>LPNX010425365.1:255542-326366 GCA_001517045.1 Pseudotsuga menziesii
TCATTATGTAAATGGAATTATGTTTTGATTAATGTAATATCTCTATTAATATATAGAGATATATAGATATAGTTATTGAATAAAGAGTAGTGAGATACTTTATATATAGATATAGTTATTGAATAAAGAGTAATAAGATATTTTACAATTTAATATGCGGTGATGTTGTTAGATAAAGTTTTATTACATTATAAAAAACAAAGTAATTCATGTTAACTTATAAAATAAAAAATAGAACCAAATGAAAAGTAATTAAAAATTTTATATTGATCTATCAAATAGAAAAAGCTTAAAACAAACATAAATCCATCTTAAATCCAGATTTACCAAATACCAAAAAAATCAAAATTCTTCCAAGTATAAGACTTAATTTTGTTCCGGGAAGGCAGGTGCAGGAGGGGTCATTTTCGACCCTGGAGGAAAATTTGTGAAGACTTTTGCTTGGGGCCTCGAAACCAAGACAAATAATGAGGCGGAATGGTTGGCGTTCCTTCATGGTCTGGAAATGATAGCCTGAGATCCATCTCAAATCTTCTCGTCTTTTGGGACTCTCATCAAGTTATCCTAAATATGCACTCAGGCTACTCTGCAGGATCCATCAATTGCAAAGAAAAATTTGTTAGGATATCCCTCCTAAATCTCCCCCCTCACATCACCTATCATCACATACTCAGATCAAATAATGCACTTGTTGATTGCTTGGCCAACAAAGGGGCCTCCTTACCTCAAGGATCCATGGTTTACAATGGCCAAGGTGTTATTCAAAAGTTCATTCCCTAAGCTAAATCCCCCCTCACCATCCAGTCACCCTATCACCCCTCCATGGGTCGCGTTGCCTCGTCCTACGCACCTTCCCATGTCTGTCTTAGTGGCTTCTCAATCGACGTGTGGCCTCCTGCACTGTTGCGCCTTAATTACATGTCCTATGTCTCTGTGTGAGCCAGCTCCTCTATGTCTAGTCATAGATGCACCATGGCTCTTTGCCTTCCCTCGAACACTTCTTCCCATATGCCTCATTCGTTATCAGGTCCTATCGACGAAGGCTCTGAGTATTCTCTTGCAAGCTCTGTTGTTGAAAGCATTGCGACCATTGTCGAAGGCTCCGCTGCTAATAGCTTCTCACCCATTGCCAAAGGTTTTGTTGCTGATAGAATCTCACATATTGTCGAAGGTTTTGCTGCTAAAAGCATTGCATCCTTTGTCAAATCCCACTCCATTGTAACTACGTCGCCCTCTAGGATTACTGCTCTCCAAGGTTCGACCTCAGCTCTATCTTCTTTGTTTGCAGCCCTAACAATGGCACACAAAGATTGAGGATTTGGTTACTATACTCTTAAGGCAGGTCAGGACGACCTCAAGAAACACATCCGCAGGATTTCAGACTTTGTAGCAGTTGGCATCGAGGACAACAGGAACATGGATTTTGATGTAAAACACTTGGTTTTTGACATTAGGTTCTTGTCCAATCAAATAGGATGTCACGAATCCCGCCTAGACAACCATGAGAGAGATCTTAAAGAGCTGATGGGAATGATAGATATTATCAAGGAAGAAGTGCAAAATATTTCCCAAATGAATCAATGCAGCCATTGTCAAGACTACCTCGGTGAAGCAGCTCGGCCAATGGAAGACATTTCAGTCACCTAGCTTGTGGGGTTCCTAGGCAAAACAAAATAATCCCTACTGCTATGTCTATGTTTTTTTGTATAATTTTGAACCAGCAGTTTGTTCATATATACTCTTTTAGTAACAGTGAATATTCGGAACTTTCATGCCGGCTTTAGAGAGATATCAACCCAGATAGTAGCTTATGTTGACCTTCTTTCTCAGCTTTCTTTTCCTAATCTTTTACTTTCTATGTACTGAATAGCTATACACAATTCTTTTTAATATATACATAATTTATTATTTCTATCCAAAAAAAAAACTTAGTTTTGTTCCATCATAACACATATAACACCACAAAGAAATCAATAAAATGAAATATATAAAATCCATTTTTAAGGTTTTGTTCATAACTCCATATTTTATCTCTATTATAACAGTAGATGAGTGTTGCTGTCATAAAACTATATTCCCTTCTCCTATACCATCTTCTTTGTATCAGTTACAAGTAATAATCCTAGTTGAAATATCGATGGTTTTTCAACCAAAATATTGAGACTTTAGATTTGATGCAGTTGACCTCTTTTTCAACCAGAAAACTAGAGTAAGTCAAGTCATTGCGTCAAGTAGAATTCCTGATAATTAGGAAATACTATTTTAACAAATTAATATTTAAAATAAATATATAAATAATTTAATACAATTGAAATCAAAGTAACATTTAGATACGACCATAATTGTGTAACTAACTATTTATTGAAAGATATAATTAAATATTGAATTCAAAATGTAAAATGTAAAATAGACATCAATAAAAGATGTAATTAAATATTTCATTCAAACTGTAAATAAAGATCAAATATGGAAAAAATAGATGTTTTTATGATTATTTTTTTAAACATTTATAAAGTTTTGTTAGAGTTTATATATTTCATGGTTTTTTTTGTCGAACGGTAAATAATTTACAATTTTTAAAAACAAAAATTGTAAAAAACTAAACAACATACAACTTATTATTTAAGTTATTACTTAAATTATTACTTAAAATATAAAAATGAAAATAAAAATTTGGAAATAACTTATATGATATCTTCTGTGAAGTTTTATAATAATTTGAATATTGTCATGCATAACATAATAAATTTACTATTCTATTAATTTTTTTAATTATATATTGTGATATATAATATAATATGTTTATTATTTTATTATATTGTCATATAATGTAATATGTTTTTTTTGTTGGCAAAGTGGTGGAACCCCCCTAACTAGCAGGGTTGTCATTGGCTAAGTAACCACGAACCAGGGGCATCTAAACCATCAAAATCACTCGGGGATTGCACCCGGCCTGGACCACACCAACCCTTAACATGGTTGGATTTTTTGGTATCCGACGAGATTAGAACCAGTGACCTTTCAGCTTAGGGGGCATCTTAACCATACCCCGCCACCAACTGGTCTACATCTCGCGGATATATAATGTAATATGTTTACTAATTAATATTTTTTTACTTTTGGGTTTAACATTATTTTAAAAGTTAATTTCTTATGGTTTTAAATTCCACTTAGTATTAATTGCATCAAGTCCACAAGGGTGAAGAAGTAACTAAGATTGTCTAGAAGTTCACTTATCTTAAGAATATGCTAGCTCAAGCACACTTAAGAGTGTAGTCTTCCCCACAATTTAGCTTGTTTAATGATCCAGGTGCCCAGGTGCCCGTCAAAGGACAATAGTTCAATTGAATGAATCGATCACTGTTATGGCATAAGCATATTAAGATAAGCAAAGAAGGAAATACACTACAGAGACAGAAAGTAAACACACAGAAAAATGCAAGAATTTGAACCAAACTCGGTTGTTCTATTACCGCTCTATTACTTGCTTGTATTTTACAATAGTGTACATGCTTATATAGAATACTAAGACGCTTGGGTAACTACCTATTACGTTCAGTTACAAAGAAGTTAGAATGGTTCGAAACTTAAACTGTTACATATGAATGGAAGACAAAGAGACAATATGTTGTAGTCATGTCGAGATACTAGAGACGACAATGCATGTCAAGATGTGGAACCTGTCGAGGTTCGTACTTGTCGAAGTCGATGTTGAACCTGTCGAAGTTGACAAACATGCCAACTATAGGGTGGATCGTTCCTCCTTCCTTAAGAAACAATGGCCCCCATTGTTTACTCGTTTAGGTGAGGAAACTTGTTGGTGATTTCAGTAGCAGAGTACCACTTTCCTTGGGATGGGAGTTGTTCAGCTTTAGCCACTTGAAACAAGGGAATGGAGTTCGTCCTTGAATGGCATATGCGTTGTCCCACGATGGTGTTGCAAGGAAGAGGCTCTCTAACATCTGGAGGGATGTCATTGGGTTCTGTTGTCTGCAAGTTGTTATGTTCCAACAACGGTGCATGGTGTGGTCGAAGTAGATCCACATTGAACACTGGATGCAGAACCAAGCATGAAGGAATGTCGAGCTGGAAAGCGTTTTCTCCAACCTGCTTAAGGATATTGTATGGACTATATCACAAAGGCTTCAACTTTCTATATGGACCACTAAAGCGTTCCTTCTTTAGATGTCACCAGACCTGATCCCCAGTTTGGAATGAATGAGGAGTACGATGTTGATCATATCGGGCCTTGGATTTCACATTAGCTTGTTGAAACATTTCATGTGCTTTCTTATGGATGTTGTAGAGTTGATCTCGAAACTTCAATGATTTTTCAACTTCTCATTGGTCAAATTCAGTGTCAATGAACTGATGAAGTCGATAAGAGTTGAGGGTTTAAATCCATAACATATATTGAATGGACTCTTTCCCGTAGAGCTGTGTTGAGCACAATTATAATTGTGTTGTATGTATGGAAGACTTTCATCCCATGTTCGACGATGCGTGTGGTTGTACATGCAAAGCAATTGTATTACAAAGTGATTCACAACTTATGTCTTTCCATCTGTCTAAGGATGGAAAGTTGTCGACAAATAAAGTCTCATGTCGAGTTGTTGCCAGAGAGTCTTCCAAAAGATGCTGACAAATCTGGCATCTCTGTCGAAAATGATGGTCATCGGAAGGCCATAGTGTTTCGAAACATGTTCGAAGAAGAGCTCTCCACTCTGTCGATCCATTTGAAAGCTTAGACATGTGTTCTATCTCAGATGGTCTCCTTCCTTTGGACGAAGTCTTCCTAGAGTCTTTGATACAGTCTGACCTTCTTTTGGATGTTGGTTTAGTTGTGACGAAGTCTAACCCTGATTTTCTTAATAAGCCTGATATTCCCATGGATCAGTCTTTTTATGTTGGTCTTGTTAGGTCTTTTGACTCTCCCATAAAACAGCAAGTCGGTGATCCTGATGAGTTTGATTTTTCTTCTATATTTTTCAACTCCTGTGATACTGAATTTGTTCCTGCAAACTCTATCTCCCTTGTTGATCTTTGATTTTATTCTGAGGTTGATCTTACTGATTGTGAACCCTTAGGCCTTGGCACAATAGATTCCTCTTTGGTTGATTCTTCCTTGACTACACCTTTTGTATAAGATAGCAAAGTCGCATATGTTTCTGCCAAAGTGACCTGCATCAGATATTTTCTTTTGAATGTGATTCTGATGTTGTTGTTTCTTGGAGACAGGATTTGTAGTTGGATTTGCTACTGTTTACCGTCCTTGTCTTGTTTCTCAATATATAACTGCATTTTCATGTACCATGCTCGTGCTTATGAACCTGATGTTGGCTTCCATGCTTTTAGCTCATTATATAAACCCTCATCTATGCTCTCATCATCGCTCAGCCTTATACCATTTTGTCGCTACAACTTGACACCTTTTACCTTAAGGAGATGTTCCTCGAGTGTCTCTATCCTACTCATGTTCCTTGCATTATGAATAGGTTTGTTCCTCGTGCTTGGAACTATTTTTGCCTTCCTATGATACTCGTCTCCTCACATTTAGAGCATTCTTTTTGCTTTCCTTCCAGCTAGTTAAAAATAGTAAGGAGGTCACGAGTTGACTTTTCTAGACTCGTTAAAACTTCACAGGAAATATATGGAGTTTCTTTAGCCCCGGGTCTAACTCCTCAAAATAGACTTGACGGCTGAGTAATCTTGTTCGTTCAGACTCGTTAAGAATAAATGAACGGGCATCCACATTGATGGTAGTTTATCACTTTTTCGGACCATGTGGAATAGTTACGAAAAAGGACCACTCTATTTTCTTGGAAATTGAGAAGAGTATTCTCAAGCATAGTTTTATCACTTTTCCGGACCTGAGGGACTAAACTTATGGAAAAGAAACACCCAGTATGAGCTTATTTTTCTCTTTTTCATTCTATGGACCCTAACATGAAAAAGATTTCGAGCGTACTTTATGTCTTTGTCATGCTCGCTAAAACCTAAAGAACGAAGCATCGAGTTTAGTGTTGTAAGCCCCATTTCTCGTAATCAAATGGATCTTTCCGAGTGATATTCCCTTCCTTCACACTCGTTAAACTCAGGCTATATGTCGAAGGTGTGTCAGTCTAGTAATAGTTTACCCCTTTTCGGACCTTGCCGACTAAGTATGAAAAAGGTATACCTTATTCCTTCGAGAGCTAAGAGAGTTATTTTGTGGTTTGTTTTATACTATTTCGGCCTCAAGAGACTAAATTGTACAAAAAATCACCCCCCTGGATTCTTCTTCAGAGTTTTTAGACTCTTAAAATATGAAAACACCAATGAGCATGTACTAGTTCAGGCTCGTAAAATCCACGAATCAATAACCTTATCAAGCATTATTCTCTCCCCTCTTCAAGATTGTCAAAAATGAAGAGAGACCTGAGTTGACTTTCTTGGACTCATTAAAAATTAACAAGAAAGATAAGGAAGAATTACTCTCTTTGGGTTATAAACATTTGCAACATGTCCTCCTTGAACATAGCACTCTTTGAACTTTCTGATACTCATGTTTCAGTTTACACTTTCATCTCAGCGATTACTTCGAGTTTTTACTCCTCCACTTGTCCTTTATACATGGGGAATCTGATCATGCCTCCTACATGATAGATAAGTTTAGTTGTCCTATCTACAAGTTAAAAGATGCCTTGGGTCATCTCTGTGTCATGCTCACTATTCAAGGATTTGTCCCTTCATATGCTTATTATCCTGATTCACATCATTATCCTATCTGAGTATTACTTGTGTCTACCTTCCTGTATCCAATTCCTAGTCACTCTTGTGATCTGTTGGAGGATTCATTGCCTTCCTCATCATAGCACAGTTTATCATTAGCACTTCCTGAAGACAAAGACCTAGAGTTTTGACGATGGTACCTTAGGATTCACTACCATTATTGGTGAACTCCTTTGTTTCAGTTGTCAGTTTCACTCATTATCTGACATTTTGTTTAGTTCCTTCCATGTTCTACTTCAACACATCTATTCACACAGTAGGAATTGTACCGGTTCCTTTGGATTTCGATGAAGACCTTAGGTTCACTTTCATAACCTAAGTCGCACAAGATTGTGTTATGATCAGTTACACAGCTTCCAGATTTTGAAGACTCATCATTGTATATTGTGGATTCGATCTACCTTTGTAATATACATGGTCTTGTTACCCGTATCATATCATGTAATCAAATATTGTAAAGGAGCTAGTGTTCCATTATATTGAACATGGCATCCTCAGATATGATTTTGTATATGATTTTGATATGTATATGTTTCAAGTATCTCCTCTGCTGCCTTGGACACTTGAGTTCTCCAATATTAAAGACTGTAATGTATTTCGGCCATCGCCTCCCTCTAACCTCACACATTAGCGGGCATTTGTTATCATGTAAAATGGCACTTCTCCATCCGAATACTGACATCCAATATGTTGGGACACAAAAGGACAAACTGGATTGAAGTAACAAAAACACTATAGATGGGCATGACTATAGATACATGATCTCCTGACCAGTTGAATACATTTTTATTTGGAAATTAGGGTTGCACAGCAACAAGCGTGTCACACGCAAGTATGTACATTGAACACGTTGGTTTCCTTAAAGCAAGGAGCGTGTCATACGTGACTTTCCTATATCAATACTCGTGTGTACCTTAATTTGAAGTTACAAATATAAAACATGATTAGTCGAGAATAGTTGAGCCCTTAATCATAACTATCTCAACTGTCCCAACCTTTGAAACCTCTCTTTTACCTCATGTATAAATAGAGGGCATGGGATGGGGCTAATTAGTCATTCCTAGAAGAGCAAATTTATGCTAGTGGTTTGCCTTCAGACATCTTGGAGCAGAAGAAATTAGTGTCCTTGGTTTGCAAAGGAGCACTTGTTTTAGAAGTTGGGTTGTAATCTCACCAGTCTCTGTTTATTAATAAAGAAAGTTCTTCTTCCAATATTGTGCACTCTTGTATATGTTGATTACTGAATTATCTTATAATTTCAATATGAATATGTTTTTCATTAACCATTGATATATATATAAGATATTGGCAGGAAGAACTTGTTCTTTGCAAGTGATTGGAGATACCTTGGAAGCTGTGGAAGCAACTGGAAGAGGAGAAGAAAAGCTTGGATCAATCGTCATAAACTAGGTTTTGTAAGTTTTCTTCCTATTCCTATTTCAATTTCTACATGGTTGATTGTCTGCAAGTCTAGCTTAGTAAGTTGGTAACCCTAGACACCCTAGGTTATAAGGGTGTGTTTTCCTGAACAACAGAACTGGCGACTCCATTAGGGAGAGCCTTGTCTATTTGGAGTTTCTTTGTCTTTCTTCCATCCTTTTGTAAGGTTCCAGGTCCTTCTTATAAGTTAGGAACACCTTTTGAGTCTGTTAGAACACCTTTCCTCCCTTCCTCGGTCATTTTTTACCCTTTTTGTGCTTTTTGTCACCCATATCAGAGCTACAGGCTAAAAATTCATGTGTCTATGTTGTATACTTGGCTTGCATTACTTGCAACCTACGTGTCATCCACGACCTTCCTTAAAGAAACCCGCGGATGCACCTGAATTTGTGTTTTTTCATCATTTTTTGGGTTTTTTGGGTGATTTGAGGATTGTATGTAGGGTCTTCAAAGGTCCTATGCATGTCCATTACTCCTTAGAGTTTGTTTCATCTCTGTTAGGTGCTCTTTGTATATATTCTAAGTCTCTTTTAAGTCTTTGAACTTGTTTTTGTTTCCTTCCCCCCCCCACCTCCTTATTTGGCTTGACCTTGTTGGACAAGGTACTGAGCAGCCTCTGTTTGCAGGTTTAGATTGATTCTTGGGACTTCTTGACCTTTTTTTATGTCAATCTTATTTCTTGGTTTCTTCATTCCAAAGTTGTTGGCTTGTTTACCTTTGTGAGCCTTCCTTCCAAGAGGGGTTATATCCAACTTTAGGGAAACCTAGGGTTTGTTTGTGGGGTGTAGAGTAGTTGTCTATTTGATTTGCTTACATTACTTACTTGCATTAGTTGATAGGCTATTTTTATTTTGTATTTATACAAGAAAGAAAAAAACACATGTTTGCTTTATATGCATGTAGATTAGGGTTTTAGTCTAAATTGCATGGCATATCATTGTTCTTAAAAAAATAAAAAATAAATTGTTCTTTTGTGGCTTTCAAGTTTTCTATTTGAAAAATAAAAAGAGTTAGCTTTTGTTTTTGCATTCCTCTTTGCTTAAGCATTTTGTTTCAACATTGAGTCAAAACACCATTGGATTCACCTTCGTTGCCCCCTTTGAGTGATTAACAACCCTTTAAAATAAACGCTTAATATTTAAAATTTATTAGTAACTGTTTGTTTCTAGGGACGACACACACTAGTATAGGCTAGTGTTTTGGGTTAGGCATATCTTAACTGCCCAAAACTTCAAACTCAAACATAGTGACCTATCTATTAGGAAATCCAACTTCGTTGAGAAAGACACCAGAAATCTCCTCTCACATAGGATTCAAGCATGAGGTCGTGCAATACTGATTTGTTGGAGATACCCCTCCACTTCTCAGTAAAGAATACACAAGATTTGTTGCATGTTTGGGGACTCATCTAGTACCTCCTCCCGGCCCCGTGTGGTACCTAGTACTGTTTGGATTCCGGGCTTTGCTACCCTGCCCATGTGCATCGGCTGGACTGACGACTGCTCCGTCGAAATTTCTCCATGATTTTGGTAGCCTTAGTATCTTGTCTGCTAGGATCTTACATGGGTGGCATTGGAAGGCTATTTCCAGTGCACATAGGGTAGACTTGGAAGGTAGCCTCGGTAGACAATCTGGGAGGGTGGTTGGGTGATTCCAATGCTTGCACCCGGAGGGATCTTCATGAGACGCCAAGTAACTACTCTCCTTCCTTCACTGGTTAGTTTTGGGCCCTCATCATCCCAAACTTTTCTTTGGAAAGCATCCTTGTTAGCATGGCTTGATAGTTAGGTATTTTTCTAGTGGTGTTTTCTTTGTACTTTTGGTTACTTGTCAACCTCATACTTCGTCTCCTTGTTTGAAACTATGGATAACACCCCTATGAACACCAACCAAGAGATCCCCATGTTGGGAACTCCTTGTACTATTCCTCTCACAGGGAATGTTGGTGTTCCTTTGATGGCCACCTTCAATCTACCTGGATTCACCCTAGGGTTACCGGTGTGGTTTTTTTCCACTATAACTGTCTTGAATGATCCTAATTCTTCTCAAGTAAGCTCCTTATATCAAGGGCATCAAAACACTGCTTCCCCTTAGTGAAAGTACTGATACTAGTAACCGGCAGTCTAAAAGGAGTAAAAGATGGAGGAATAGGAAGAACACTCAAAACCAAGGGGGCACCCTTTCAACCTCTACAAGTCATGTTGAACCTCACCACCCAGCCTCTGCAGTTCATGTCGGGGGCACCTATCCAACCTCTACAAGTCATGTTGTATCTAAGCACTCAACCTATACAAGTCAAGTTGATATTCACCATCCAACCTCTCTTGATCATGCTGGTGGGATCCTTCCAACCTTTCTAGGTCATGTTGGATCCAGTCACTCAGCCTCTGCATTTCATGTTGAGGGAACTTGTTCAACCTCTGTAGGTCAAGTTGAACCTCTCCACCCAGCCTCTGAAGGTCATGCTAGGGGAATACACTCAACTACTACAAAGCATGTTGATCATGCACATCCAACCTCTACATGTCATCTTGGACCCAGTCTCTCAGCCTCTAAGGTCATGCTAACAAAAGTCTCTTAGCCTCTGTGGTTCATGATAAAGGAAAACAGTCAGCCACTACTAGTCATGTTGACACTGTTGAAAAGAATAACCGTTCAAAACACAAGCCCAAGTTCCCTTTTAATCTTTGTGAGGGATACCACCTTACTTATAAATTCCCTTCTATCACGGATTTACGAAGAGTTTGGTTTCGTGGTCATCCCATTTTTTAACATCCTGAAGTTTTTCAGCAACCAACCTCTCTTAACCAAGTTGGAACCAGTCACCCAGCCTTTGATGGTCATGATGGGGGAAAACTCTCGGCCTCTGTAGGTCATGCTGAGAGCAAACAGTCAGCCACTGCTAGTCATGTTGACACTGTGGAGAAAACTGGTTGTTCAAAGTGCAAACTTAAGTTCCCTTATAAGCTATGCGAGGGAGATCATCTTACTCACCAGTGCCTTTCTATAGCAAAGGTACGAAGAATGTGGTCCAAGACTAAAGAATTTCCTTCTCCTGAATAACCTATAGTTTCTCAACAACCTACTCAACCTTTGGTTGATCAACTGGTCAAACCAATCTTAGCTTTGGTCGATCCCACTCTTCTTTCAAAGAGTGATCCTTATGTGATTGAACCAATGTCATTTTTAGGCAATCCCACTCTCCCTTCGGAGAGTGACTTTCATGAAGCAGTTGAATCGATTCCATCGTCGATCAATCCCACTCTTCCTTTGGAGAGTGAAGTTTTTGCTAGTCACATTTTCTTCACTATCAATTCAGAACTTACTGAAAAAGGGGGCACTGAACTCACTTTGGATGAAACCCTACCAAGCTCTCGAATTGCTTCCTTTGAATGGGATATCCTAGTTGAGTTGTGCCTTCCTTCTAATGCACCTTTCCAGATAAAGTTCAAAGTTGGACAATCCAAGATTGCTCATTGTATTATTGATGAAGGAGCCTCAGTTAGTATCTTGTCTTCTCGTGCTTGGAGAGGCATGGGATCTCCCAGCCTTGTGTCGAGTGCTAGTTAGTTACTGACATTTGATAGAAGAACTAGTATAGCCTTGGGAATTCTTGCTCAACCACCTGTTACTTTGGGTGGGAAGACCGTCTTAGTTGACTTCATCGTGATAGAAGACCCCTTGGAATTCAATACGCTCCTTGGACGTGATTATGTTTATGCCATGCAAGTTGTGGTGTCAACATTCTTTCATGTGATGTACTTTAATAATGGCGAATAAATTGTCACTATCGATCAGTTGGATTTTCTTGATCTATCTCTTGACCCAACTAGAGACCAGGTATTTCCTTTATTGATTCCCAGTGTTTCTATAGACACTACCTTGCCACGCGTGAGTTATGTGGCCTCATGTCCTTTGTGTTCAATTGCTACTGAGAAGCAGCCTCTATTTTCATACTTACCTTCTCGGGACTTGGTCCCAACAGTTGACCAGGTGAGTCATCCTATACACAATCTGGAGCCTTCTCTACAATTTGTCAATCCATTTGAAATTTTAGACATGTGTTCTATCTCTGATGATCTCCTTCCTTTAGATGAAGTCTTCCTAGACTCTTGATACAGTCTGACCTTATTTTGGATGTCGTTTCAGTTGTGACGAAGTCTAACCCTGATTTTATTAGTAATCCTGATCTTACGATGGATTGGTATTTTTATGTTTGTATTGTTGAGTCTTTTGACTCTCCCATCAAACAGCAAGTCGGTGATCCTAATGAGTTTGATTTTTCTTCTAGATTTTTCAACTTTTGTGATACTGAGTTTGTTCCTGCAGACTCTATCTCCCTTGTTGATATTTTATTTTCTTCTAAGGTTGATCTTATTGATTGTGAACCCTCAGGACTTGGCACAATATATTCCTCTTTGGTTGATTCTGCCTTGACTACACATTTTGTAGAAGATAGCTAAGTTGCATATGTTTCTGCCAAATAAACCTACATCGGATATTTTCTTCTGAAATTGATTATGATGTTGTTGTTTCTTGGAGACAGGATTTGTAGTTGGATTCACAACTGTTTATTGGCCTTGTCATGTTTCTCAAGCTGTAATTGCATTTGCATGTACCATGCTCACGCTTATGAGCCTGATGACGGCTTCCACACTTTTAGCTCATCATATAAACCCTCATCTCTGCTCTCATCATCGCTCAGCATTGTACCATTTTGTTGCTGCAACTTGACACCTTTTATTTTGAGGAGACGTTCCCCAAGTGTCTTTATCCTACTCATGTTCCTTGCATTATGCATAGGTTTGTTCCTCGCGCTTGGAACTAGTTTCGCCTTCCTATGATACTCATCTCCTCACAGTTAGAGCATTCTTTCTGCTTTCCTTCGAGCTCGTTAAAAACAGTAAGGAGGCTGCTAGTTGACTTTTTCGGACTCATTAAAACTTCATGGGAAATATATGGAGTTTATTTAGGCCCAGGTCTAACTCCTCAAAATAGACTTGACGGTCGAGTAAGCTTGTTCATTTAGACTCGTTAAGAATAAATGAACGAGAATCCAAATTGGTGGTAGTTTATCACTTTTTCGGACCATGTGGAATAGTTACGAAAAAGGAGCACTCTCTTTTCTTCAGAATTGAGAAGAGTATTCTTAGGCATAGGTTTATCACTCTTCCGAACCTGAGGGACTAAACTTATGGAAAAGGAACACCCAGTATGAGCTTAGTTTTTTCTTTTTCATGCTTTGGACCCAAACATGAAAAAGATTCCGAGTGTACTTTATGTCTTTGTCATGCTCACTAAAACCTAAAGAATGAAGCATCGAGTTACTGTTGTAAGCCCCATTTCTCGTAATCAAATGGATCTTTTCGAGTGATCGTTTCTTCCTTCACACTCGTTAAACTCAAGCTATATGCCGAAGGTGCATAGGTCTGGTGATAGTTTACCCCTTTTTCAGACCTTGTCGACTAAGTACAAAAAAGGTATACCTTAGTCCTTCAGGAGCTAAGAGAATTCTTTTGTGGTTTGTTTTATACTTTTCTGGCCTCAGGAGACTAAATTGTACGAAAAAGCACCCCCTTGGAATCTTCTTCAGAGTTTTCAGACTCTCAAAATATGAAAACACCAACAAGCATGTACTAGTTTGGGATCATAAAATCCCCCAATTCGTAACCGTATCAAGCATTATTCTCTCCCCTCTTCAAGCTTGTCAAAAATGAAGAGAGACCTAAGTTGACTTTCCCTGACTCGTTAAAATTTAACAAGAAAGATAAGAAAGAATTACTCTCTTTGGGTTATAAACAGTGGCAGCATGTCCTCCTTGAACGTAGCACTCTCTGAACTTTTTGATGCTCATGTTTCAGTTTACACATTCAACTCAGCTAATACTTCAATTTTTTACTCCTCCACTTGTCCTTTATACATGGGGAATATGATCATGTCTCTTACATGACAAATAAGTATAGTTGTCCTATCTGCAAATTAAAATTTGTCTTGGGTCATCTGTATGTTGTGCTCACTGTTCAATGATTTGTCCCTTCATCTTCTTATTATCATGATTCCCATCATTATCCTATATGAGTATTATTTGTGTGTACCTTCCCATATCCATTTCCTAGTCACTCTTGTGATCTGTTGGAGGATTCATTACCTTCCTCATCACAGCACGGTTTCTCATCAACACTTCCTGAAGACAAAGACCTAGAGTTTTGACGATGGTACCTTAGGATTCACTACCATTATTGGTGAACTCCTTTGCTTCAGTTGTCAGTTTCACTCATTGTCTGACATTCTGTTGAGTTCCTTCCATGTTCGAATTCAACACATCTATTCACATGGTAGGGATTGTACTGGTGCCTTTGGATTTTGATGAAGACCTTAGGCTCACTTTCATAACCTAAGTTGTGCAAGATTGTGTTATGATCAATTACACAGCTTCCATATTTTGAAGACTCGTTATTGTATATTGTGGCTTCGATCCACCTTTGTAATATGTGTGGTCTTGTTACTCGTATCATATGATGTAATCAAATATTTGTAAAGGATTTAGTGTTCCATTATATTGAACATGGTATCCTCGGATATGATTTTGTATATGAGTTTGATATGTATATGTTTCAGGTATCTCCTCTGCTTCCTTGGACACTTGAGTTCTCCAAGATTAAAGACTGTAATGTATTTCAACCATCGCTTCAAACTGACCTCAAACATTAAGCGGCATCTGTTATCATGTAAAATGGCACTTCTCCATCCGAGTACTGACATCCAATATGTTGGGACACAAAACGACAAACTAGCTTGAAGTAGCCAAAACACTATAGATGGGAATGACTGTTGATACATTATCTCCTAACCAGCTGAATATATTTTTATTTGGACATTACGGTTGCACACGTGACTATTTGCACAACAACATGCATTTCACACGCGAGTATGTACATTGCAACTCGCGTGTACATTGAGCACGCGGGTTTCCTTAAAGAAAGGAGCATGTCATACATGAATTTCCTATATCAATACTCACGTGTACCTTAATTTGAAGTTAAAAATATAAAACATGTTTAGTCGAGAATAGATGAGCCCTTAATCATATCTCAATTGTCCCAATCACCCCAACCTTTGAAACCTCTCTTTTACCTCATGTATAAATAGAGGGCATGGGATGGGGCTAATCAATTATTCCTATAAGAACAAAGTTATGCTGGTGGTATTCCTTCAGGCATCTTGGAGCAGCAGAACTTGGTGTCCTTGGTTTGCAGAGGAGCACTTGTTTCAGAAGTTGGGTTGTAATCTCACCATTCTTTTTTTATTAATAAAGAAAGTTCTTCTTCAAATATTGTGCACTCTTGTATATGTTGATTACTGGATTATCTTATAATTTCATTATGAATATGTTTTTCATTAACCATTGAT
This sequence comes from Pseudotsuga menziesii, assembly GCA_001517045.1. Classification (NCBI taxonomy): domain Eukaryota; kingdom Viridiplantae; phylum Streptophyta; class Pinopsida; order Pinales; family Pinaceae; genus Pseudotsuga; species Pseudotsuga menziesii. The sequence continues at coordinate 271,164 of LPNX010425365.1, forward strand.
ATATATATATATATATATATATATATATATATATATAAGATATTTGCAGGAATAACTTGTTCTTTGCAGTTGATTGGAGAACCCTGGAAGTTGTGGAAGAAATTGGAAGAGGAGAAGAAGAGATTAGATCAACCGTCGTAAACCAAATTTGCTAGGTTTTCTTTCTATTCCTATTTCAATTTCTACATGGTTGATTGTCTGCAAGTCTACCTTAGTAAGTTGGTAACCCCAGAGACCCTAGGTTATAAGGGTGTGTTTCCCTGAACAAGACAAGGTTCGGACTTGTCGAAGTCGATGTTGAACCTTTCGAAGTCAAAAACATGCCAACTGTTGGTTTGATCACTTTGCTTCCTACCCTATTTACAAAACATTAGTAAGTATTCTACCTTGTGAAATTTTCAAATAGATCATCTCCCTTGACTCATTATGTTTCCCCTTGGATCTCTAAGAAAATAGAAACCACTCATCACTACATTGAGGTTTTCTCAACTATGAATATAAAATATAGCATTAATCATTGTGCTAAGTGGAAAATATAAAGACATTGAAGGATACCAAGATGAGGTCTTAAGAATTGGGATCCTGAACCTAGTGCTTCCCTTAAGCATACTTTCAATCAAGTTGTCAAGCAAGGATTTCCTAAAAAATGGATTGAAAGTTTAATTGTCCCTCTCTTTAAATCTAAAACCTAGATGACACGTCCAATTATCAAAATATAATGATTAGACCCCTTTTAGGAATAGTATGGGTTTGGTTCTTGAAAAAAAATAGTCAGTGGCTTGAGGTCAATAGAAAAGGGCCAAAGGGAAAAAGCATGGTTCAACAATCAACATGCTATAATCAATCACATTTCCACAATTAAAATTAGTGATAAACATTGTAGAGACAAAAATTCTTTCATTTGTTGTTTTGTTGATTTTAGAAAAACTTTTGGCGTTATGCCTAAATCCAAGTTGCAGAAAAGACTATAAGAAATAGATATCCCTCCTAAGCTCCATACTGTTGTGTGGTTACGCTATGTGAAAATGTTATCACTAAGATGCCATGTAATAATGAGTGTTCTATGGCACGACTATGGACATCAATTAAAATTTTGGAGTTAGGCAAGGGCGCCCCCTTTCTCTTGCCCTTTCTAGCATCTACATCAATAAATTGAGCAATTTTTAGAAGAGGAAGGATGCATTGACCTATTAACAAGGTATAATGCATTCTCGTTGTGCTATGTTGAAAATATTGGTCTCCTTACAAAAACTATTGAATATCTTCACAAGTAATTCCAAGCTCTCTGGCAATGATAATTAAATATAAGAAAAGAATTGATCCTCTAATTGTTTATGGCAATAGCACCCTTGAAGAGGTGGAAATTGCTTAGGCATCAATTTTAAATGGTACCACAAAGTTGAGAGTAGTTGGAAAGCTTATGATAGTCTTGAAAAGCAAATGTATAAATGTTGAGCTCTAAAATTAAGATAAGAACAAATATTTAAACACTTTGGTTATTCGGTTATTCTTTACAGCTATAAAGTTTAAACTTGCATTATCTCTAGTGAGATTTGGAATAAAATTGAGCATATCCAAAAACACTTACTAACCAATGACCAAAAATTTGGAAATTTAATATAACACTCATTACCATGTTCTCTTGATTGTTGTGGAGACTAAATCCATAATTCAATATTTAGAAAGCACAAATTGCTAAGTTGAATGAAGATATCCTTCTTGTTATTACGTATAGTATAGTAATAATCAGCATAGGCTTAAATCAAGTTGGGTTAGAAACTCTAAAGCTTAATTATTGGAACACGAAAAGAAAGGCAATGAAATTAATAATATGAAAAATTAAAAATTATATCCTTATGTAGGTTACATATTAGACTTGGAATGACAAACTTAATAATTAATAAGAGAAACTTAAATAATACAACAACAATTGTATAAATTCTAATTTAGTTTATCAAAACTATTTTTCCAAGTTTGGCTTTAAAGAAAATCCTAATTTAGTTTATCATAATTATTTTTTCAATTTTGATTTAAAGACCAATATGAATATTGTTGTTTAGTGAGTAGAAAAACATGCAAGAATTTAGTAAAACCCAATCTTTCTCGTTTTAAGTTTAAACCGTCATTAATAATATAAAACACAACTTTACTTACTTTTATAAATTAATTTTTCTTCATGATGTTTCTCACAAAACTTATAATAATCTTACTTTCATTTTTACCATGTTTCAACATAAAAATGGCATTCTAAAGAATATGAAGTGTGATTAAGGTGGAGTAAGTAGCCGAATGGTAAGTCGCTCTTGTAATGATGGTGTGACCCGTGTTCGATTCTCTCGGAGGCATTTCTCACTTGAATGGGAGTGTGGTTTGGTGAATGGGCATGTTTAGGGTGCATTGCATTGTAGGAGCATGAAACCGGGATACGAACCCCCACCTTTTCATGGAATGAAGGTGTTGATCACTGTGAGGAGGAGCCAAGGAGTGTGAGGGGCTAACCCTGTATAATCGCATGTGATCTGCATGATTGTCTGGCTCAGATTGATCTGATCTGCCTGTGGATTGTGTTTTTGCTGGCTAGTGGGATGATCCAAAAACAAAAACAAAAAACATACTCGTGGTAGAACGAATATCTCTGCAAATCTGCATGCAGAGGAATATTAGAGAATCGCCTTTGTTAGATTGAATGATCTGGATCTGATCTGGAGGGTGGCTTTTAAGATGGATCATCCTTTTGAGCCAAGCCCGGAGGAGAGTAGGAAGGCTTTGGATGTGGCATTTAGGGCCCTAGTAGACTCCACGCCCTCGTCGCCATCGTTCGCAACTGAAGAAGGATATGGGTTTGTAAAAAGGGAAAATGCTCCTAAGATTCAGATCTTGTCGGTAGCTTCAAGGATGAAATCTCTAGCACTGAGTGAACACGGATTGATTGGACAGTTCACTGGCATATGGCCATCACCAAAAACAATGGACAGCTGGGTGAAAAAAAACAGGATGACTCTGATCTCTGAGGGTCTACAGCACTGCTTCTGTGGAAAAGGATTTTTCACATTCCTGTTTGAAAATAAAGAAGACAAGGACCTGATATTCAAAAGTGGGCCTTATTTCATGGGCCCTCGGGGATTGTACTTAAATCAATGGAGTCTGTCTTTTGACCCAGAAAGGGATGTACCCTCAGCAATTCCAATCTAGGTTCGTCTCCCACATCTCTCGTTGCACTGCTCGAATGATAAAACGTTGCAGGCAATAGGTAACTCCCTCGACAAATACATAGATAAGGCAGAACCAAAGGGCCCTCTATTTTCCTGTGCGTGGATCTGTGTAAAGGTATACTTAGAGAAGGGGTTACCGTAAATTGTAAGTCTCTACATGGATGGATGGGAACATGCTCAAAAAGTGGACTACGAACAGCTGTCGTTCAAATGCAGGAAGTGTCACGAGTATGGGCATTTTGTCAAAAACTGCCCTAAAGCAATCCAGGAAAACTTGGAGAAAATTCATGAAGAAGGGTGGCAACAGGCGAAAAAGGGAAGGAAATCGGCTATGGCCACGCAGGAGACAAAATATTAGCATGAAAAAAAAGAAAAAGCAGCGGAACAAGTAATCAATTTAATCCTTACAAGTAATTAATTTAATCCTTTGACTGTGGAGGAAGGGGAACTTATAATGAATGAAGAAAACACTGATGAAGGCATATTTGATCAATATAAGAAATTAGTAGGTAGAAGCATACCTCCAACCTCTCCCCAGAATGAAATATTAGAAATAGATATGGTCAGCTCTCCATCGCATGGAGGATCTTGGGATGAAAGGGTAAAACAAACCAAAGTTGTTTCCTTTATGCGATCTCCTGACTCATCTTCAAATGGGTCACAAGAGATTCCCGAAACTGCACCTAACACCAGAGGAAGAAAATATCAAAGGTATCATAAAGAACAGGAAGCAGAGAGAGAAATAGAACTCGAAAGAGAGAGGAGCATTGAAGAGACAAAGCTCCTGCAAAACCACAAAATCTCAGGGAAAGTGGATGGAAGGCCTAAAGTAAGGCCTCATTCAAATAAGAAATAATGAAAGCTGTCTCTTGGAATTGCAGAGGACTGGGCGGAGAAAACAAAGTGGAAGCCATAAGAAACATTATTAAGTCTGAAAGGCCAGACATTCTGCTTCTCCAGGATACAAAAATGACTGATGTGGAGGTTCTAGCGCTTTCACAACACTTTTGGACAAACAGCCATGGTTTCACCATCAGCTCTAGAGGGGCCTCAGGAGGAATAGCAACCTTTTTTGCAAGCAAATATGAGATCAAAACCATAAAGGAGAATCAACATTGACTTCTTTCAGAATTCAAGGAAAAGGATGACACTAATATTAGTTATGTCTACAATGTGTATGGTCCAACACACTGTAGAGATAAGAAAATCTTCTGGAATAGTTTAGCGGCTCTAAAAGAGGAAATGGAAGGAAAGGAAATCATTATAGCTAGTGATTTCAATGCAACTATAGCGCAGGCCAAGAAAAGAGGGAGTTCCAGTGTCTATGATCCCTATGGGGAAAACTTGGAAGACATTATCATAGAGCTAGATCTACTTGACATACCATTAAAAAATGGGAAATACACTTGGAACAACAGAATGATGGGGACAGGATTCATCGCGGCCAGACTCAATCGCTTCCTAGTAAGTGTCACTTTTCTCCTTAGAGATATTATTCCTGCTTATTTTGCTTTACCATCTACTGTGTCGGATCACAAACCTATCTCCTTGGTGTTAGCATCCTCTGTTAACCTTGGCCCCATCCCATTTCATTTCAATGCCTCGTGGTTGCAAGAGGAACAATACAATGACCATAATAAGAGATGCTTGGAGAAATGACATCTTAGTCTCTCCTAGCTTCATCTAGGAAAGTAAGCTGAGAAGAGTTCGAAGTGAGTTGAAAGCATGGGAAAAATTAGACTATGTAAGCGCTAGCAACAAGAAAAGTCTGCTTCAAGCCGAACTTTGAACTCTTCACTCCAGGATGGAAAGGGAAGAAATCACCCCTTCTCTAATCAGTCAAGAAAAATATATAAGTTTAAAGATTCTAAAAGAAGCTAGAGGAGAGGAAGAGGATCTGAAGGTAAAGTCCAAACAGCTCTGGTTAAAAGGAGGGGACAGAAACACAACTTACTTTCATAAGCAAACAAAGGCAAGACTTTGTTTTAACATGATCAAAGAACTTAAGGACAGTGATGGCAAGAGGATTGTTGAGCAGGATGAGATCAAAGAACATGTTTTTCAGCACTTCAAAGACCTATATGCGATAAGGAATAGATTAATCCACTTGCATAGGTCGAGCTCCTCTCAGGAATACCCTCCCTTATCACGAAGCAGGATAATAAGGATTTAACAAACCCCATTATGGAATCTGAGATCAAGGTAGCCATTTGGTCTCTAAAATTTGATAAGGCTCCAAGGACAGATGGGTTCACCACCAATTTCTATAGAGATGCCAGGGATATTATAAAGGGATATTTGAAATATACGCTTAATTGGATGAGAAGAAAGGACAAGGTTGGTGGAGCCACCAATTCTTCATTTCTCATGTTGATTCCAAAAGAAGAAGAAAAACCATCACAACAGATTGATTTAGGCCTATTTCCCTTTGTAATACCTCTTACAAAATTCTCTCAAAAATCTTAGCCACAAGACTAAAGAAAGTAATGGGAAGGATAATTTCAGATACTCAGGGTGGGTTTATTGTTGGACGTCAAATCCTTGATAATATAATTATAGTGTAGGAAGCAATCCATACCAGCATGGAGAAAAATAAGCAAGGTATGGCTCTTAAAATTGACATGGCAAATTCCTTTGATCGAGTAAATCATTTCTTTTTATTTGAAAGCATGGCAAAGTTTGGGTTCTCCCCAAGGTTCATCACATGTATCCATGGATTTGCCTACTGGTAAATGGCAGGCCAACCAAGTTCTTTCAAGTCACCAGGGAAGTTAGACAAGGTTGCCCATTATCTCCATATCTATATCTAATGGTAGCTGATTCTTTGAGCAGGAAGTTGCAGCAACAGCAAGAGCTTGGGGAGCTCAAGGGTCTAAAAATTGCAAGAGGGGTTAGAGTGGCAAATAATGCACAATTCGTTGATGATACAGTCTTGCTTGGAGGCGCATCCACAATCATTGCAAAAATGTTCAAAAATGTGATATCCACCTTTCTAAATGCCACGTATGGTAAACTTAATGTCAACAAATCCAAAATATATGGCTGGAACTGCACACCTGGTGTCATGGCAAGGATTGCAAGAATTATTGGCTTCGAAGGGACTACATCTTGGAACTCTTTCAAATATCTGAGCGTCCCCATTTTCAAGGGAAAAAAAAGAAGACTAATTGGCATGGACTGATAGAGAAAATCAAAAGAAAAAGCAATTCATGGGGATCCAAATGGCTCAACCCAACCGGAAAAATCGTCCTTATCAAAGTTGTTCTTTCTACTCAAGTAATCTATTTATGCTCCATTTCACTAGCTCCTCAGAGTATCATCCAGGAAATCAATGGAGTGATGCAGAATTTCCTGTGGCAAGGAGGAAAGGCATCCAACAACAAATAGTTTAATTTGATCTCCTAGGACATGGTGTGCATCCTGAAATAGTTCATTGGTTTGGGTGTCAAAGATCCTCAGGATATGAATCAAGCTCTTGAGGAAAAAATATTATGGCGTATATGCACTGGAGAATCATCCTGGTGGAAATTGGACTTGCATAAGAAATACATGGCAGGGAAGAGAAGCAGATGCATGGACAATTTGAACTTGAGCAAAGTCAGATCGCCAGTATGGGAGCTCTGCAAGAAGACAAACTCACTAATAAAAGACAATATTTATTGGATAGCTGGGAACGGTAAAAAAAATCGAATCTAATATGATAAACTCGACCCAAATTTTCCACCAGACAATTTCCAGGAGCTTATCAATTTGAAAATTTGGTGTGAGAACAACGATTTCAGAACGTTGTACGACCTTTCAGCCTGGACGTCATCTGGCAAGTGGATTGGATGGAAATTCGTTGAGATCCCAGAGCACCTTCAGGCCGATTTCAAAACCTTGCTCTTGCTTCTGCGAAGACAGGCTCCAGCGCATTTAAATGATGCTGACAGACGAGGCTGGGGGAACTCTGGTGAATACACAGTAAAAGAAGGCTACCGCATGGTCTACAAGAAGAAAAACAGAATTATAAAAAATTACAAGTGGAACAAAATCTGAAATAATGATGGATTGTCGAAGGTAAATTTCTTTTTCTAGATCCTAGCTCACCGGAAAGCTTTGACAGTAGAAAAGCTTAGAAAAAGAGGGATTATAGGCCTGCTTTGATGCATCTTGTGCAAAGAGGAAGAGGAAAGTTTGATTCGTGTATTTACAGAGTGTAAATTCACACAGCAAGTCTGGAGTGAGATTCTAAAAGAGCTCAAAGTGAATATCACGCTGCCAACAAACTGGTATGTTTTTTTTTTGAAATGGAAGGATTACTACCAAGGCTCATTGAATAAAAATCTAGACTCTTTCTAGAGCTTGGGATGCTCTTCCAAATTTTGTTTGCTGGAAAAATATGGAATGCAAGGAACAAGGAGATATTTGAAGGGAAAGCAGCATGCTATAAAAAAGTCTTTGCCACAACAAAGAACTTATGGGTGGACACTCTAGCCATAAGAGGAATGAAAAACTTAATAAATGAACCTCTAAAGTCAGAAGAAAGAACTTGGTTGGCTGACATTCTTTGAAATTCCTCCCCTAGAAGCAATCCAAAATTGAAGTCATACCTTCTGTGCTGGCAAAACAGGATGAGCACATAGGATTTGAGTAAATGGGAGAATAATTCAGGAATTAGTTCATTGTTCTTTGATGGTGCCTCCAAATCCAATCCAGGTATTGCTGGTGCAGGTGGAGTAATATTCGATCACAAATGGAGCAAGCAACAAGAGTATGCTTGGGGTATAGGAAGGGCAACTAACAATGGAGCGGAATGGTATGCATTAATTAAAGGCTTGGAGTTGGCTAGAGAAATGGGGATAGAGGAAATGAATGTCATCGGAGACTCTCTAATCGTCATCAGGGAAGCAAGAAAAATTCATAAAAATTGGAAAACCCCTTCCACCAAGATGCATAATATGTTGCTCTGTTTAGTCAAAGAATTTAAAAACCTTACTTTCTTGCATGTTTTGAGAGGGCATTATCATCAGGCTGATAGCATGGAAAATAAAGGGACTGGCCTAAATTGTGGGGTTATGGAAAAGGATAGTGTCATCAGCGAAAATGTTTGGATCCCCTAATTTCTGATTTGTTTTTATGCATTGTTTGTGTATTGTACTGCTTGGGAAATTTGTTAAAAGGTATAGCTCTCAGTGGATGGGCAATTCTCAAGCCTGTTTCAAGATAAAGAGGGAAGACCAAGGAGAAAGGGATGATGTCCTGATTAGGGGACAATCCACCTTGCATTTTGTATTCACAATCTTTTTCTTATAATAAAAAAAATCCAACTGTTTCTGTTTAAAAAAAAAGAATATGAAGTGTGGTCCTCTTTATTTATCATATATTTGCATGATAGACATTATTGGTAGCTATGCTAAGCATCATTATCATCATCATAATCACATTATTTATATGGTAAAATAAATGTTTTTTATTTGTATTATATTTTAAAATATACAATCTAAAGGTTAGTTCAAAGGTTGTCGCCAATGTTGTTGAGCATTTGGTTAGTTTTGTAATATTGGATACAAAAATTCAAATCCCTTATATATAATATAGCCAGTTTTGTGGTAACTAGCTCACAAAAGAAAATTAATATAGCCAAGATTAGAACAGACTCTCATGAACTCCATAGCGAAACAGGTCGTTGGTCTATTCCTAAAACTCCTTGGGCGGAAAGGGTTTGCCATATGTGTGAGTCTATGAGCATTGAGGATGAAAATCACTCTCTTAGAGTGCCTTGCTTACACCCACATTAGATTTGAGTTTCATAGTATTTGGTACAATACAAACCTTTATAACCTCCTAACTTGTCAAAACTATAGTGAGCTTGGAAAGCTTCTTGGCAAACTTTTTGAGCACATGAACAAGATTTTAAAATAAACCAAGTATTATCCTTCTTAAGGTCTGATAAACCAAAGTTGGTTTCAGTAGACTTTAATCATCATCATTATCATAAAAACTTTACAAATTAACAAATTTAAAAATATATAAAACATTAACAAAATAATAAATTTATCATCTAATTTATAAAATAAATATTTAAAATTACAATTTCCAAATAATTATATAAAAATAAATAACCTAAGTATATTATAATCCCCAAACCTCAACATTTTAATTTATTTTATATCTTTTACTATACTTGCTAAATCCTAAATTAAAATAAATATATATTAATTATCCATACAAAATAATATCACATATTAAAATAAATATACATTAATTATTTATTTTTTAATTTTTAATATTTTGTTTTATTTTTTATTCTTTTAAAATTAATAACATAATTAAAATAAATATATATTAGTTTAAATATTTAAATTATTTCAAATTAAAGACAATTACATTAATTAATATAAACTAATCAAACTAACATTTAAAATATTAAAACCCATAAAGGTGAGCATAAAATATTATAAGCGTATTACAGACCATTACAATTACATTTTCCTCACATGATAAAGACGAGCATAAACAATTATTCAGAATCCATATTCTATCCCAAAAAGGAGGGTTTATATATCATATATTTTCCTTCCAAGTAGAATCAAATTTAATTAGAGATCATCATATCATATCTTTTATATGTATTTTTAATTCAAGTTGTTCACATATTTTGGATATCCAATATTTTAATCAAATGCATATAATTTCTTTCAAAACACTCTTCATTTGGTGGTCTCCCATTCCATGACACCTCCATATTCTCTCCCATACATATGATTAAGTGTAATCTTAATTTTATCAAGGCCAAAATTCACTTTCAATAGCATTTTCTTTTAAATAAGGAGGTCACAATATTAATTTCTTTTAAATAAGGAGTTACAATATTAATAGTGTATGATTGGGTAAGATACTAATATGACTTTATGATTTAAGGTGAGAGTGAAAATGTGATAAAGATTATTTTAAATTATTAATTATTTTATAGAATTTTTTTGTTAAGGGTTAGTGTATTTTCATTATTGGGTGACAAACCATAGCTCAAGGGTATCTAAGTGGTTAAAACACCTAGGGATCACACTCGGTCTGGGCCACACCAACCCTTAACATGACTGGATTTTTGGGTGTCTCCTCTCAACTAACTCACCCCTAAGGGGTTTGAACCCGGGTCACCTTTCTAACCATACCCACTCCTTAACATAATCAGCTAGCCAAAGTTTGACATTTATTTTATAGATATTTAATGTATAAGAAAAAATTAAATAATTTGGTAGATTTTTCTAAATTTGCTTTAAATTTTAATCAAACCATCTAAACCTTAAGTAAGGTTGACATAAAGGTGCCATGTCTTGGTTAAATATGTGGAGACTGACTAAAATGTGGCTTTGAAAATATAGATGATATTAAAAATATTATTACTTGGAAGTTCAAATAGAAGATGTGACCTAATGACAATTTAGAGGATAAAAGAAAATTAAGATATTACAAGGAGGTCATCAACCCTAATCTTGAAGATCAAAATTATCTGTCTGTTTTATCTAGAGTAAAGAAGAAGATCCACGGGGAAAATAAGAATCTCGTGAATTACATAGTAAAACAAGTTGTTGGACCTTTACTAAAAATCTGTGAGCTAAAAAAATCTGTCATATTTGTGAGATTTTAAACATGTTGAAAATAAAAATCACTCTCTCTTAAAACTTGTCGACCAACTATCCTTCATCATCATAGTAATTGTTATTTATAATAAATAACAATTTTATATATTTTTTAAAATTATTTTTACATTATAAATATCTCTCAAAATCTATTTAAATTTGAAAATCATTATCCTCTTATTATAATCTCTTGTCAAGATATATAAGCCATTCATACATAAAAATCAATCAATGAAATGGAACATCTTATCATGGATTCCACAAATGACAGAAAGGAAAAATATAAGGACCGAATACAATAATGGCAAGGGAAGATCTTAACTGTCTGAAGATGATGTGAAGAACAGTACTGCTCAGTAAACAAATATTAAATGGTGGACAGACATGAATGAATGATTGGGGATGGGACTCATCAAAAGTTTTGCTGCTGCTATTTTCTGTGTTTTCAGGCTGAATTTTAAAATGTAGTGTCCATCACTGTTATTATATACAATTCCACTCCAACATGGCGTTGTCTAATGTTTCATTTTCGGTAATCTTTGGCTGAATATGGTAAAACATAAAATTTTTGTTTAAATAACAAATTTAAAGTAATAAGTTTAATAGTTTAGAACCACCCAAAAAAAAATATGGTTGAAATTGCACAACTATATTTTTTAACATAGTTTTAAAAAAGATCTTTGATACTTAACATGTATAATAAACACCTTAAACTTTAAAATATATATACATATGCACAAGCTTGGCAACGAATTACTAAACCCATGCGTTGAAAATTGATAAATCGCATCACGCCAACCAACTAACTTTGTTGAATAGATCTGAGTTAAATAAACATTATCTACCAACTACCTTTGTCGAATAGATCTTAGTTAAATAAACATTATCTGTCAATGTAGGAACTATATTAGGACACTTGTGAGAGTTTGGATAAGTGATATGCATGGGTTACCTAACTATGTTTTGGACCATGGCATTTGGAGAAGCGTTCATGCTTATATTTATGGGTATTTTTGGCTCAATATGTTTAGTCTTAATAGTTCCAAAAATGAGATGGCCACATTTTTTTTGGCTTAATACGTTTAGTCTTGAAAGTTCTAAAGATAGATGGTGAAATTTATGGATTTTTTTATTTAATATGCTTAGTCCTATAGTTCCATAAGATGGCCAAAGAAGTTATTAGGTTAGTTGTGTAACTATAAAAACATGATAACAAGACGTTTTTTTGCTACTACTATCTCTTATTGCATCAATATTAGTCAAATGTAATTATAACTTAATATGATTTTTTATAACCTGGTATGATAGAAATGTTGTCACATTTGTCACACGAATAATGATTACACATAAACTTTAAAAGAAAACAAATGGTACTAATACTATATATTAATCAAATATAAATAAAATTTAAAGTAGTACTATATGTTAGTTCACTATCAATACAAACAAAATAAAAATATCTTTTTATATTGAAATAGAGATGGTATGTACACTTAATATAAAAAGATATTACATAGAGAGATAAAGAGAGATCTGATTTACAAATAAATTTATTATATAGAGAGATAAAAAGAAAAATCTAATTTACAAATAAATTTAAATACTATAGATACGATACTTACATAAAAATATTGTTACCACTCTCTTAATTTGCACCTCTATCCATCATAAATTATCCAAAAAAAAAAAAATAGCTCCAAAGGTTAGCTTAATTGGTAAGATGTGCGTAGACTCTCTCGGTCCGGGGGGAGGTCACGGGTTCGAGCCTTGAGTCCTCTGGGGTTAGGCCTTCTGCTAGGATGGCTGGCGGTTTACCACCTCTACCATCCACGAATATGGGGAAGTATTGCTGGGTTTCCCGTGGATCTTTCAATCTGAGGAAGAAAAAAAAAATTATCCAAAAAAAATACACCTCATGAGATTTGATCCCTCTATATGCTTAATATATCTGAGTTAAAGTGAATATATGTCGATTTGGCAAGTGATAAATTTCTAGTTTTGGTGCTTACTATTTCAAAGATTCCAAAGCCACATAAACTTGGCAATGATAATGGACACTTTGTTGTTGTTAAGAACGCGCTTGGGGTTAATCTTCAACCATCGAAGATGATCAACTAAATTATGTTGGGCTCCTTAGACCAAGCTTATTAGTATTTGTTATGTGTTATCTTTGAACCATGTAATCATCAATTACTTGATGTTGAGTTCTTTCATGCAATAGAATATTGTTCTTATGCACATACTTATCCTTGGCTTTAGAATGACGTTTTCATCTCATACATAATTTCTTTTAACGACAATAGTTAACATATTTGGTTTTCTTTTGAGAAGAAAACATGGCACGTAGAAACTTATAGTGGTCCATTTGGCTAAGTCTTTGTATTATGCAGAGTGGTACATTTTTGTGGTCAAAATCACCTAAGACTTGCAACTAGACTTATCCACACCCATCAAGGGAGCTTTGACCCAAGTTTTTATATTAATACAAGTCTAATCACATCACTACTTGTTGCTAGACCATAGTGTTGTGTACTTATATTTAGACATTTTCATAATTAGTCACCTCATTTGTATTCTCTAACCATACCTTAAAAATTAAAATAATTATTGTCAACTTAAAAAATATCTATCTATGCCCCTTCTACTAATGTAACCTTTAACCACAACTTAATAACTAAAATAACAATTAAGACCAAAAAAATGTCCATTCCTTCTACATCTAGCCCCACCTTAAAAGTTAAAACAACCATTACTAACCCAAAAAGCTTCCATACATCCTCTATAAAATTCTTCAAGGTTGACCTTTAACTCTACCTTCTCCTAAGGGTTAGGCATCTTGAGATATTCGTGTTTGACTTAGGCATTAAGGGAAGGGGTCCCTTATGTTTGTTAGGGCAATTACCTAAAAATAAAAGTAGAAAGCAACCAAAATAAAGAATATAGCCAGAAATCCAAGATTCCACGAGAATTAATAATTTTAAAAGTTAAGTATCAAATAAAGGGCAACTACAAGTAACATAAGTAATTAAGTTGCATTTTTCTAAAACTCATGCAACTAGAAAGTATAAACTCACTATCAAACAAAATGGTTTGTCATCCTTCAACACTTTCAAAAATACTAGAAAGCATAAAGAGTATGGCAACTTGCTCAAGGAATCCAAATTCCAATTATATTTTGGGAATGAACAATTTAATAAAGCCATTATCCAAAAAAGCAAACGGCATAGAATATTCTTGATTACGATGCACTTTCGAATTTTTCGTAGTATAATATAACGATGGAGTAAATTCGTTTTATTTATTTATAAATGTTATTTAATATAAATCATTTAAGGGTTTTAGTAAAATGCATTTTTCAAATTCGTTTTATTTATTTATAAATGTTATTTAATATTTAATATAAATAATTTAAAAAGGTTTAAATTCGTTTTATTTATTTATAAATGTTATTTAATATTTAATATAAATCATTTGAAAGGGATTTAGTAAAATGCATTTTTCACTGGTATAATTAAGAATGTTGTAGATATTAAAGACATAAAAACATTTTATTACTTGAAAATTATATAATTTGTAATAATTTGTTGATGGTAAGTAAAGAGGTATATTTTTAGTTTTATAATTTAAAAGTAATAAACTTTTATTCATTAAGAAATAGTTATAAATTTTAATGAAAGATTTTATATGTAAATTAAATGTTTATTTTTTAATAATAGTATTTTTATTTTTTTAAATATATATTATTGTAATATTTTTTAGATTTAATTAAATCAATTTTGTTATATCTTATAATTATTTTAATTTAGATATATAAATAATTAGTATAACCATTTAATATGTAGTTGGTGAAAGTAGATAGACAACAAGTTAAGTATAAGTTATCTATGTATCAACTATCAATCCACCCCAAATTATAGGTTATACATGCATTCATGCATTCATGCACCCCTAGTTATTCATTTATCAACCATATAGATCAAAAGGTATAGATGGTAGTGCACTCAAAATTTTAAGATATTAATTCCTATTGATGTAATTCAATATTCTAACTAACTATTAATATATTTAACTATAATTATTTATTATAAAAATTTCAATAATTAAATTTAAATTTGTATTTACTATATTTTCATATTTGTTATTAATATTGAAACTAATAGTATAATATATAGTTGAAACGCTTTTATGTGGCTTAATTAACTATTAATCTTGCAAATTGGCTTAAAATCATCAAAATCATCATATTAATATTAGTATTTAATCAATAAAATAATATATTTAATAATTAAATTTAATGATAGGAATCTAATTATATTATAAATTTAAATTTAATCATAAAAAAATAAATATATAAAAATATCTCAATTCACAATAATGTATGGTTTTAATTGTTTATAAATATAGATAAAATAAAGATAATGATCATTCAAACTAAATAAATCACATACTTTAAAAAAAAATACTAAACAAATCAATACGATGTAAAGGGCTTTTTCTGCATCAGTTTTTGAACTGATTCGGATTATAAGAACTTTTTTAAGATATTTGACAGCTTGTTATAACAGGGTGATGTAAGCAGATAGTAATCAATACTATGTAAAGGGCTTTTTCTGCATCAGTTTTTGAATTGATTCAGATTATAAGATATTTTTTAAAGATATTTGACAGCTTGTTATAACAGGGTGATGTAAGCAGATATGCAATAACAGTTATAGGATTTTATTTAATTTTAGCAGATATGCAAATACAGTTGAAGGACTCTTTTTAAGTATTTTAGCAGATATGCAAATACAGTTTAAAGACTCTTTTTAAATAGATGTGAGAAGAAATCATTGAATGTGAATAGGCATTTAGATAAAGTGTTTTAATTAAGTAGTTTTGAAAAAAAAATTATTAATTGAGATTGAAAAGCATATTTGATTAGGAAAACAATTGTAAAGATAAAAAAAATATAAAAGCAAAATTAGAAACACAAACTAGTTAACCTAAAAAATGAAAAGCTGCCAATAGATACTTCAAACTTCACTCAAAGTTATTCCAAACTTATAAAAAGAAAAAAGTTGAACTAAAGATGTTGACACAATTAAAGGTGTTATCATAAATAAGTGGGCCAAAGGAAGATGAATAATAAGAGAAAGTGAGGCTGCCCGTGACTACTTCAAACCTCATCCAAAGTCGTTCCAGACTCCAGAAGTTGGACAAAAAATTATTAAAAGCATTATCATAAATACATTGACTAAAGAAGAAAAAGGTCATCAAATCCCTCTTTAATATTGTCAACCAAAAAAGAAAACAAACATTGTAGAAATATACACAAATTTCCATAAGCTTCACATTACAATGAACATAACATTGTAAATGAAAGAAATAAAGGATGAAAATAGCTACCTTAATTTATATAAAATTTGAATTTCACTCTCAAAAGGAAGGACCATGCCTTGTTCCCGGGAAGATTTATTATCTTTTGACAACAGATAGTTTGGTTCCGAGTCCAGAGAAGTCCTGGGTTAAACCCTTATTACTTTGGACAAGGAAGACTGTACTAATGTTTCTGTATGATGCGGTTTTCTTTTCATATATTTTATCAATTTCCAGGTCTTATTTTTGGGAATAGTCAGCTGCTAATTCAAAGTTAATAAAAATGTAGTTTTTTTAACATTGAATTTAGAATTTGTGAAAAAATCAAATTCCATAACTTAATAATCTATAATAATAATAATAAAATGAAACTAAAAATAATTATATCTCCGAATTATTATATCACACAAACAAACATAATTATTTATATAAAACTCCAATGAATATAACAATTAGATGATCTTCCAGCTAGTATATTAATGAAATTCATATTGAAAATTTGTATTTATCCTTTATAAAGGGAGAACATAAGCATGAGCGTGTATATTGAAATGAGTATGTATATTGAAAGTATATAACCAGTGTTCCACGGGGACCCCAGGTTCTGGGTCTCACCCCCTGCATTTCCAACGCCTCAAAGGCTGGGAGGCTCCATGGGAAAAGTTTCTCAACGTCTTTCTTTCTAAGAAACGTGAGGAAAGGCAGGTCTAGGAAGTTCCTGGATTAAGGGCTCCCACACACCCCTCCTGAAAACTGGGGGCTCCCACAAGTCCCCACCCCGTGGAACTAAACAAATATCAATTAAAAATAATAATAAGAATAAGAATAACATTTACCCTTCAAGAACATAAAGATGTTAGTATACAAATAGTGATGGGATGAGGAATTAATATGTTTATATATTGGAGTTCATATTTTTACACCCTATGTTAGGGACCTCGAAACCCTTGCCCCTTTTCCACAAAATACCCAAAATTTTGGGGTGTCTTTACAAGTCTCCAATATGTGTTTCCTTGCTCCCATGCCCCTCTTGAAAACCGGGGGCAACTTCAATTGTCTATTGAAAGGATGCAACTTCAATGATATGATATATATCAAACTTCAATGATATGATATATATCAAAACACATGAACTTGGAAGCATCACATGAAGAACTTGGACGCATCTATTGAAAGGATGCAACTTCAATGATATGATATATATCAAACTTCAATGATATGATATATATCAAAACACATGAACTTGGAAGCATCACATGAAGAACTTGGACGCATCATTTGACTTAAGTTGTATATTGTAAGTTTGAAGCTTGAATGAAATCAAACCACATGAAGAATTTAAAAGTAGCGATGTTATTGAGAATAATCAAGAATATTGAACATATGAAGAATTTAAAAGCATCAATGACTTGAATTGTATATTGAAAGGATGCAACTTCAATGCAATGGTATAATATATCAAAGCACGAACTTAAAAGCATCAATTACTTAAATTGTATATTGAAAGTATGCAGCTTCAATGACATCAAAGCACATGAAGAATTTAAAAGCAGCAATCAGTTATTGAGAATAATTAAGAATACTGAGTCTGTCAAATTAGGAAAATGAATGAAAGACGAGATATCGAACCATTCATAGATGGGCATTACCGCTCTTCGTTATAACATCACTGTAAATAGCAACATAAACCTGTGTAATAAATTGAAAATTTGGAAACAATGAATTGCATTATTATGGAAAGATGGAAAAAGAGAGCCAAAAAAAATGCTAATTTAATAAGCATTCACTGATACAAGTTTTCATGGGTAAAATACTGCAATACTTTTGCACATAAATAAGTTAGAGCATAATTCAGTTCCTTATATATGATAGTGTACATGTTTACCATAAGCAGTAGGGACTAACTGAAGAAGAGTGTACACATAATCATAATTTTATCTTCTCCACTAGACATCCCTTTCTATTCTGCTCGACAAAACACTAGTATTTTCTACACTACAAACATCCCTTTATATTCTGCTCGGCAAAACACTAGTAGTTTCTACACTACAAACATAATTTGCTCTTTCCAAACCTCATTGAAAGTTTTCCAGATAACACTGAATTGCGGACTAATTGCGAGACGAGAAGAGAGGGCTTTTATGGTTACCCTTATTACAAATAACTCTGAAAGCACAACAAAAGAATAGTTGGAAAAAGGATCACATGTGACCGTGGTGTAGACAATTAGCAAACAGTCAAGTTTCAGTTGTACCCATGAGATCACTTGGGCTGATAGCTTGTTCTCTCGACTTTCTCTGCTCCACGGACATGGCTATCTACTCTTGCATGTGCTCCGTGGGCATAGACGTCTGCTCTTTCATGTGCCTTCTCCGCTCCTTGGAAACGGACATGGACATCTCCTCTTGCTGGTGCCTTCTCTGCTCCTTGAAAATGGACATGGGCTGCTCTTTCATGTGCTTTCTCTCTTTCGTGCGCTCCTCCTCTTTCATGTGCTTTCTCACTTTCGTGCGCTTCTACTCTTTCTTGCGCTTCTCCTCTTTCCTGCACACCTCCTCTCTCGTACGCTTCTACTTCCTCCTCGTCTGCAAAGAACTCCTCCTCCTCTTCCGGCCCTTCTTCGCCCACAGCGGCCCCCTCCTCTTCCTCGTCCTCGTCCCACAGGTAAGGGGTCAGAGTCTTGGGCGTTGGCAGAGGTATCTTTGCCTCTTCTATTATTTTCAGTATTTCATCGGTAGGTTGGGGTGGATTGTTATAATCATCGTGTAGGTAGCCCGCATCAGCCCCTTCCATAAGCTCCCTAGGCAAGTTCTTCAGGAACCATGGGTGATGCCTGATCTCACTGATGGTGATTCTCTATACATACAATCCAATTCATACAAAGTCAAACTACATTTATGAAACGTTACTGTCAAGGCCGCAAAAGGTAGAAATAAAAGGAAAAGGCAAATAAATAAAAATACCCTGTATGGATTGGCCACAAAAATTCTGCCAAGGAGCTGCTTACACTCGGGCGACACGTGTACATAGTCCGGAATTGTATATTGCACGCTCATGATGCGCTGATATGTCAGACAAGGCATTATTGTTTGTTTCCGAAAAAGTCATTTTCCTAGTACTTTCTACTATCACACCACATTTACTCATCAGGTGAAAGATAGGCTTCCCAGAAGTGTACTCTGCGTTTCGAACCTCAGACCTCTACCTTGATCACAAAAACTCACCTGTATCGTTTTGCGGAAGTTTTTCGGGTCGTCTTGGTCTTCGAATGGGTAAGCCCCAACTAACATCACGTACAGAGTAACTCCGCAGGACCAGACATCGGCAAGCTGAAAAACAAAAACCCCACGCCGCACAATTAAAGATCCTGGTTGTGGAAACCCCAAGTGCACACAATTTGAAACAGTGTTTTATATGCGTGTATGACGAATATGACTTTTATTAGACGGGAAGTAAGAGGATCGAATACCTACCTTGCCGTCATACTCTTTCCTGGACAAAACCTCAGGGGCGATGTAGGCAGGAGTTCCGACGGTCGATTTGGGCCGAGAATGAAGCACAGAAGACTAAACAAAGAACACAAAACACGGCCGTGAGCCCGGCGAGACATATTTCAACAATTACAGAAAAAACCGCTAAGGAAACCCCAAACACTCACCTTCGAGTATCCAAAGTCGCAAATCTTGAGCCGGGGCGCGGGGCTACCGTCCAGTAACGTATTTTCCAGCTTAAGATCGCGATGGCAAATTTTCTGTATTTTACATTAAATATTAAAAAAACAACCGCCCGCAGCAGTATTTGCAGAGAAAAAATAAAAGAACCGAAGAACATTAAAGAAACAGCTGCGGCAGTATTGGAAGGGTTAAAAAAAACGAAATTTTAAGAAAACAACCTAAGCAATATTTGCAGAGTAAAAATAAAAGAAGAAGATAACTATCTACGGAAATGAAAGAAACAGCCGCGGAAATATTTTCAGAGTAAAAGCGCAAGAAACAAAAGTACTAATGCATTACCATGGCATGGCAGTAGCTGACTCCAGAAATCAGTTGCTGAAAGAAAAACCTTGCCTGACGTCACGCGGTGCCGTGTATTAGAAGCAATCCTTTCCGCAAGGGAAAAACAAAATCAATCCCACAAAGAATACATACCTCGTCCTCGCTAAAGCGCCCGGCGTTACAAATGCGTTCGAAGAGCTCCCCTCCGGCGGCGTATTCCATGACTATGGCCAGGTGAGTGGGAGTCAGCAACACCTGAATCCAAAACAAAAAACAAAAAACAAACCAGCAAATCATCCTCGGATCCCTTTTCCCCAAAATGTAGGGCTACGGCGAGGGTTCGAGAATCCTTACCTCCTTGAAACGAATTATATTCGGATGCCTCAGCGACCGGTGATTAATAATCTCACGCGCAACGTTCTCATCTATCTGCGAAGAGTCCAATCCAGGCCATCACATTAAAGGATTTTCCACCAGCAGATCCAAAGCAAATAAAGAACCGGCAAGCTCCGAAAAAATATAGGGCAACTGCAAATCATTATACCATACCTTACGGCCTCTCTCGATGTATTTCATGGCGACAAGTTCCTTCGTCTTCTTGTTCCGCATCAGTCTGGCCACGCCAAAATTGCCAGAGCCGATGTCCTTCACTACCTCGAAACGATCCATTTTCAATCAAATCTAAAGCCCTCCTTTGCTCGGATTCGATCCCGTGATCTGCCTGCAGCAGCTGAAATAACACAAAATCCAGTGTCGCTCGTCTCTCAGATTTCACCCCTTTAATAGAACAAACCCCAGCCGGTCGTGTCTTCACCGCAGCCTCCGCTCACCTGTGCCTTGGTTTTCCTTAAAGAAAGTCCGGCCGTATTCTCTCTCCCAGTCATTGGTGCATCAAATAATAATTTTTTATTGTTTGATCGGTGCGTAAAAATATTAAATTTATATTCTGTTTCTCTCGGTGAATGCATATATAATATTCCCGAAGCCTTTATACGCGCCTTAGGGAATTTACACTTTTTCACATTCCTTACCTACCGGTGAGAACGTGAATGCTAGTCCCTTTTACTTTCAATGAGATACACGTCAAATTATATTAGCTCCTAAGGTTTCCTCCTATGGATAATATGAATTATTTAAAATTCATATTAAACTAAACTATTGTTTCATATTTAATATTTTAACTTTCGGTATGGATTTTATGTACGAGTTGCCCAAGGCCCTTTA
The DNA here is from genome assembly GCA_001517045.1 of Pseudotsuga menziesii. Taxonomy (NCBI): domain Eukaryota; kingdom Viridiplantae; phylum Streptophyta; class Pinopsida; order Pinales; family Pinaceae; genus Pseudotsuga; species Pseudotsuga menziesii. The sequence goes on from LPNX010425365.1 coordinate 292,575, forward strand.
TTATTATTTATTTATTTAATACATGTCAAAATTCATTGACTCACATGAGCCAAGAAGCTTAAAACCAAACTACAAGTTAATCAATAAGATGCCTAAAACCAAACTACAAGTTAATTAATAAGATGCCAATATTTGAGGATGATCCCAAAGGACTTTAATAGCGCACCGTTACTTTGGAGGATTTATACAAATTTTCTAACAACTTTTTTGAAAAACTACAAATTTGTTTAAAGTTCGGTTCACTAGTGAGGTGGATATAGTATTAAAATTTTACCTATCATTAATAAAGAAGTAAAAGTTTTGACTTTATATAAGTTTTGACTTTATGCCAAGGTTTGGAAATAGTTAAATCCTTGGTGGTGTGAAAGCTTTTAGTCATTAGAGATTACTCAATTATCATTTGATTTTGTAGAGTTCTTCGAGGTGCTTCGATCTAAACTTTGGTGGACGATATGGAAAATAAAGAAAGGTCACTACGACAAGAATATAATGTTAAGTAAAAATTAAGGGGATCTTTCTACGCCCTACCTTCAATTAAAATTGTTGACTCAAATTTTAAAAATAGCATGCATATGGATTAGAAAAACAAGTGGCACACTTCATCTCGTATTCTCCATAAGTTTCTTTTTTTTTTTCTTTTTTTTTTTCAGATGAAAAGATCCATGGGAAACCCAACAATACTTCTCCACATTCGTGGATGGTAGAGGTGGTAAACCGCCGGCCATCCTAGCAGAAGGCCTAACCCCAAAGGACTCAAGGCTCGAACCCGTGACCTCCCCCCGAACCGAGAGAGTGTGCGCACGTCTTACCAATTCTCCTTTATTCAATAAGTGGAGTGAATTAAAATCTGTGGGGGTGGAGGCTATTTGTTTGTTTGTTTTTTTTTAAACAAGATAGAGGGGAGGAGGTTTGGGGGGGAGGGAGGATTTTATTATTATTCTTTGGCATATGTTTCTCATTTAGATTGGTAGCTTTTGTTTTTGGTGTTTTGAGCTCTCCTCTGCATTGGATATCAACATGGTCTAACTTGAGCTAAAGGGGGTGTGTACTTGGTGTTTGGTGTAGCTTTGGTCCTATTTCTATAATAGAGGGGCATCGCTATACTAATCATTGTGTATTTTGTGAAACAATTGATCTTCAATAAGTTTAAAGGAGGTTTTCATATTCATCAAAGCGTTTTTAAATAATTGTTACACACCTAAATAACAAAGTGCCTTCTCATCTTGAAGTTAATCAAGATTAACGATCGCTTTGAGATCCGCTCTTGTCGTCTACTGCTAAGGTTTTTTTTTTAAATTCCATGAGCGTTGTTGGAGGCGATGCGTCATCGCCTCCCTCTCCTGCAGACGTTGAAGCTTTCAAGTGGCTTGTCTCTGGCCAGAATTTGAAACTCGTTATTGCTCCTCCTCCAAAGTTTGTGAAGAAACTGGATGAGATCTCGACCATCGATCTCCCACCACATCAACTCATACAAATCAATGTGGCTCTGGCAGATCGGGTGCTAGTTGGTCATTTTACTGGGATTTGGTCGTCTCTCAAAACCACAGATAACTAGATCCATAAAAATTGGCAACCGTTGATCTCCAACAATGTTACTTGCTATCTCCCGGGAAGATCATGATGTGATCTTTTGTAATGGACCTTACTTCATGGGTCCGCAAGGGCTCTATCTGAATCGATGGACGCTCGATTTTGACCCTGTAGTAGACATCCCTAAAGTAGTTCTGGTTTGGGTCTACTTGCCAAATCTGTCGATCCATTGCTGGATCCCGTCATCCCTGCAGACTGTCAGCAATGGGATTGGCAAGTACATAGACAAAGCTAATCCAAAAGACCAGTATTCTTGTGCTAGAATCAGTGTAGAAGTTGTTCTGGAAGTTGGCCTACCAGAAGCTATTAAGTTAACGGTGGGAGACTGGCAGTATTTCCAGAAATTGGATTATGAATAGTTGTCATTCAAATGTAGACATTGCCACGACTATGGGCACTTCCAGAAGAACTGTCCAAAAATCCTGCAAGTTCAATAAAAAAGGAAGTTGAAGAAGGATAGCAATAAGCAAAATGTTCAAAGGAAATCCCAAACCCTCATAGAGAAGAGAGGGGAGAAACCCTAACCCTCCAACATTCAAGAAGGAAGACACAACCCAAAAGCCTCAAACAGAAACAGGCAAGAGATTTGTTGCTTTGGAAGGTTCAACGAAAGAAGCAAACCTAGTTGAAGAAGCAATAGTGAGGGAAGAAGCTCTTGTAAGGGCCTCCTCGCCAAAAAATTTAAGCGCAGAAGGAAAGGTTCTCCTGATAAAACCCTAGGAAAGCACACTCCATAGACCCAGGAAGCTACAGCATAGCGTGAACCATAAGAACCAGAAACAAAGGAAGATTTGTTGGAAGAGGAGGAAGGATAAGTAGGCACATTTCAAACGTTGCTCAAAACAGCAAAAATAGGAAGGATATCGGAGGGAATGCAGAGAGGAGGCTACTTACAGAGACAAATTGCAAGGATCATAAGTAACACTCGAAGGAATGATGAAATCAAGAATTACAAGGCAAAAAGGCTAGGCCTCCAAAGGGGCTTCCCACATACCAAAAATTAAGTAATGACGGTTGTCTTCGAGAACTGTAGGGGATTAGGGAGCATAAAGAAAGGTAGAAGAAATGAAGGATTTAATTTGCACCTCCACTCCTAAAGTCTTACTAGTCCAGGAGACCAAAATGGAGGAACTTGAATTCCTTCAAGCTAGTCATTCCTTCTGGAAAAATGGAGAAGGTGTAGCAGTGAGTGTCAAAGGAGCCTATGGAGGGATTGGCACATTATGGAATTCGGTCAAATTCGATCTAGTCTATTCCTCCTCCTACATACATTGGATTTTCACAAGTATCTGCCACAAAGAATCAGGCCATCTGGTAAGTATCCTAAATATCTATGTACTAGTTCTTTTTTCAGAGAAAAAATATTGTTGGCATCGCATCCAAGAACTCTTGAGTTCCCATTAGCCTAAGAATTTAATTCTAGTCGGGGACTTAAATATTACCCTTCACATCAAAGAAAAGAAAGGGGGGTCAATTGTTAGAGGCCCATTGCGAGAAGTAGTAGAATATATAATTATGGACTGGGACCTACAAGACATCAAGACAGCCCAAGGTCTTTTTACCTTGTCAAATAGAAGAATTGGGCCTGGTCATATAGCAGCAAGACTTGACATATTTTTGGTACAACAATATCTTCTCCTACTGGGCTTTAGGGTCGACTCTTCAAATCTTCCTTTCAATATGTCTTATCATAATACAATCCTCCTATAACTCCCCATGGAGTAGATTCTTGGTCCCATCCCTTTCCGATTCAGCCCATCATGGATCAAGCAAGAGGGATTTCAGGATATAGTTCAATCAGTTTGGAGGGACCCAGTCTTAAGATCCCCCTTTTTTGTCTAGGAGGAAAAACTTAGAAAACTCAAAGTCGCTCTCAAATCCTGGGCTAAGTCCCTCAAGACCCATGTTAAGCAAAGAATTAAAGCACAACAACTTTTAGAGAAACATCAACTTCGGTTGGAAGATCAAATAGTTGACATGGAAAGTTTAGAAAAGGAAGCCTCTCTCCAATGAGCCCTCCACTCAGCCTGTAGATTGGAGGAGGATTATTGGAGACAAAAATCCAAATGTCTCTAGCTAAAATCTGGGGATAAAAATACTAGCTTCTTTCACAAGCAAGTTGAGGGTCGTAAGTAATATAAAGTGGTCAAGGAAATTCATAAGCAAGACTAAGTATTCAAATATTTTGAAGGAATCAAGCAGGTAGCCCACGATCCTTTCTGAAACATCTACTGGGCTTTAGGGCTGACTCTTCAAATCTTCCTTTCAGTATGTCTTATCATAATACAATCCTCCTAGAACTCCCCATGGAGTAGATTCTTGGTACCATCCCTTTCCGATTCAGCCCATCATGGATCAAGCAAGAGGGATTTCAGGATATAGTTCAATCAGTTTGGAGGGACCCGGTCTTGGATCCCCCTTTTTTGCCTGGGAGGAAAAACTTAGAAAACTCAAAGCCGCTCTCAAATCCTAGGCTAAGTCCCTCAAGACCCATGTTAAGCAAAGAATTGAAGCACAACAACTTTTAGAGAAACATCAACTTCAGTTGGAAGATCAAATAGTTGACATGGAAAGTTTAGAAAAGGAAGCCTCTCTCCAATGAGCCCTCCACTCAGCCTGTAGATTGGAGGAGGATTATTGGAGACAAAAATCCAGATGTCTCTGGCTAAAATCTGGGGATAAAAATACTAGCTTCTTTCACAAGCAAGTTGAGGGTCGTAAGTAATATAAAGTGGTCAAGGAAATTCATAAGCAAGACTAAGTATTCAAATATTTTGAAGGAATCAAGCAGGTAGCCCACGATCCTTTCTAGAACATCTATACAGAAGAAATACCCCCTGGGGCATACCCTAGTTCTCCAGCTCTAAACCTTATCCCAACCAAGATTAATCAGGCAACCAAGGGCCCTCATAGCTCCGGTTTCAAAAAAATAAATCAAGAAAGCTTTAGCTAACATGGATCCAGACAAAGCCCTGAGGCCATATGGATTCACAGCCATATTCCTCAAAGCATGTTGGAAAACAATTAAATATGATCTTCACAAGATGGTCATGAAGTCCCATACTTGCAACAAGATTGGAGGTAGCACTAACTTATCCTTCCTCGCCCTCATTTCAAAAGAAAAAGGGGCCATCTCTTTCGATCGCTTTAGGCCAATTTCTCTCTGCAACATTGGCTATAAAATAATCACCAAAGTCATGGAAAACAGGCTAAAAGGTGTCCTCCCCTACATAATTCATGAGAATCAAGGGGGATTCATAAAAGGAAGACATATTGTTGATAACATTATCCTCGTCTAGGAAGCAATTCATTCCATTCTTGAACGCTGTGGAAATGGTATGGTCATTAAATTAGATTTGGCTAGTGTGTTTGACAAAGTTAGACATGAATTTATGTTTTAGGTCTTGCTCTGCTTTGGCTTTGATCCAACCTTTATTTCCAGGGTAAAGGCATGTATTGGAGGTCCATGGATCGTTCCTCTGGTCAATGGCCGAGCAGTGGTCTTTTTTCAAGCCACCCGAGATCTTCGACAAAGTTGTCCTCTCTCTACTCGTCTCTATGTCATTCAAGCCTCGATGCTATATTTTCAATTAGATCAGAGCCGACATCATCAAGAGCTTATCAGTGTTCATATAGATTGGGGAGTTAGAGATGTTAATCACGCTCAATTCATTGATGACACGATCCTCCTAGGAGGAGAAAGTGTCTGTCTGGCAAGAAACTTAAAAAAATAGCTAGATTTATATCAAGAAGCCTTAGCCAGTCATATCTAAGAAAAATCAAATTTATGGTTGGAATTGCAGCCCGAAAGAGATGTCAGACATATCCAAAATTTTGGGAATAAAAGGGAAAACCCAGTGGGAAGCATTAAAATATTTAGGAGTCCTTGTCTTTAAAACGACCCCAAAATCCTCTAATTAGCTTCTAATTAGCTTCCACTAATTGACAAACTAAAAGCCAGGATAAATACTTGGGGTTCTTCCTGGTGATATTCCACATGGGAAAGTCGTGCTCATCAAAGAAGTTCTCACCAACATTCCCATCTATCAATGTGTTATCAGCCAAAATGGCACTTCTCCATCTGAGTTCTGACATTCATCATGTTGGTACACAAAAGGACAATTAGGATTGAAGTAGCCAAAACACTATAGATGTACATGACCTTTGATTCATTATCTTCAGACCAGCCTTATATATTTTTATTCTAAGTTTTGGGTTGCATACGTGACTATTTGCATTGCAACTCGCATGTCATACACGGCTATGTGCATTGCAACCCGCGTGTACCTTGCATACACAAGTTCCCTTTGAGAAAGCCGCGTGTCATACACGCCTTGCCTATATCAATACTCGTGTATACCTTAATTCGACCTTAAAAAATATAAATCATGATTAGATAAGATTAGTTGGGCCCTAATCCATAACTATCCCCACTGTCTCAACCATCCTAACCTTCGAAACCTCTCTATTTCCCAAAGTATAAATAGAGGCCTTGGGATGGGGCTAATCAATCAATTCTGGAAGAGCAAAGTTATGCTGGTGGTATACCTTCAAAGCCTTGGAGCAGCATAACTCAGAGTCCTCAGTTGCAAAGGAGTCCTTGTGTCAGAAGCTGGGTTGTATTCTTACCTATTCATTGTTTGTCAATAAAGAGAATTCTTCTTCCAATCTTGTATTGTGCTTATCTCATGTATATCGATTTAATGAATATGGTCAAATAATGTTTTTAATATGCTTTTCATCTAACCTCTGATATATATATATATATATATATATATATATATGAGATATTGCTTGAAGAATTGGCTCTTTGCAAGTGAAGAGAAGCATCCCCAGAAGCTTTGGAGAGGATTGGAGTGAGAGAAGACAAAGCTTAGATCAACCGTCATAAACCGGGTAAGTCAAGATATCTTCCTAGTCTCATTCCATTTTCTATAAAAGTTGATGTTTGCAAGTCTAATAGTAATTTGGTAACCCCAGACCCTAGGTTACAAGGGTGAAATGTCTTGTACAACAGAACTGGCGACTCCGTTGGGGAGTACCAGTCTTTTTTATGTTTCTGATTCTGAGTGTGGTCCTTTTTATCTTGCTTTTGATTTACAGTGTAGTGTGCCTAGAAGCCTTTACGATTATGTTTTTTTTGAAAAAAATTTAGTTATATATGCGGGTTGTTGTTATACACAGTCGCGTATAATACCTTGTATATGCGGGTTGCTCTATAAGACAGTCATGTATCGTACACGGGTTTCCTACATACACAGTTGTGTATATCCTATAGCAGCATAAAATTTGGGTAGGGTTTGCTTGTCCCTATATTCTTTGGTTTTTTGCTTGCTTGGAACTTTGTGTTATTGGCATGACTATGTGAGTCTAAAGTCTTGTGTGTCACACCATTTGCTTGTCTTCAAGACTTTGAGTTTTTTGTTTGTTTGAATGTCTTTCATCTTGTGAGTTGAAGTTGGTCCTCCTGATTGGTTTATAAGTTCAATGCTTTGTGGCTAGATCAGTGGTCAGTGCTTTGGATACTTTATACTATGTACTGCATTTTGTAGTGTCAGTTTGTCACTTGTTCTTTTGTGAATCTAGCGAGCTTTTTGAGTTCAATAGTTTCTCCAAGTCAGGTTTTTTTCCGAGTCTTCTTCTTGATTGGTTGAAGTTGGTTATTTTGGGTCCTTTATACTTCATTTTATTCATTATATGCTCTGATTATTCAAACTTGCTCAAAAATTTGCATTTAGTTGCATTGTAGTTTTTGAAGAATTTGAAAAAGTGAAGAAAAAACATTTTATACTTTTGCATTTAGTTGCATTGTAGTTTTTGAAGAATTTGAAAAAGTGAAGAAAAAACATTTTATACTTTTGCATTTAGTTGCATTTAGTCATTTTCTTTTCCGTATTTTTCAAATATAATTTCAAAAATTATAAAAAGAAGCCTTAGTTTTCTCGCACTTAGTTTCAATTTCATTAACTTATATTTGCAAAAAGAAAAGAAATTTGGTTTAAGTAGTTGCAATTTACTTTGGAATTTGCTTTATACATCATTTTGCTTTTTCTTATCGAGTCTATAACACCACAGTCTTTCACACCATTTACCTTCTGACTAAGAACAACCCTTGAAATGAACGATATAGTTTAAAAATTATTAGTAAGTTTTATTTTATAGGCTCATACACCAACTAGCTTAGGCTATACTTGTGGAATAGGGAGTTTAAACTCTCCACAAGTGTTTAAATTCAGACGTAGTTGGCCAATCAATAGGTAAACCCTCTTCTATGTTGATTGTATCTAGGAAGCTCCTCTCAAACGGGAGTTAAGCACAAGGCCGCGTGGAGGCTTGGACTGAGGAGATAACCCTCTGATTCCTTGTCAAAGCATTGACCAAGGTTTTTGCGCATCTGGGGACTTCTGTCAATACCACCCTTTAGGCCTCGTGCGGTGCCGTTGTTGATAGGGTTTCGAGATTTGCTACTCTACCCATGCATACGAACCAGGTTTGCAACTGTCCCCCCATACTGTCAGTATAGTTGCGGTAGCCTTTACTCTCTTTGACACCTAGGGTTCATACACAGGTACACCGAAAGGCTATTTCTGGTTGACCTTGGACAGGCTTGGAAGGTAACCCCGGTAGAAGGTGTGGGAGGGTGGTGGGTGATTCCTCCACTTGTGCTTAAGAACATCTACAAGGATGCCAAGTAACTGTCTCTCAGCTTTCTTCTGTAAAGCATATCTTATATCCCTTGTGTCTGTTGTGGCTTTAGGAAAATTTGTAGTGATTTTTGTGTGGTTTGTTTGTCTTTATCCGACCTTAGGGTGTGTGAAGAGTCAAATTTTCAATTGTGGAGGACCAACCTCTTAGAAGGTCAAGAAGGTTGCAAAACCTTCCTCTGTTTACTACAGTGGAGCCTCCACCACCCCCTCAAAGGCAGAGATTAGACACAGACGGTTCCTTTGAACCAGTAGGAATTAGTGAAGTTCTGGGTGAGCTGAAACTTAGGACAAGCTAGGTTGATACAACCACAGTAGAGATAGGAGACTTGCAGGCTGGTGAGCTTGCAAGAAACTTTAATTCACCTCTTACTGACCTAAATGATCCTGTGATCGTCCAAGTTTCTCCTTTCAATTCACTTGTGATTGGTGTTCCTGTGAGCAGACTGATGTCTAGTGCAGGAGAGAGTCCTTATATCCCCATCTCAGCTATTCCACTTGAAGGAGTGCCACCTCCCCCGATTGGTACCCCTAGAACAAATATACCTGCTACTCCCTTAACTCCAGCTAATCGGGTGGTTCAACCATTGACTTCCACAAATGTAGTAGGAACTTCTGGTGGGGTGGTCACTGGGATTCCCAATGTACCTTCTCCTTCACCCTCTTTTGCACACACTGCTCAGAGTGGTCCTGGCAGATCCTCTTCATTTGTCCAGGGTTTTCCTTGGAATGGGGGGACAATTCCCCCATCCACTCCATATATAGGCCCCACACCTGCATATGTAGGGGTGCAGTTTGGAAACACTAAATCTTATGGTCAAGGTTTTCAAACACTGATTTCGGCTCCTTTCACGAGCTCTCCATTCTCGCTTTTTAGCGGAGGGATACCCACTCCTGTCTTCCAAACTCCAGCTTCAACTAGAGTAGCTCAAACCACATACACTGCACCACATATGAATAATCCAATGGCTTGTGGGTGGAATTCTTTTCAAAGGAGTCCGACTATGGGGCAACCTTGCCTTTACATTTGGGAACCAGGGGGCAAGTCCTTCTACTTCCCAACCTCATACTTTTCAGTCTCCGATTAGGCCCAAACTTCCTTTTTTGGCAACTTTGAACTTGCCAAATTTGTCCAAGTTAATGAATGACCCGATGAAACATGATGCCACCTGGCCACCTGTCTCTACCAAGTTACCCTTGGATATTCCAAAATTTGAAGGCAAAGTTGGTGAAGACCCAGGGGCTCATGTCACCACCTTTCACTTGTGGCGTTCTTCCAACTCCCTGAATGATGACACCGTTTGGTTGAGATTGTTCCAAAGAACTCTAACTAGTGTCGCAGCAAAGTGGTACATTGAACTGCCCTCTGCTGCATTTGATAGTTTTTGGGACTTAGCTAATGTGTTCCTTAACCATTTCCAACTTCCTGTCCGGTATGATGCTGACACAGACTTATTGTCCACCTTTCGACAGGACAAAGCCACTCACATTTCGGATCACATCCAAGAGTGGTGAAGGCAGAAGAGGATCATTAAGGCCACTATCCCTCCCAAGTTTTTGTTATAATGGTTCCTTAAGTCCTTATTGTCGTATATATAAGGATGTATCCACTTTGGGAGTAACTAATGAGGAAGATGCTATCCTTAGGGCCCAACAATTAGATTTGATATACTCTCAGTCTAGGATTATATATGAAATCATCCCTGATGCACCAAGGCCAACACATAGTGTCGAGAAACCTAAGCCTGGACCCCATGTCGATGGTGTGGTTGGTTCAGTTAAATCTCCCATTGTAGAATCCTTAGCAAAACAACTCCATGAGTTGTTCATTAACAGTCTACAGCAGAGGTAGAAAAGGCTGCCCCCTCATCCCAAAATGCAAATGTTTTTGCTCAATCCTCCCAAAAGGGCAATCAACAACCTGGTGGGAAAAAGAAAAAGGGGAATAAAGGTGAGGTAAACCAAAACAAGCCAAAACCCACAAATAATGTTGATGGGGGGAAAAAAGAGAAGAAGAAGATGAAATTTCCCTGCAAGTTGTGCCAGGAAGATCAACTGACCCATCAATGCCCTCTTATAGATCAAGCTCAGAAGTTGCTAAAAAATAAACAACCGACTGTCCTAAAGGATCCATTTCCCCAAGGATAGAATGCATCGTTCGTTTCTAACATAGCAGGGGGCACTTCTAATGCCCTTGACCAAAACTATACCAACATGGTTCGATCCCAGACCTTGCTCCAGACTAGAAATAAGAACTATGAGATGAAGGCTCCTAAGAAGGGTAAGTCTATAGGTGAAACTTCTAACCCTCTCACAATTGAAAAACCTGTTGAAACTATGCCTAAGATACCAAAAGGTGTCTTCAAGAAAGCATTGCACAATCCTAATGCTAGGGATGCAGCCAATTACTATGTAGTTGAATATTTAGCCCAAACCCCTTGTGCAATGTCAGCTTTGGAGGTGTTACAAAGTTGTCATGCCCAACGAGATGCACTCTTAGCAGCCTTAGGTAGTATGGATTCATTGAGCCTCATGGTCAATTTTAATTTGTCTGATGTCAAAATTCGCCTGCCGTATCCTGTGGCTTTGTTGATAGATGTCATCCATGGTAGAAAAACCATTGGAAGGTCAGTTGTTGACGAAGGTGCTTCCACATGTATCATGTCCTTGTCTTGCTGGAAGGCTCTTGGATATCCAGAGCTAGTTCCATCAAACACCCTACTTACTACTTTGGATGAAAGGTCATTTCGTCCACATGGTATGCTACCATATTTTGAGATAAAGTTGGCAAGGAAGGCAGTGTCTGTTGAAGTAGAGGTAATTGATGCACCATTGGATTACAACTTGCTTCTAGGGAGAAGTTGGACTTATGCCATGTCTGCAATTGCATCGGCCATTCTTCGAGTGGTAGTGTTTTCGCACGAAGGGAAGTTGGTTACAGTGGACCAACTTAGTTTCACTTGGAAGGGCCACATGAAAACTAATGAGTTCAACGTGGCATTGGTTGATCAGGTCAAACCTGCTTCAGAGAGCTTAGGGGCTAGAATACATTCATCATTAATGGGCACATTCAATATCCCAGCCCCGATTAATTACTTAGGTTCTACTAGTGTAGGGAAGTCTATTGCAATGGTTGGCGATAGAACGGATCCTTGGGTTCTGCCTTCCCGCCATGAACCTGAAATGCCCTTGTTGGTAGTGGAAGTTGCTTATCAAGCTATCATTAACACCATTGTTGATCCCATTTCGGTTCCTCCTATAGTCTCAAAGGAGCCGAAAGAAACCTATCTTCCTGCTTGGGCAGAGAAATTTTTGTAAACTGATGATTGCTTAGACATGGTTTTGCCTTCAGATGAAGCCATTTTGGAATCCATGAGCAAGCGAGATAAAATCTTTGAAGATCTTCATCATAGATCCTAGTTTCTTCTAGAGTTAAGCAGGATTGAAAATTAAGAGTTCCATGTGAGACTGGAAAGTGATGCTGATATGCCAATCAATCCCTTACCAAGGGAGGGAATCTTTGCCGAGGGGAATATGGAAAACATTTTCGTTACTACTCCTATCAACATCTCTGCGAACCCCAACGTTGTGGAAAATGTATATATTGGTGCAAATTTCTCTCCGTAGGAGATTGCTATCTATACGGCCTTGTTTGAAGAGTTCCGCGACGTGTTTTCCTGGTCATATGAGGAGATTCCAGGCATAGATTCATCGATAGTCGAACATGAAATCTGAACTTATCCTAATGCCAAACCAATTTGACAAAAACTTAGACCTGTCAATCCACTTAGAGCGGTAGTAGTTAAGGATGAAGTTGAAAGGCCGCTGAAAGCTAGTTTTATTTACCCGATAGCTTTGACGGAATGGGTATCCAACCATGTTCCTATCGATAAAAAGCAAGGGATGATACGTGTCTGTACTGACTTTCACGATTTAAACAAAGCTTGTGCTAAGGATAACTACCCCACACCATTCATAGATCAAATCATTGATGCTTGTGCACAGAGTGAAGTTTTTTCGTTTATGGATGGTTTCTCTGGATATAATCAGATTCAAATCAAGCCGGAAGACCAACATAAAATGGCTTTCATCTATCCTTGGGGTACATTTGCGTACAAGAAAATGCCTTTTGGATTGAAAAATGCAGGGGCTAGCTTTTGAGCGGGCAATGAATTTTTCCTTTCATGACATCAAGTCTATTGTCGAACCCTACCTAGATGATCTGTCGGCGCATTCTCGTAAGAGGATCGACCATCCAGATCACTTGTGTTTAATTTTTTAACGATGCAGGCATTAAAAAATACGCTTGAATCCCCACAAGGTTGTTTTATGTGTCAAGTCAGGTAGGTTGCTTGGGTTCATTGTTTCTAACAAAGGTATTCAGGTGGATCCTTTAAAAGTTGAGGCCATTGTAAATCTGCCTCCTTCTCGTTCCATCAAGCAACTTCAAAGCCTACAAGGAAAGTCTAACTTTATTCGACGTTTTATAGTGAATTATGCCAATATCACCAAAGGTTTCATGCACCTATTGAAGTAGGACACCCCATTTGTATGGGATGAGACTGCACAACTTGCATTCAAGGCATTAAAGAAAGATTTGTTGTGGGCACCTTTATTGTGTCCACCAGATTACTGTCATGATTTTATATTGTATCTAGCCGCATTCGAGTCGACCATTGGGGTAGTGCTAGTCCAGGAGGATGATAAGCTCCAAGAGCATGTCATATATTACCTTAGTCGTGCTTTAGTCAGCCCTAAACTTAGGTACTCCCACGTCAAAAAGTTGGCCTTAGCAGCTGTGTATGTTGTTCAGAGGTTATGTCACTATATCTTACTAAGGACTACAATAGTAGTGGATGATGTCAATCCCTTCCAATATGTCTTGTCCCAACACATAGTTGGAGGCAAATTTAACAAATGGATAGTCATTCTCCAAGAGTTTGACTTGGATTTTCAATCCGCCAAATCGAAAAAATCCTTAGTTTTGCCAGAACTTATTGCAGAATTTCCTGTTGAAGAAGATATAGCAATTGAAGAAGACTCATTCCCAAATGAGCACATTTTCTTGATTTCCACCTCTAACCCTTGGTATGGAGATATACTTATCTATCTTCAGACTCTGAAGTAACCTGCAAGCTTTTCGCGAGAAGAGCGACGCAAATTACGCACACATGCAAAAAAACTACCTCATCATCGGGGATACTTTATATCGTAGAGGGGTAGACTCTGTTTTGCATCGGTGCCTCACCCATGAAGAGGCTGAGATTGTCCTAAATGATTCCCATAGTGGAGCGTGTGGGGGTCATTTATCTGGGTTAGCAATGGCCCATAAGATTTTACGTGCTGGTTATTTCTGGCCCATAATCTTTAAAGATTGTGTGGAAGCCGTGAAGCGCTGTCATCCTTGTCAGCCTTACACCAGAAAGATGCAATCACATCCTGCTCCATTATTTCTTGTCATTACAGTGGGCCCCTTCACCAAGTGGGGGATATATTACGTGACGTGCAACCCAGTTTCGGCTGGGGGGCACAAATACATCATTGTCATTGTGGATTACTTTATGAAGTGGGCAGAGGCAATGCCCACCTATAAGGTTGACGGGGAAACTGCAGCTTTTCTCGTTTTCAACCAAATTATTGCACGTTTCAGTATTCCTAAAGAGATTGTCATTGACCATGGCAGTCACTTCCAAAACAACATGATGACCGAATTGGCTATTATGCTAGGGTTTAAACAAGAACATTCATCTTATTTCTACCCTCAAGCGAATGGTCAAGTTGAGGAAGTCAATAAGACCTTGAAGACTATTCTCAAGCGTACTATTAACGCAGGCTGGTCAAATTGGCACATCGAGGATGTATCCTGCACTTTGGGCTTATCAAACCAATGTGAAAAATACCATGGGGTTCTCTCCTTTCCAACTCGTTCATGGGGTGGAAGCAGTAACCACGGTTGAATGTGAAATCCCATCTTTAAAAATTGCCATTCATGTGTTACCTGATAAGACTAAGCTAGAAGAATGTTTGCTACACTTAGAACATCTAGATGAACAATGTAGAGATGCACTGACTGCAAACGAGGCTCATAAAAATAGGGTGAAAAATCAATATGATAAATCGGTCAAACCTAGGATTTTTTCTGAGGGGGAGCTTTTCTTGCTCTGGGATCAAGACAAAGAACCCCTAGGGGCAGGAAAATTTGGGTTTATGTGGTTAGGACCCTATGTCGTGTCAAAAGTTTTGAAGAAAGGGGCATATGAATTAACTAATTTCAAGGGGAATAAGTTGTTTGAGCCTATAAATGGGCTCTACCTGAAGAATTACTATGCTTAGGATTAGCAATTTTTCTTGTAATTTTATTGTATGTAACTTTATGTACAATAGCTAGCTGATTTGTGTTCTTATATCATCTGTTGGTTGTTACAGATGTCTTCTGAGTGGTTTGTAGGTTTTGTAGATGGTGCTAGTCATCACACTTGCAACCTAGCTTCAGCCGCATGGGTTATTTACTCACCCTAGGGACAACCAGTTGCCTCTAGAGGTGCTTGATTAGGTCATGCTGCCAATAATTTGGCCGAATACAGGGTCGTCATTGAGATTTTATGGGATGCCTTGTCATGTGGCATCACCCAGTTGGAAGCTAGACTTGACTCTCAACTGGTGGTTTCCCAGCTCATTCGAGCTTATCATGTGCGCAACCCTATTTTATTATGTCAGTTTTTACAAGTTAGGTTATTGGAAAGAAATTCTGATTTTATTACATTTAATCATATTCCAAGAAATCAAAATTTAGTAACTGATGCATATGTGAATTATATCTTAGATTGGTACTTAACACACATTCCATAAAAATATACAACAAACACATTGTCAAACACATGTAAATAAACCGAGAAAATATATGTGTGTGTGTGTGTGTGTGTGTGAATATCTGTCCATATAGATAGGCTGAGTTCTTGATCCTCAAATCTAGTCATAGTTGTATAAATATACAAAAATGTACAAAAATTGGATCGTAATCCATAAAATGCCTCTAGGTCTAATCTTGACCATCCTGGTCACCCTGGTCATCCTGGTCATCTTGGTCATCCTGTTCCTGAGCCTCCTCAACTTCTTCAGCTACAACAGCCTTTGCGGCCTCTATGTAGACAAGTACCGCCCTAGTTACCCTTCTCATAAGGCGTATCTAGGTGGGTGGAATACCAACAACTAGTTCCTGCGTAATGGCAGGGATCTGCTCAATACGTAGAGTTGGGACTCTTTGGGTTAGCCTGGCCAGCTTCCCCTCAAGTACCCTGATCCTCTCCTGCCACTGATCATACATACATATGAGGATTCCCATCTAAGTGGACTGGTCTAATATCTGCATTTTAAACATTAAAAGGATTAAAAAATCTTATACATATGTATATATCTTTATGATTAAAAAATCCATAAAAATTGAAAAACCAAAATACCTATTGCTCCCCATGCTCCTCCAGGAGGTAGGACAAGGTCATTGTCACCTTGGAAATCCATTCCAAGATATGGAAATTGCTCCAGTGCTGGTAGCTATCATCCCCCCCATAGGTAGAAGTCATCATCGTAGACACTCTGAATTGAGCCACCGCCGCCCACCTACTCAGTCTAGGTTGACTTGGAGAGAAAGCTGGTAGAGGTACTGTAGGGCTGAGGGCAGGCACTCTCTCAAAGAAGAAGGCCACCAATATACTAGAATAGCCAAAGTTTTTCTATCAGCCTCTCTTGTAGTCAAAGAGTTGTTTCTTCATTATCGGGATTAATCCTGAGCACCAGTCAAATATAACTCCCTGTAGGCACTCTACAACGATTCTCATCTGGTTTCAAGTAGCAAGATGGAGTGATGACGATCTTGCAACCGTCACTATTGTGCTTACCGGTACGTGTAATGGAAAATTACTAATATGTGCAATAGGGATGCAAGTTCCCATTTTTTGACTGGCGGGCGTGCAGTAAGTATTGATATAATCCTGAACACTTAGAAGTTCACCGCCCCTGTCGATACCCTCAAGGTTGATAGGTGTTCCCCTTCGTGACAAACCTGAAATGAAATATATGTCTTCCAATGCAATTTCTAGAATCTCACCTTACGGGTCAAAGGCACCTAGGTCATGGTCCCAGTATTTAATCAAAAACTCCAGCAAACAGACATTGGCCTGCATAGGTGAGTTGCAAAAGAATTTTAACAACCCACTTTGCCTCAATGATTGCACCGTGGGGGTACTTTGGAGTGCATTTTGGTCCATATTTTCATGTTCCCTCTCCCTCCACTCCAACACCATGTTTTAGCCTGCCCATAAATCCACCATCAAACATTAAAATTCATTAAAAAACTTGGATTTTGGCCCTATTTATACTTTTCCTATGTCGCACAGTATCGCCTACCCACGTATACAGTGCGACCCCTTTAAAATTAGCTTAAAACATCAAAATTTTGCATAAAATTGAAAATTTGAATGGATGAAATGGAAGAGAATGAAGAGCTGGCCTACCTGGCACTTGTGGATTTGAACTTCGTCCACTGGTTTGTCCACACGGAGCGATTGAAGTCAAAGGTAAAAATTGCCTATATTGGGTAAAAATATGAAATGGTGATTTTGATTTCTATTTTTGAACTATTTATAGAAATAATTTCAAAACGTGGGGTTTTTAGCCTATAGTTTTAATTTCTACCAAAAATCAAACTAATGCCATGTCATGTTTTCCTAATGCAACAAGTCCAAGGTTACTTAAAGTTGTTATTCACTCATATATGATAGGATTTTGGTCATTTATATGCATTTTTGCATTTATACCTAATCCACCTTAACCCTAGGATTACTAGTTTGACCACGGACTATGGTTTTTAACCATTATTACCTTGTCTATACCATTTTTCTTCCATGGATAGGGCTTTCTTTCCATGAGTACCCTAGTTTAGAACATATTGATTGTTTTTTGGTACTCATGCCGCATTTGTCGTAGGTTTAGGGGATCTTTCTTAGCTATTTTTCACACTAAATTGAGACTCATTTTGGTCTCTTTTTACAAGCTATCCCCTTTATAATGCTCCCCGCCCTTATGGAGTTTATTTAGGCCCAAGTCTAACTCCTCAAAATAGACTTGATTGCTGAATAAACTTGTCCATTTAGGCTCATTAAGAATATGTGAATGGGCATCCACATTGGTGGTAGGTTATCACTTTCTCAGACCATGTGGAATAATATCAGAAATGATCGCTCTCTTTTCTACGGAATTGAGAAGAGTATTCTCAAGCATAGATTTATCACTTTTCCGGACTTGAGGGACTAAACATACGGAAAAGGAGCGCCCGGTATGAGCTTAGTTTTCTCTTTTTCGTGCTCTAGACCTAAACATGAAAAAGATTCCGAGTGTAATTTATGTCTTTGTCATGCTCGTTAAACACTAAAGAACAAAGCATCGAGTTTACTATTGTAAGCCCCATTCCTCGTAACCAAATGGATATTTCTGAGTGCTCTTTCTTTACTTCACACTCGTAAAACTCAAGCTATAAGCTACTCTTGAAGGAGTGTTGGGTAGGTGGTAATTTAACCTTTTTTGGACCTCCCTAAATAAGTACGAAAAAGGTGCGCTTTACTTCTTCGGAAGCTAAGAGAATTCTTCTGTGGTATGTTTTAAGATTTTTCGTCCTCAGGAGATTAAATTGGCCGAAAAAGGAACCCCCTGGACTCTTCTTCGGAGTTTCCAGACTCTCTAAATATGAAAACACCAATGAGCATGTACTAGTTCGGGCTCGTAAAATCCACGAATCAGTGACATTATCAAGAATTATTCTCTCCCCTCTTCAAGCTTGTTAAAAATGAAGAGAGACTCAAGTTGACTTTCCTGGACTCGTTAAAATTTAACAGAAAAGATAAGGAAGAAGTATTCTTTTTGGGTTACAAACGATGGCATTATGTCCTCCTTGAACATAGCACTCTCTGAACTTTTTGATACTCATGTCTTAGTGTACACTTTCAGTTCAGCTATCACTTTGAGTTTCTTACTCCTCCACTTGTCATTTATACATGGGGAGTCTGATCATGTCTCCTACATGACAGATAAGTCTAGTTGTCCTATCTATAAAGTTAAAGCTGCCTTGGTCCATCTCTATGTTGTGCTCACTGTTCAAGGATTTATCCCTACATCTGATTATTATCCTGATTCCATCATTATCCTATCTGACTATTACTTGTGTCTACATTCCCTTATCCAGTTCGTAGTCACTCTTGTGATCCATTGGAGGATCTATTGCCTTCCTCATCACAACATGGTTTCTCATCAGCACTTCCTGAAGAGGAAGACCTAGAGTTTTGACGATGGTACCTTATGATTCACTTTCATTATTGGTGAAATCCTTTGCTTCAATTGTCAGTTTCACCTATTGATTGAAAATCTGTTGATTCCTTTCCATGTTTGACTTCAACACATCTATTCACATGGTCTGGATTGTACTGGTTCCTTTGGTTTTTGACGAAGACCTTAGGTTCACATCTATGACCTAAGTTGTGCAAGATTGTGTTGTGTTCACTCACACAGCTTCCATATTTTGAAGACTCATCATTGTATATTGTGGTTTCGATCCACCTTTGTAATATACGTGGTCTTGTACCCGTATCATATGATGCAAACAAATATTGTAAAGGAGCTAGTGTTCCAGTATATTGAACATGTCATCCTCAGACATGATATTGTTTATGACATTGATATGTATTTGTTTCAGGTACTTCCTCTATTTCCTTGGACTTTTGAGTTCTCCAAGATAAAGATTGTAATGTATTTCAGCCATCGCTTCCCTCTGACGTCACACATTAGGGGGCATCTGTTATCAGCCAAAATGGCAATTCTCCATTCGAGTGCTGACATTCATCATGTCGGTACACAAAATGACAATTAGGATTGAAGTGGCCAAAACACTATAGATGTGCATGACCTTTGATGCATTATCTTCATACCAGCTTTATATATTTTTATTCTGATTTTTGGGTTGCATACATGACTATTTGCATTGCAACTCACGTGTCATACGCAACTATGTGCATTGCAACCCGTGTGTACCTTGCATACATGAGTTCCCTTTGAGAAACCCGCGTGTCATATGCGCCTTTCCTATATCAATACTCGCGTATACCTTAATTCGACCTTAAAAAATATAAATCACGATTATATGAGATTAGTTGGGCCTAATCCATAACTATCCCAACTGTCTCAACCATCCTAACCTTCGAAACCTCTCTATTTCCCAAAGTATAAATAGAGGCCTTGGGATGGGGCTAATCAATCAATTCTGGAAGAGAAAAGTTATGCTGGTGGTATACCTTTAGAGTCTTAGAGAAATAGAACTCAGAGTCCTCGGTTGCAGAGGAGTCCTTGTCAGAGAAGTTGGGTTGTATTCTTACCTATTCATTGTTTGTTAATAAAGAGAATTCTTCTTCCAATCTTGTATTGTGCTTATCTCATGTATATCGGTTTAATGAATATGTTCAATTATGTTATTAATATGCTTTTCATCTAACCTCTGATATATATATGTATGAGATATTGCTTGAAGAATTGGCTCTTTGCAGTTGAAAAGAAGCATCCCTAGAAGCTTTGGAGAGGATTGGAGCGAGATAAGACCAAGCTTGGATCAACCGTCATAAACTGGGTAAGTCAAGATATCTTCCTATTCTCATTCCATTTTTTGTAAAAGCTGATTGTCTACAAGTCTAATAGTAAGTTGGTAACCCCAGACCTTAGGTTACAAGGGTGAAATGTCTTGTACAACACAATGATCCATTCTCATGGCTCTGAAAGGTATAATTGCTCAGATTGAATCCCTACTTAGAATTTTCCTTCTGCTGGTGAGTTGGGGGGAATTATCAAAACCTATGATGGAAGGAGGCCTTCAAATACATGATCTATGGGAGCAAAATTTATCCCTGGGGGTCAAGCTCCTCTAGAGATTAATTTTTGGTAAAACATCTTGGAGCAAGCAAGAGTTATGGAAAAAATACTTCTCTACAAATCAGCTCAAATGTCTTCACAACCCTCCAAGAGTTAGAAAAGGATCATCTTTTTTACCGTCTGCTTGAGGGCTTATGGTTTCTTTTCAACTGATCTCACCTGGATCCCAAGAAATGGAAAGCACATAAGAATATGAGAGGATTCTATAATGGGAGACCCGTCGCTAGATTCCTCACCAGGTATTGATCAAATTAAAGGCTATCTATGGGATCAAAATATAGATACTCTTTGGTACATTTCAGAATGGAATTATGATGATGCATATTCCAAACTGTCCTCCTCACTCCAAGAAGAAAAATCAACCTTTCCCTCTCTTCTACAAGGGAATTCCCCGATATCAAAGAATCTTAAGGATACTCAAGGCTGGGGAAACATGATGGGATTTTGCACTACTTTTGTTGGCTACAAGCACATTAAATCATCCCCCTATGTCCCTGACAATCCTGTAATTTGGAAAAGTGTCTGGAAAGTAAAAAGACCCCCCAAAATAGATTTTTTTATCTGGACTTTGGCACATAATCGGATCCTAACATGGAATAATCTCTGGAGAAAAGGATGGGAAGGGCCAAATCGTGTCCCTTTTTCCTTACAAATGAGCTATCAATAGGCCATCTATTACTCTCTTTCCCATTTGCAGAAGATGCCTGGAAACAATCCCTCTTAGGCTGGGCTGGATCAGTGCACCTCCTTGAAAGCATCCACTCCCTTTTAATTAACTGGGCCTCTCTCGGTCCTTTTTCTAATCTAAAAAATGTGTTGGTTAAATCTTGCTGGTTGACTCTTCTTAAATTTATCTTCTGGAAACTGTGGTTGGAAAGGAACTCTCGTATTTTTAGAGGGAAAGATTCCATTGTTGCATAGGTTGTTACTAAAATCAAATCTTTGTTAGGGGACTGTCTCAAACTCATATGGAATGACTCCTCTAGCTTCCCTCTCTCCCCTTCTGAAGAATATTGGATTCACAACCTATCTCTAGATTTACATGTTTTAGCTTTTCCTTCCCTTCTAAAACCACTCTCATGGGAAATAAGGATTGACAAGGCCAATCTTGATAAATGGATGGCCAACTTACGTAGACATATTCTATTCTTTGACGGAGCTTCTAAAGGAAATCTAGGGGTGACAGGAGGGGGAGGGGTTCTCTTTAACCTCGATAGAATTTAGAAAAAATCTTATTCTTGGGGCCTTGGAGAAGAAACAAACAACGTTGTCGAATCCTTAGCTCTTTGGCTTGGTCTTTGCCAAGCCCGAGCCCATGACATCTCGGAAATTATTGTAATTGGGGATCAAGATTAATCATTCAAGCCTTGGTAACAAACTCTCTACCGACTCAGCTTAATATCCGGCAATTGATAATAATAATAAAAAAGTTCAAAGCCTATCCAAATCCTTCAACAAGATCGATTATTTTCATGTCTTAATAGGCTTAAATGAAAAATCAGATTTGGCAGCAAAGGTCGCTTCCTCCTTGAGCAAAGGAACTCTCGTCCTAAATGGGAATATCTCTTCATGTTAGATCCCATAGGACCCTAATCATAATATCACAGCGATTACCATATGGCCCTCCCATGTGGAGCATGCCTATCTCCTCAGTTCACATGACGGCCCGTGGTGAGTTATTAATCTTCACATCGGCACGTGGAATGCTGAATGTGTCCTTTAAAATTGGCTTAAACAGTACAACCCATACTTCCCAAGCGTTAGCCATGATCATTTCAAGTGAGCTCTATTGCAATTTGGATATGCTTTGGCATCCTTTATCGGTCTCCCTCCATTGTGTAGTCTATGTGATGTATTATGCCAGGATTCTGGGATTAATGTGCTTCAAGGGGGATTTAATAGTTGTTGGCTTGACAATTCAAAAAATTTGTAATTCACACTCTAGTGTAGTTTATTGGTCATAGAATCGAAGTTTGTATGTGGATCTCTGGTTAACGAACCCTTCTGATCTCATGGCCTCCTCCTTCGAGTTGACCACTTCTTTTGACCCTGCTCTATTAGTTGTTGTCGAGCTCAAGGAAATATGAAGGAAACTTAGAAGGCAGAAAAGATACTTGTAGTGTATGGATGTTGAAGGGGGAAGGAGTATGGAAATATTGTATAGAGATTTGTCTCAGCTTCATGATGAGTTTGTGGAATCCATATCTCAAATTGAGCGTGCAATGACAGCATTGCTAGCAGAGCTGGAAATCTGGTTTGATAAATTGGAACTTCAAGTGGCAAGGATGGCAATAGAGAAAGGAGTGAGCACTACAACTCTGGGACCATCATATAATAACCGTGGTTGCCAAGGAAAGTAATTTAGGATCCCCTTGGGGTTTTGTTTTCTGTAACATTTTGTTATATCTTTGTAAGGGTGGTAATATAGATCTAGCTTCTCTAAGTCATAAACCCAAAGCATAATTAGGTAGCAAGCTAAGTTTTCTATGTATTTTGGCAGTTGTCTTCAAACAACATTTTTTGAATTTTGTCGATCTTTTTACAGTGGTTATACCACTATTTGATTAATACAAACTATACCTGTTCTTGTAAAAAAAAAATTCCTTCTCATCTTGAAGCTCAACTAGTCGGGAATGTAGAACTAAAGGCAAAGGTGGCCATTCAAAGCAAGCAAATTTAGAAGCTCACCATTTCCCACACACATGCAATGTTAGTTTGTTATGAGTTTAGAGAGGAATTCTCATTCGGTGTTCTCTCTTTCAAAAGTCTATGTCGGGTCTATTAAATCCACTACTAATGAGGAAGACCCTTGCAACAAAACTAAGGGGAGATGGATCACGAGAATGCAACTCTGGAGCACAATGCAAATGCTAAACAAGAATCCCATAGTGGGCATGTTTTTCAATAAAACTCCAAGTTTTTATGCTTTGCAAAATAGTACTCTTATTAGGTTAGTATAATATATTGTATAGTTTCCATTTTTTTAGTTTTGTGGAAAATTTGTTAAAACAACTCGGTTGTTTGGTGAACTCTTCACGTTTTAGGGGATTTTTAAATCCCTAGTTTCAAATTTATCTATCTAAATTCTATTATCACTGTGCAATGCAATCACATCATTCTTTTACTACAATTTTTATTCATTCAAGTTTTATTTCCAGGAAAAATCTTATATTTGTCATTTCATGTGTGAAATCAAAATATACATAAAACAAGCTTGGAAGCTCATTTTGAGGTTCTAGATTACTTAGAACTCGCACCTTATCCATAAAAACGTAGGACATATTTCATTTTCCCACATACAAAGGTACAATCCACATAAAAATTCTACAATCCTACATATTTAAAATAATCATTATGTATACAGAAAACCATAAATAAACCAAGTGTTACTACTAAAACTAGAAACAAAGGATTAAGGCCTTCTCTATATATAATCATAAACTAATAAGCTTCAAAGGACCCACAATCAAAATATGGAGAGTATTATTTATAGGAATTCCAAGGATTGAGGCCTTCCCTATACATAATCATAAATTAATAAGCTTCGAAGGACCCGCAATCAAAAGATGGAGATTAATATGGATGGGAATTCCTCTTCTCCTTGGAATTCCTTGCAAACCAAGGAACCTTCTTGGATAACCACAACCTCTTTTGAGAGGGAATCTTCCCTGGAGTTGAATTCTCTATGTATGTGGATGATGGAGATTGTCAAAAAACCATATTTTTCTTCCCATATTCTTCCAAGCAAAGGATATAACGCTAAATGGACGATTTGTGAATTCCCTTTAAGCCAGGCTACCACTTAAATTTGGAATCTCCCATAACCTATAACGTCCTTATCCCCTTATCCAAATCAACTTTTAGCATAATCCAAAGGAAAATTAGTTTAACTCAGTTCTTTGTGCCTTGTTCTATCCCATATTTGATGAAGAAATAACGAGAAGGTTTAATGTACAATACTTCTCCAATGCCACACCTTCCTGGTACCCCTTGACAAGCACCATCAAAATAATCCCGAGCTTCATTATGACTAATATTAGGTTCTTTAATGATCCCGACATATTTATGTTTGTAATCCTTCTTTCCTTCACTAAAAGAAATCCTAATTTTATGAGCAACCATCAAATGACCCCCTCCTTTGTCTTAAACGAGCATTTTTTCCTATTCAACCTCAAGCCCCACAAAAACATAACAAGGGATATCTTTAAACTAGTTAGTTGTAGGATCTTCAAACCAAGACTCAAAACATTGCAAGAATGTATCTTAGATCCAAAGAACGGGTCAATTTAATGGTTGTAAAACATACTACCATACCAAAATAGAAAAAGGACAAGTGGTAAAGAGATGTTTCACTAATTCCCATTCCACTTTACACATGATACATCTGTTTGCTCCTTGCCAATTTCACTTTTTCCATTGTCCCATGTCAAATCTTGTTTGACAGAGCAAGCGATGTAAAGATTCAAATTTTTAGTGGACAAGCAACTTCTAGACCAAAGACCACCACCAAAGATTGTCCCTCGGTATATCCAAGTATGGTAATGCCTCATACCCAAGCTTGGTTGTGAGGATGAATGTGGCTTTATTCCTTGTCCACTTTAACTCATCATTTGTATCCTACAAACAAGCACCATTGTGGGAAAATAAAGAAATATAATGAGTCCATTCTTTTGTTTGAGCCCCTTGAAGATTCAACTCCTCTGCTAAAATCCAATTTTCTAGCCATCTTCCAAGAGCTCCTTGAATCCCTAAATCTGTCAGTTTTGTCATACCTTTAAAGTGGACATATGTTTTCAACCCATCTAATAATTTATGATTTCATGATGCTCCCAGAAATAGATCCCCACCTAGTAAGATCCGATCACCTCGACTAATTTCCCATGCCACACATCTACCTAAAACAAGGAAATATCGAACCAAACCTTTCCGTATATTTGATGCACTTTTGAGAGATTTGTTCTCTAATCTTCTCCAATATCCAATTTTGTAATTGTTGAAATACTTTTTCTTTGTGATTTAAACCAAAATACCATCATTAAATAGATGTCTCCACAACATTTTAGTTGCCAGTGCTTTCCCAAACAAATAGATGTTTTTAAGGCTCTAACCTCCACCTTTTTTCATCCTTATTTGTGTTGTCCATTTCACAAGGGGTATATCCTCTTTTTCCTCCTTAACTGTCCAAAGAAAGCTAAAACATTTCTTCCTTATCCTCTCCAATATGCCTTTTAGAACATGAGCTAAAGAGAGCCAGAAAACAGGTATATTTTCTAAAACTAATTTTATTAAGACTAATCTTCCTTTGAATGTTAGCCATTTGAAATGCCAGCAAATGACCCTAGCTTCAGTTTTCTTGTGTAACCACATCTAATTAGCCACTTTGTAGTCATTCATTTCAAGAAATACCCCAAATATTTCATACCAATGACCATAGGTCCAATTAGGAAAGGAAAGAGCTAATAAAATTGTACCTCTACTTCTAGGGATAGTTCATTAAAAAGGATCAATGACTTATTAACATTTATCTCCATCCTAATTGCCAGATATGAAATACCTAATATATCCTTGAAGACTCTCCATTCCCTAATTGCTCCATCACCAAACATTAATATGTCATCTATGAACATAAGGTGAGATAGAACCATTGCATCCCCCACCTAAATTCACTTATCAATCTTGCATGTTTTTCTAAAGATATTAATCTGCACAAACCTTTTGCAATCAAAATCAATAAAAAAGGGGACAAAGGACAATCTTGTCCCCTTTAGGCCTTGAAAAACTTTGAAGGTGAACCATTTATGAGTATAACAAAATTTGTTGAGGAAATACAATCTAGAATCCAGTTTACATAAGACATACTCAATTCAATTTGCAAAGGAACTAGTCTAAAGAAGGTCCAATTCACCTTGTCATAAGCCTTTGACAAGTCAATCTCCATCACTACTGTTGGAAGTTTCTTTTCTTTAATAGTGTGGAGGCCTTCCTCAGCTGAACCTAGCTTTAGTTTTCTTGTGTAACCACATCCAATTAACCACTTTGTAGTCATTCGTTTCAAGAAATACCCCAATTATTTCATACCAATGACCATAGGTCCAATTAGGACCATTGCACCCCCCACCTAAATTCACTTATCAATCTTGCATGTTTTCCTAAAGATATTAATCTGCACAAACCTTTTGCAATCAAAATGAATAAAAAAGGGGACAAAGGACAATCTTGTCCCATTTAGGCCTTGAAAAACTCTGAAGGTGAACCATTTATGAGTATAACAAAATTTGTCAAGGAAATACAACCTAGAATCCAGTTTACATAAGACATACTCAATTCAATTTGCAAAGGAACTAGTCTAAAGAAGGTCCAATTCACCTTGTCATAAGCCTTTGACAAGTCAATCTCCATCACTACTGTTGGAAGTTTCTTTTCTTTAATAGTGTGGAGGCCTTCCAACAAATGACCCTAGCTTCAGTTTTCTTGTGTAACCACATCCAATTAGCCACTTTGTAGTCATTTGTTTCAAGAAATACCCCAATTATTTCATACCAATGACCATAGGTCCAATTAGGAAAGGAAAGAGATAATAAAATTGTACCTCTACTTCTAGGGATAGTTCATTAAAAAGGATCAATGACTTATTAACATTTATCTCCATCCTAATTGCTAGATAGGAAGTACCTAATATATCCTTGAAGACTCTCCATTCCCTAATTGCTATATCACCAAACATTAATATGTCATCTATGAACAGAAGGTGAGATAGAACCATTGCATCCCCCACCTAAATTCACTTATCAATCTTGCATGTTTTCCTAAAGATATTAATCTGCACAAACCTTTTGCAATCAAAATGAATAAAGAAGGGGACAAAGGACAATCTTGTCCCCTTTAGGCCTTGAAAAACTCTGAAGGTGAACCATTTATGAGTATAACAAAATTTGTCGAGGAAATACAATCTAGAATCCAGTTTACATAAGACATAGTCAATTCAATTTGCAAAGGAACTAGTCTAAAGAAGGTCCAATTCACCTTGTCATAAGCCTTTGACAAGTCAATCTCCATCACTACTGTTGGAAGTTTCTTTTCTTTAATAGTGTGGAGGCCTTCCTTAACTGAACCAACTACGTCATGAATCTACTTGTTGGTTATTATCTTCAAAACTCCATATAAGTCCGCCAAGTTATTATCTTCAAAAACTACTTTGTAAATGAGGTTACAAAATGAGATGGGTCTAAAGTTCTCCCAGGATCTTGTCTCATTTTTTTAAAGTTTTTATTCATTTAAGTTATTAACAAAAATATGGATTCACTAATAAGTTGTTTACTAAATTTGTAATTTGTATATTATAATGTAGGTTAAATACAAGCCCTTAATAAATATGATCAAAGAAATCTCTTTTTGGATCAATTTAGTTGGTTAATACTTTTTCACCAAATTAAAAACGAAAATCTATATTACATTATGCATATATATATATATATATATAAACTATTTCAAGAAACTTAAAACCTTTATTATATTATTTATACATTCAAACCTACAAAATGTATATATATATATTTTAAAGTTTATAAAAACTATTTCAAGAAACTTAAAACTTTTATTATATTATTTATACATACAAACCTAAACAATGCAACCCAAATTAAATATTCCTTTTAACATAAATATCATGAGTATGGTGCCTGAAACCAAAAGAAAAACTATGTTTATGTCATACAAAATGCATTTTTGAACTGCAAACAAAACAATAAGACAAATTGCAACATTGATATATCCTTTTGGTTGGTACATAAGCATAATTTGCTAAACATCCTAGATTTGAAGATAACATAAGATTCTTTACTTTATATTGTAGTGCAAAGATGGAAGGAATTTTTTTGAGTATTTATGTCCATCAAATCACATACAATTCTTTACCTTGGCTATCAGATCTGGTTAAAATTTTTATTAGACAGTTTTCCTGGATATCTATTTAGGGTTATTTATATCTCTCTCATTGTGAATAGTGCCAACAATTCTAGGGTACCATGAGAATAATGCCAACCATTTTAGGGCATAGTTTTTTTTTCAATAGAAAAAAAAATCTACACAATATATTAGTATATTTAAACTATAAACCGGAGTTATATAATGTGATTCTATGGCATATTTTAGGTCAAACCATTGGTATATTTAAAATATAAACCGGAGTTATATAATGTTATTCTATGGCATATTTTAGGTTAAACCATTTCATATTTTAATGGGATTTGCTATGATGTCAATTTTCAATGACGTTTATGATTCTTGTGCTCAACAAATTTTTTTATTATTAATTAAAGTATTTTTCAACACATAATTTACACTTTAAGGTTCTAAACATTTAGAAGCTATATCTATTTGGGGTTGGGGTTGGGGTTGGGTTGGGTTGGGTTGGGTTGGGTTGGGTTGGGTTGATGGCTATCTGCACATTGTAAATTGCCTCTGAGTGCGAATAGTGCCAACAATTATGAAGAGTGTTACTAATTAAAATTTGATAAGCATGTGAAGTTATATCTATTTGGAGTTAAGGTTGATGGTTATCTGCACATTGTAAATTGCCTCCGAGTGTGAATAGTGCCAACAATTATGAAGAGTGCCGCCAATTAGAATTTGATAAGCATGTGATATTTTCATATTTGTTAGAAAGCTAAACAGGGTGATTATTTATAGTAGACTCCCATCTTTTCTTCACAATTAAGTCTGGATTTTGAGATGAGCTTTGAGGTTGTCATTGGTCCTAGATCGTTTCAGTTTCTTATCAACAAGGTGATGTCTCTAAGTTGCTAGATCTGTTTTAGGTTTTGTTATTCATTATTAGAAATTAAATATTTGAACAAAACTTAAAATATTGTTGATGAAACATCAAATATAAATTGTTAATATTACAAATCAAATTGCAATAAGGTTATTTGAAGGTGTTGAATCCATTTTTACATTGTAAATGATGATTGTAACAATCCGAATTGTAACTTCAATTTTTTTTATTAAGTATTATTAACTAAATTTCTAACAAACATTATTTTAGTCTCTATATAAACACCCACAGTCACTCTTTTCTAATCTCCTTTCACTTTTATACGGATCCATGATGACGGGTGATGATGGGTAGGGTGTATATTTAAAAATTATTAACACAATGCAACTCCAAAAATTGCCCCAGAATTAAAAAAAAATTATAACAAGAGAGATGACAACCCCCAAAAAAATCAAAATCACAAAATATTTAATCTTCTTTATTACCTAATTATAAATCTATACTTACATTAATTGCAATAATTTGTTTTTAAACATAAACGGTTAGGGATTTTCATATATAAACAACTTAAACCAACCAAAAATACCAAAGATATTAAGTATTCCCAACATCAAAAGTGTCTAACACCGCAATCCCAGAAAATACAAAAGGAAACTGGCTTGAAAGATAAAATGCCATTTTTTCTTGCAAAAGTTACTATCCTAGAAGTGTTGTATATACACACAATTCGTACTAACAAAAAGATACATTTCTGTTGCATAAACAAAACAATAAATTAGAGAATTGAGAACTGGACTGCAGCCAACAAATCTATTATGGACATCTGAGGCCTCATGGTGCATTTGGATGGAAAAATCACCAACCTGGATGCCAGTCTAGTTGGGGGAAAATACTCATTGGAGCATTGCTCAGCCAGGATTAGGCACCCAGATGGCGAATATCGCAGTTTCCTTCCCTGCTGGGCTTGCAACAGCCCCCCATCCAAGTTGCTTGACTCAGGGGCCTCCGCCGCCTTCGGTCCCGGAGGACCTGATCTCCAAAGGTTTAAACGCAATGAAAGTCCTGACATCTTCTTCCGCTGGGCCGACCATGCAGGAAACATGAGCTACTTCAAGTAGGGGTTTGCTTGTGTCCAACTTTCCAGTGTCGTCTATTATTAATCTCCTGCAATTCAAAAGGGTTTGTGTTTCCTCTGGGGAGGGGACCATGAGCAGCAAACCAGAGCCCTTGTCGCCCAAGATCCCTTCTTAGGTATGGGATGAAGATTTCTTTGGTAGCTTCCCAATAGTGGAAGATAAACCCAACCTAGACAAAGTGAAGTGTCGATTGTTCACCCCTAGTCTGCTCATTTCACTGCTAAGGTCCTATCCTTTTTGCTAATATACTCTATTATTGCTCGAAAATAATTCCTAGTCCCTATTGTAAGTATTGCAGTGCAGGCAAGTTGATGGAAAAAGCTTAGTTCTCTTCTATGTTTCTGATGATTGACATCGTTGAAGGTCTAGGTTGGTGGAAACACCTTCCCAGACTTCATGATTCGGCATCTTGCCATGTATCTCTTTTTGTACTTTTTGCACTTTTAATATAAATATTACTAGCAGCTTTACAAAAAAAAAAATCAAAGAATTGAGAAAATATTTGCACCGCTATCCATGCCTGGTTGAGACCTACACTGGTAGGTGAAAAGAGTCATCTTCCATATCTTTCAACTCATAGAATATAATGGATTGGCAATGGCTACACTGTTTCATCTTCAAAAGTTTTTCCATGTCGATTCCCGGTCCATCGATTTGACCCCCCTGCTCATGCAAATTACTCTCGATATCCTCCATCCTTGAGTTAGCATTGAGAGGTAATAAGAAGATTGTCTCAAGGATTCCAACATTCCCTCCATTCAGTCATAAACTACCCTCAACATGCGTTGAAAGTCACTATAATTGTTACAAACGCCACTGAATAATTCCCTCAAAGATGACATTGCAACAATTTGATAGCTAAAAGATTTAAAACTTGACCACTATCACCCAAAGAGGGGCTTTGGTCCAACGAAGGAAAGTTTACCTTCATGTCCTTAGGCCATGATAGGGATGGTATGTGAAGTCCAAAGTTAGAAAATGGGATCGCAAGGAAATTAAATAACATAGATGCGGAAATAAAAACACACAAGGACAAAAAATACAAGAGAGACACCAATATACGTGGTTCACCCGATATGGATTACATCCACAGATAAACATGCAATCATTTCTTTCATTCCATCCAACAAAATGAAAAGATACAACTTGCAACACATCTGCCACAACCTCCTCTTCACTCTCTCACACTCTCTCTCAACATACTACTGCACAACCTTAATACAATGCCCTCTTTAAAAGAGGGTTTCCTTATAGGGAAACAATACACAAACATAATATCTATCATCAGATATGTAACCTAATAATGAATGATTCAGATTGATTATGAAATTACATTATTTTGAATCTCCCTTTTTTCACCAGATTTCAATGGTAAAAAACAGACCACAAAATTTCCCTTGGGACCCCTATAGCTCGGTCGTTTATTATGGGATCCAAACACGACTGAAAACAATCCTCTTTTTAGGAAGATAATCAAGCTCCACAATCAACACCCATCGGCCGAGGAAAACTCTCCCTCGTTAAAAACGTCAAAGGAACCTATGAAGGAGGCCGACTATACCTTCAAACGAGCAAAAATATTCAAGAGATCATCATTGGGTTGGAAGGACGAAGGAGGTATTTAAGCAAACATCAGAGAACAAGATTCACCTTACATCTCTATAGGATGCTCAAAGCCGAAGTTCTCTTCCTCACAAAAGCAAGAAAACAAAGAAAAAACACAGTCTAAGGGGGCTTCATCCTCCTTGCCCATTTTAATTTAACCTTTCAGCAAATCTCGGTTGTGGTGCATAAATGTGCCATACCTTTCACATGTGAGGGATGTTATTGCCCATAGGAATAAGGTACCTTCCATTGTCACCCACCCACCTTTCCCACTACAATCACCATCTTTCCATTGAGTTGTGAAAGAAGCCACGGGGGTACAGGCCCTCTCACAACCATCCTGCCAACTTATTCTACCCATCTTCACTTGGCTATGGTAAGCACTTTCGATGAGGCATTTTTTCATGCTCACTTGGACCCCTTGGACCAAATTAATGCCTTGGTTAGCTAACTTATCCACCATCCCATTGTTTCTTCTGCTTATGTGGAATACCAAAACATTCTAAGAGGTCCTTAAATATCTCAAAATACTTCCAAGTAACCTCCCTCACTTCATGGCTTCTCAAGCTTTTCCAAGACTTGTGGATAACAAGCAAAGACTCTACAAAGATGTTAATTCTTGGCAAGTTGAGAAAAACAATCAACTCCACCAATGCAGAGGAACATACCACTTAATTTGATTATTTATTTTTCACCATAATCCCCCGGTGCCCACACATATGTTTCTAATCCGAAGTCTTATAAAAATACTCACACTTGCCTCCCCAATTACAATAAACTTTTGCATAAATAAAGCCTTCTTTTATCCATTAGAAACGATGAACCTGAATTAATTATGATAAGCCGCTTGCTAAGCTTTCGTTGGTACACAACCACACCACAACTATATAAACAATTTTATTATTTCTATGAACTTTTGCATAAATAAAACCTCCTTTTATCAATTAGAAACGATGAACCTGAATTAATTATGATAAGTTATTGCTAAGCTTTTGTTGGTACACAGCCACACCGACTATAAAACAAAAAAACAATTTTATTATTTCTATGGATATCCGAAGTCTTTTTTCAAAAAATTATTGGCCATACTCAAACCCAATTTAGTAGATACCTTAATTATTTTAGATATGTTCTAGTAAAATATGGGCATATTACTCAAAAATTTATACATGTGCTTGCTTGTCATAAAGTGAAGAGTAAATAAAAAACTGGTAGTTAATATTTTTATCTTTAATAAAAATAAAATATAATATAATTTTTAAATTAGAAATTAAAAAAATCACCTTAAAATCACATTTAGATTTATAAACTACCCACCCATATCTTAACGATGACAACTTTGTATTAATGTCCCTTTGTTTATTATTTAAAAATAATTGGAAGGCATTATTTGTTAACACAAGGTTTATTAGTTAATAAGCAAGGTCATTATTTGTATCTCATTAGTTTTTAGTATTGTTATTTTAAATCGTTCAAGGCGTTTTCTCGGTTTTCCCAAGATCATTTTACATATCCCATTATTCAAGTTCCACTATGTATAAATTAAAGTTAAATCATAAATAAAGGGTTAATTTTTAAGCGTAATCTATTTACGTAGTCGAAATTTGATTTGGAATTTTTAGGTTTTTTCTTTTTGGTGGTCAAATTACAATTATTTAATATCCCCATCATTTATATTTATACTTCTATTCCTATTTTGACTAAATTTCGGTAATGATGATCGGAAAAATATAACTCAAAAATATTAAAAAATTCATAAATATATGATTTAAATTTTGATTAAGTTTTAATAAAAATGATTTTAAAAATATAACTCAAAACTATTTTAAAAATATATTTAAAAAAATCAAAGTCCTAATATATTTTATATTATTGTTATTCAAAATTCCATCTTTTTATTTTGCTGGAAAAAAAAAAGTAATTGCGTCGAGAGGCGCATTCTACAGCCCGGTATGAGGTAGAAGTGTGATTCCGTGCTCAACGTGGAGATGACACGTGTCACATAAAAAAGTCGGCTTAT
>LPNX010425365.1:328944-423156 GCA_001517045.1 Pseudotsuga menziesii
GTCGACTCTAGATTGCCACTTGGTTTTGACCAATGTCAAACAACATATCGTCGTCATCCCCACCACCATCACCCACAACTGCAACCAGCCTAGATCCAGCTTTACCCGGCTCTATCATGCACTGAGAGGGATCAAATATTTCGAGGTGCAAACCTTGCTTCAACAATTGCACTCCAAAAAAGGGTTTGCACCTTGAAATTTTTGATCCCTCTCGGCGCATGATAGAGCCAGGTAAAGCTGGATCTAGGCTGGTTTTATTTCATCCGCCGAGAACAAAATTACATTCTGTAGATACACATAGATGTGTATTTCAATTTAGCTAAGAGCTCATATGAGAAAGACTTTGAATGTCTTTAGAAAAGTCCAAAAAGAAACATAGAAATACCGTTTCCCTATTTCAACAAATATACATGATATTTTTCATTTTTAATCACTTATTCATGTATAGTTTTCAACACTGTTCAAAAGACAGTCCTATGTCCACATAAAGATTATGAAAAATATGAAGTAATATGCCAAAAAAGTATAGAATGTCGTTCGTTCTATAAAAGGCATGTGGTAGTATTCAAGAGTATTGCCTTCTCCCCTGGATGCGGGTGAAGAGTCTCATGGTAACGTCGACAATTGCAGCGATGGCGGTTTGACTAGTGTAGGCTCCTTGATCGAAGATCCAAGGAATCATGGGCAGGTGGCGTCCTCAAGCACGACATGTACCACCCAGACCAGAGAAGAGATGGGTGAAAGCACGGCAGACTGCTTGCATGGGAGGATTGCGTGCTTCGCACATTCTAACAGCAATTGCCAAAAGCAATGAACAAGGCAAATCATCAAGATTTGCAGACCTCAACGCGAAGGAAGGATTCCGATATGACAGGCAAATCCGGCAGGACAATTGCGAGGACGCTCTCACAAACCTAGGTTTGCATTGCCAAGCGATCATGTTGGGTGCCATCGCACTACTTAACCAGAGAGCAGAGGGACTTAATAGCCACAGAAATTGTTGACAGAGTCTAGGTCAAGCACTCGGAGAGAGGCAAGCACTGGGAGAAGCATTTGCACCTTCGCAAACCGCGCAGAAGAAAAAGGAATCACAAGCATCATCCTCTCAGGGCAATGGCAAACTTGACAATGGGGGATGAAAATCAGTGGGAAAATTTATTCAACAAGGAGACGCCTGCCCACATTCGCCAATCCATTGCTGTTATGGAGGAAGAAATCTTTGGTGAATTCAAAGTATGGCTGGGAGAGGGTGTGGTAATGTCTTCGTATTTCCACCTATTTCTGTTTTGGTTTGGTTAGCAGACAATGATCTACAATGCATGTAAATATTCTCTGCTTATTTCAGTAATAGAATAGTTCCTTCTTACTAAAAAAAAGAGTATTGCCTTCTCGTTGTTCTTTTATTTTCCAAATCCCTAAGGCCATCTGTAGCCCCTCCTTCGAGGCTTTGTCCGATGTTTTGTTGTTTTCCCTGTAAACATGTCTGCATGAAAATTTGGCATAAGTATTTATAACCTCTTTAATGGAAGATAAAATGTTGGTAAGTCTTAAATTTCTGCAATTTTGTGTCCCTTTTGTCCAATTGATAACATTCATCGAATCTCTAAATACATTAAGAGTTCGACACCCTTTCTCTGCTGAAAAAATGAGGGGGATTTTAAGGCTTAAGAGTTCAGCTTAGTTATTTCTGCCTTCCCCTAAACCCACAAACATTTCAAAAAAGTGGGTCTCTGAGAGGAAAAGAAGTGCTCCTCCCCCAAAAGAATTGTTTTGTGTTTCCCCATCAAAAAAAACCCCAAGGAACCGCCTTATCAATTTCCACTTCCAACGCCTCCCTTTGTCTAGCAACTTTGATAGGTTGTGGTAAAGCAGTAAGGATGCCACAAGAAAGACCTATTGTAATTTCAGGAGTGCATGCTTTATCAACAAAACTAAAATTGTTTCTAGCAAGCCATACTCCCATATTACTATCAGAGGTATGACTCTCACAGAATCTTGAGAGTCCTCTCTCCCCCAATTCTCCCAAGCTCGGAGGACTGAGTTTCCCACCCATCTACAAGGCAAACCGAGAACCTTTGAACATTCTCTCCAAACTTCATGAATGAAAGAACAATGAAGAAAGAGATGTGAGATGGACTCACCATCCGACTTACAAAGTGTGCACCGGCCTGGTCCCTGAAAAATCCTTTTCTACAAATTATCCTAAGTTGGCACCTTATTTTCCAGAACACACCACATAAAGATCTTGGTTTTTGGTGGAGTTTTGATTTTCCACCGTTTATTCCACCACCAAACCGGTTCCCTTTGTATACCATCCGCACTAAGTTTAATATAACCCACCTTGGGGGTGTAAACGCCTCTCGGATCAACATCCCAAATAAGTTTATCGTCCATGTCCCTGAGTTGAATATGTGCTCTATTCAGAGCTTCAAGAAGACTTTCTAATGCCCTTTCATCATGTTCTGATAGCCCATAGGCAGATGCCGATCTCCATGACTGGAACCAAGTATCCTCTTGGATAGGAGAAGTAAATTAAGAGAGATAAACATGACCTCTTAGCTTTAAGGCCTCCATAGTGTGTCCTGGGAGCCTATGTTGTTGAGAGCAAGCGACCCACGGGTCCTCAGCTAACCTAAGTTTCCTGCCATTTCCTATTTGCTAAGCTAGATTGGATTCAATGAACCTGAAAGACAACACCACTGCTCTCCATATCACCGAGCCACCTGTGTGAGTTTTCATGGGGCTCCTAATCTAGTTTTCAATAGAATCAGGGGCTATGTATTTTTGGATGATCACTTTAGTCCACAAGCTTACAGTCTTAATTAGTCTCCAACCCCCCTTGGATGCTAGGGATTTTGAAAACAATAAAATATTTTTGGGGCCCCATCCCCCAGTCCTTTAGGAATAGCAATCTTCTCCCAACGGACCCAAGGGGTCACTTATGCTTCATGTTTACCACTCAACAAAAATGTTGATGTATTTGTAAATTCAGAATGTATTCACTTGTATATCTTATATTATACCCCGATGTTCCTATCGGGAGAATAATTTGTATTTCATTGTACCCCAATGTTCCTATTGGGAGAGTCATTAATATAATAAAGTCATGTAAAGTCATTAAGGTTAACCCTTTGCTGTAAGTTGAGGCAATAGTCCCCACAATTGAGTTGAGGTTAGCCCTCCTTTTTGATTGGGGGGGAAAAGTCCCCACAGTTGTGGGGCATTAGGGTTATTAGACTCTCCTACAGATGTCGGCACTGGTAAGTAATTGTCAAGTCGGAAACTAGTATAAATAGAGATTGAGACTCTCTATTTGTCACACACTCACTTAGCTATAGCGCATAGGTGAGAGAAGAGGAGCTCACACAAGTGAGAGAGAGAACAACTGTTGGAGATCATCTTTCTGTCTTTGGGTTTTACTGCTGCCATTGGTCCTCATTCTATCTCTGAGGAAGTTGCAGGGTTTTCTCCTTTATGGTTTCCCCGAGGAAAATCTTTGTGTCTATTGTCTCTTGTGATTGATTGTTGTGCATGTTATTCTCTCATATAAGATCCTAAGATCATATTGATTAAATGATAAAAATCTAACATGGTATAAGAGCTAACCTGAGAAGAAGACACTGTGTAGCTGTAAAAGCTAGGGCTTCTTACTTTTTTGGTCTCTCTCCACAATCCATCAACAAAAGGGGGCTAGGCTAACTCTCCATTGAAGGGCATATCTTTCTGTCGAAGCAGAATTTGATTCTGGGCATTTTCAGTTTTTGCTGCGGGAAATTAGGGTTTTTTACAGAAGAGGAATTTTTGAGTGATCCCAACATAGGATTTCTCTCCTCATCCAAATCAAAGTTTAGATATCAAGGTCAAAGTTTTTGGTTGAGTAAAACTCCAGGCAAGTCAAACCCTAGTTTGACCCCAGGCCTTAAAAACCTAAAATACTAAAACAAGTAGTTTTGGTACATTCATTATATCTCGGAATTGAAGAAGTCTCAGGGGCTGAAATTTTCACAGGCCAAAGATAAAATTCTGATGTACCCTGTTTAAAAATTTCTGCCTCGGATTCGCTATATTCTGGGAGATATGATTCCTCCAAATTAGGGTCCCAGCCTCTTCCAGGATTCATCCCTAAACATGACACCTAGGAAGAATTGCTATATCTCAGGCTACGAAGGTCCAAATGAAATTTCTCAAGATGTTCTAGATAGGGAACAGACTATACTTTCTGTGATAAAAGTTTTAGACCCTGATGATGAAACAGGGATGCGTGGAAGTCCATACAAGTTTGATATTCTGAACAGTCCTGAAATAATCCACCTTGGGAAAACTCTCATAAGTCCCAATTGGTGAAACCAATTCTACTCAAAACTATGGTGTTGGAAAGAGGACAGACGATCATACCTCAATACAAAATTTCAGACACATAGGAGCACTAATTTCGGAGATACTGCAGAAACAATACCAGAAATTTCTGCAGAGGAAATTGGAAAACTAGGGCTTACTGTTCCAGGAGCTTCCCTCCACTGTTTTCAGAAAAGGAGTACATTGGGCAGATCTCCTTGAAGAGGCCCATATTTCTATCCAATCATATCTGAAATATTCTAACTTTTTGAAAATTAGTGTTTCTCTGACAAATCCTAGATCAGCCAGCCCCGGAACGAGGACTGACACCTCAAATCGGTAAGATCTAATATTTTGCTATTTACAGTTGAGGTTATGATTTCAAGATGACTAATCACACTAGCTTGATGACAAGATTGGTGAATCTGACAACTTCCAAGTGTGGAAGTATAGGATTTTACTGGTTCTTGAAGAAAATGAATTGGACACCAACATAAGTGGAGAGGTTCCAGTTCCAGAGGGAGATGAGGCTAAAATCCTTACACAGAAGAACTTGGTCAAGACCAAGAATATCATTGCTAATTCAATCAAGGATCACCTTATACCACAAGTGTCTTCCCTAAAGACTCCTAAAGATATGTTTGATTCCTTGACTAAGCTATTTGAAGGGAAGAACATAAATCAGAAGATGACTTTAATAAACCAGTTGAAGAATGTGAAGATCCAGAATGCAGAGACCATATAGTCATACTTTATAAGGGTATCTCAAATCAAAGAACAACTTGAAGCAGTAGAAGAAGAAGTGGAGAATGCAGAAGTTGTGATAACCGCCTTGAATGGCCTCCTAGGATCATGGGATTCATTCATTCAAGGAATGTGTGCTAGAATGAAGTGATTACTTTCAACAGACTCTAGGAAGAGCACACATCAGATGAAGCTCAAATCATAATAAGAGAAGAGAAGATGGGAGAAACTGAAGATCAAGTGCTCACGATTCAAAGAAGATCCCTCAAGCAATGAGGAATATGAAGAACTCAATTCTTGAAGAACCTCTTATCCATCTTAAGAATTTGGATAAGAAATGATGTTGTTATGAATGAAGAAGATGATGAAGTTGAAAGGAGTCTACCCACGAAACAAATGAAGATAGGTATTCAATTGTCATTTCATGATATTGTTTTGTTATGCATTTGTTTATATTTAGTTGATGTATTATGCATGATATAATGTTTGCATTAATGACAATATACTACTAATATGCATGTGATTTGTAAGTAGCTCATGGTGCTATACAACTCTCCATTTCTACTTATCTAGAATTAAACCTGTTTTTTGACATATTGGATTAGTGCATAATCTCAATGATGTCATGGTAGAGATGGAAGGCATCTAGAAAGTTTCCGTGAGATATGGGTGAATGTTGTATTAGCTAAATAGTTGCATGATTATATCTTTATGCATAAGAATTTTCCATTATGAATATGCCTTATGAAATGTTTCTAACCATACAACTGGTGCATTTGACTTATAGGAAAGATCGTGTACAATTGCCTACAAGCAAAGAAGGATGAGACTTGTTCCAAAGAACAAGTGACAACAGTTCGAGAAATAATCCAAGATGAAGAATAATATGATGATACTTTCAAAGAAAGAAGAGGTCTCAAACATAGTGGAGTTATGTGACACTGTTGAGCAACATCATTGATGCAGAGCCTTCCAGCTATGAAGAAGTAACCAAGAAGAAAGGGAAGGAGAGTACAAGTTCAAGAAGAATGATGTATAGGATGCAGTATCGAGACTTGAAGGGAAGTTTGTAATGTCTTTCGTATGAATCTACAAGATCCAACATGCAATAGATGTCAACATCGTGGGATACAAGGCAAGATTTGTAGCACGAGGCTTCTCACGGAAAGAAGGCATAGACTATGAAGAGACATTTGCAGCCACTGGAAGTTTGACAGGTAGACTCATGTGTGCAAAAGAAGGCCTTGTACGAGCTGAGAAGGCACCCATGGGATAACACATAAATGAGGAGCTTGGAGATCACCTAAAGTGATGAAGATCTTAACCTTTTCTACAAGGTTGAAGATGAAATCCTATAGAGGATGACAAGCTCACAGATGGGTGCGATAAGAACTTTTGAAAAGGTTCAAGATAGAGGATCTTGGTAACCAGTGACCCTAGATGGATACATAGAATATTAGTAGTAGAGGTAGCTACTCGTCACTCCAGTACAGAATGTTTCAATGGATAGAGTACGAAAAGTAGAGGGAGAATGATGCTTCGCTTCAGAGGGAGTGACTGCAGAAGATCCCGAGGTTTGACATGGTACGACAGGATGGACAACTTATTGATGGCTCTAGGCTTTACTAAGAGTAAATAGTATTCCAACCTTTGCTTCAAGGTTGAAGGCGGAATACCAGTGATGCTCCTGTTATATGTCAATGACTTGTTCCCAATAGAAAAGAGGAACTCATTAAATTTGCAAGAAGGAGATTTTCCGTCGAGTTCGAGATGAAGGACTTGGGGATGATGCACTACTTTCTAGGCATGGAGGTGTGGCAGAATGTGGATGGAATCTCCCTGGGACAAGGGAAGTATGCAGTGGAGATCCTGAAGAGGTTCGGGATAATGAATTGCAAGGGCATGACCACACCTATGGCATCAAACCTGAAGCTATTGAGTGGTGCTTCATCAGAGACGGTTGATGATACGATGTATCGTTAGATGATTGGTTCATTGATCTACCTGACGAATACAAGACCAGATATTTTCTTTGTTGTGAACACATTGAGCTAGTTCTTGACAGATTCGAGACATGTTCACCTGATTGCTACAAATCATATTCTGAGGTACCTGAAGGGTATAGTTGACTATGGGATCAAGTATGAAGCGAATCAGAAGACTAAACTGGAGGGTTGTGTGGATTCAGATTGGGAAGGCAGTGCCATTGATAGGAAGAGCACTTTGGGGTGCTGCTTCAGTATGGGATCAGGTGTGATCTCTTGGTTTAGCAGGAAGGAGTCCTGCATGGCGCTGAGAACAACCGTGGAAAAATATGTTGCCACTTGCTCGACTATTTGGGAGGTAGTATGTTTCTTGTGAAAACTACTATTTGATTTGATTGATCTGACTTGCATTTTTGTATGATGCAGAGAGGGCCAGTGAAGTTCTAGTTTGTGATCCAGATCGAGATCTCTCGAAAGAGGGAGTTCTAGCATAGCCGGTGAGACAGGTTGTTTGAGCATAAATCCTGGCGAAGCTCATAGGTTGCTTAGACGTAATCAGTCATGTAGGTTGTCCTCGGATGTAATCGGTCCTGGTGAAGCTCGCAGGTTATCCTTGGAGGTAATAAGCCCTAATGTGATTCTATGCTAGAAATGGTCAGAGTGAAGCTTGAGTACTTCAGAAGAGAAGCTTGGTGTTCTCTAGATCGAGGTTCCTTCCAAGGGGAAGTAATGAGTCTGTGTGCCTTTATGACATGGTGGTAGGATCGGTTCCTTCCATGGTCAGATGTAAGTGCAGAGCCTTTCAAACATGGTGGTAGGATTGGTGCCTCCAATGGTTAGATGTAAGTGCAGAGCCTTCCCATGGTCATATGTAAGTGCAGAGCCCTTCCCCAGATGGTAGTAGGTGTGTCCTACCATGTCGATGGATGTAAGTGCAGATCCTTTCCACAGATGGTAGTAGGTGTGTCCTACCATGCTGGTGGATGTAAGTGCAGGGCCTTTCCACATATGGTAGTAGGTGTGTCCTACCATGCTGGTGGATGTAAGTGTTGGGGCCTCTCCATGGATGGTAGTAGGTGTGTCCTACCATGCTAGTGGATGTAAGTGATGGAGGCTTTCACATATGGTAGTAGGTGTGTCCTACCATGCTGGTGAATGTAAGTGTTGAGGCCTTTCACAGATGGTAGTAGGTGTGTCCTACCATGCTGGTGAATGTAAGTGTTGAGGCCTTTCACAGATGGTAGTAGGTGTGTCCTACCATGCTGGTGAATGTAATTGCTGGAGCCTTTCTCGGATGGTAGTAGGTGTGTACTACCATGCCGATGATATAAGCGTTATTGATGAAGACCTACATGGAGGATAGGCCTACAACCAACATGAAAAAGGGGTTGGATATGTAGAAATTCCTATGATGAGAAGAGTTGAGAGATAGCACCATTTGATCAAGATAGCGGAAGCAGTGATGATGATGATGATCCAACTTTGATGATGATCTAGTGATGATCCAGCTTTGATGAATGATCCAGTGACGAAGACTTGTGCTGATGAATTGTGTCAAGAGAATACCTTCCTAGTTAAGAGGCAGTGTTGATGTATTTGTAACTTTGGAATGTATTCACTTGTATATCTTATATTGTACCCCGATGTTCCTATCGAGAGAATAATTTTTATTTCATTGTACCTCGATGTTCCTATCGGGAAAGTCATTAATATAATAAATTCATGTAAATTCATTGAGGTTAACCCTCCATTGTAAGTCATGGAAATAATCCCCACAATTGAGTTGAGGTTAACCCTCCTTGTTGATCGAGGGGGGGGGGAGTCCCCACAGTTATGGGGAACTAGGGTTATTAGACTCTCCTAGAGATGTCAGCCTTGGTAAGTAATTTTCAAGTAGGAAACTAGTATAAATATAGAGTAAGACTCTCTATTTGTCACACACTCACTTAGCTATAGCGCATAGGTGAGAGAAGAGGAGCTCACACAAGTGAGAGAGAGAACAACTGTTGGAGATCATCTTTTTGTCTTTGGGTGTTACTCCTGCCATTGGTGCTCATTCTATCTCTAAGGAAGTTGTGGGGTTTTCTCCTTTATGGTTTCCCAAGGAAAATCTTTGTGTCTATTGTCTCTTGTGATTGATTGATGTGCATGTTACTCTC
Organism: Pseudotsuga menziesii; assembly: GCA_001517045.1. Lineage (NCBI taxonomy): Eukaryota > Viridiplantae > Streptophyta > Pinopsida > Pinales > Pinaceae > Pseudotsuga > Pseudotsuga menziesii. The sequence continues at coordinate 338,168 of LPNX010425365.1, forward strand.
TTAGATAAGATCCTAAGATCATATTGATTAAATGATAAAAATCTAACAAAAACATGAAGCAAATTTGTCTTGCTTCTTCCAGCTTGCCTTTTGGGATCCAAGCCAGGGACATCCAGTAAACTGGGATTACTTCAAGCACATCTTATACAAGCACAAGTCTCCTTGCTCTAGAAATTCGTTTATGACTCCAAACTTTCAAGTGCTTTTCCAGGGCCACTTCCAATCCTGCTTTTGATATTCATTTGGCTTTAAGTAGAACCCATAGTATTCATTCACACATCTAGACCTTCCATATCAAAAGGAAAAAACCTTCTGAATACATGTACTTCTTCAACCCTTAAAAGATGCAAGGTTAAAGTAGATTTCCTTGAATTTATCTCCATCCATGTGGCTTTGGAGAAGAGAGCCAAAATGCCCCGAATAGTATTAGAGTCTCTCATCGAACTGAAGCAGAAAATGAGGACATCGTCGACAAAAAAGAGGTGGGTAATATGCAGAAATTGAGAGATTTGTATGCCCTTTAAAGTTCCATGGCTCTTTGCATCCCTTATTGACCTACTCAAACCTTCAACAACCAACATAAAGAGTAGAGGGGATAGTGGGAAACCATGTCAAAGACCTCTCTCAGCATGGAAAAAAGGAGAGCCAACCCCATTAATCAGGACTGAAAAAGAGATTGTAGTAATACAACTCATGAGCCATCTGATAAAAGCAATTCCAAATCTAAGATGGGTTAGCAACAAACAAATGTAAAGCCAACTAACTTTATCAAAAGCTTTGTATAGATCAATTTTAAGTATTGCTCCTTTGAGATTTTTTGTTTTTAAGTTGTGAAGCCCTTCCTGAGGAACCCCTATAGCTTCATGGATCTGTCTCCCCTCCAAGAAACCAAATTGTACTTCTGTGATGTGTTGGATAATATTTCCTCAAATATTCTTGCAATCACCTTAGAGACCACCTTGTAAATATAGTTACACAGTGATATGGGTCTAAAATCATTCAGAGGAGCAAGATTGTCAACTTTTGGAATTAAAGCGATGAATGTTGAATTGAAGCTAGCCACGATCCTTTCAGAGAGTCTGGTATCCTCCACAAATTTTAGTAAATATCCTCCCATAAGATCATACAATTCTAGAAAGAATTCAATTGTCCATCCATTAGGTCTTGGGCTTTAAAAACTATGTAGAGCTTCCTTCAGTTCTTCTTCCAAGACTTCTTCCATCAGGGTCCTATTGTCTTCTTCCTCAATGAACCTTGGAAAGAGTTGGGAAATTATGATGACTTCTACAATAGATGCCTAGGCTAGTGCTTTAAAGAGGTTCTTGAAATGTTCCACCCCAGTCCTGGCCATTCCTTCAAAAGTGGTGTGAGTATCTCCATGTCCATCCAGTAAACTCTAGATTGTATTTTGAGATTTCCTCCCTCTTGCAAAAGCATGAAAGAACTTGGTGTTTTGATCCCCACATTCCAACTAGGTGGCTCTACTCTTCAATCTCCATGTCTCCTCCTTCTCTAGCAGCAGGGTGTTCCTTCTGCCTTCCAGCTGGATTAAAGTATCTTTATCCACCTGAGTCAACATACCCCCCCCATCCCTCTCAAGTAACTTAGAAAGGTCCCTTTCAACCTGTTTCAATTCCCTGTCCTCCCTACGCCTTTTATCTACAACCCAATATTTGATAGCTTCCTTTATCTTTTTTATGTTTGCTGCAAAATGGAAGTTCGCAGATCTCTCAAGCCCTGGATCATAAGGGAGCCAATTTTTGGAGATCAATAATTTGAAGGAATCATCTTTTAACCAGGTCGTATTGAACTTTAATGGACTTGGGGGTTTTTAAGGTCCATTTTTTGGTTCCAGAAAGATAGGTAGATGGTTTGAGTTCCCACCACTCCCTACCCATTGCCTGATCTGATGGTTCCTGTCCACCATCTATTCAACCACTAGGGAAAGATCCATCCTCTTCGCCACTCTCCCTTCTCCACATCTATTCTTCTTCCAAGTCGGCTTAATTTTGTTAGGTTCAATGTCTAGCCATATCCTGGCTACCAGCTTTTGAGTGAAATAATCCGTCAACAGATTAGCATGAGCATGAGGTCCCCATACCTCAGAATGGCACAGGGAGAAGTTAAAATCTCCCCCTAAAATCAACATATCTACTCCCAAAAGAGAGTTGTTAAACATGGAGTCCCAGAAAGGGATTATGTTTAAATACAGACCTGTTGCAGCCTTAGTTGTGTATGTGGTTGAAAAAGGTGTCTAAGTCTTGCAACACATGGAGTAAACCCAACCAAAGGCTTCAAGCAATCCCACGCAAGTATTGCTTTATCCTCGAGTTGTTTAAGGTAGTGATCTCCCACGGATACTTCTATAGCCTTCGCTGGCTTTGTGAGTTTGATCCACAGAGGATCTATTTCCCAGATTGGAAAACAAGGTGGGTGATAGAAAGAAAAGGAAAATCAAATCTATCTATGAAAGTAAACCTAATCCAAATTTAAGTAACTTAGAGAGAATGTTGAATTGATATATAGATTATCCTGAGATATTTGAATGACAAGTATTTTAATCACATTGACAGAAATGTAAATGAGATGGTAAACTTATTGCTTAAATCATAGTCATTTAATAAAAATTAAATGAAAGCAACTCAGGATGGATTCATTCAAGATAACCTGCATATACATATGTTAGTTGAAAAACCAACATATTTACTTTAAAGATTAACTGTTCAATCACTCGCAGATATAGGTTAAACTTTCCAAAAGAAGAAATTATGTTTGACTATTATCAATGTATAAATTTGTAACAGAGAAAAATCTAAGTCATAAATAAACACATTTAATGATTTGCAAATGAGTAACGAGCGACATTAATCCATTTAAAATAGGAAAAACACATGAGATCTATTAAAGAAATTTAATGGAACTCATAACAAGAGATATGAAAATATCAGTGCTTTATTAATATCCCGTTCTGTAAAAATACATAAACCTTCGATTACAAAGAGGTATCTTCAGTCTCTTCTTGGAATCTTCCCGTCCAGGAAAACCCGTCCTGGCAACAGCGTTTCTGTTCTGAAAGAGAAATCTCTCAGCTGAGCCCCCCCCCTCGTCTCTCAAACATTTGGGTAGATTTTACAGAAGAGAAAAACAATGGAAGGATAAGGTCCAACCACCGGAACTCTGGTTCATTCAGCGCCCATCCAAACCGACCGCAACCAACTTCTGAAAATACTCCTTCGTTCGGGCATGCTTTTCTCCAAATCAGTTGAGATATTTCCGAAACGGCCCGCGTATAAGAGTAAAAGACCCAATTTGTGAAGTGGGTTTTCAACATTTTTATCAGATTCTTCACGGTTTGAAAGAAAATGGAGCCCAAAATTCGCCTCCCTCTTCAGGTGCGATTCAGATTCTAAAAATAAATGTGGTCTTCATTAATTTCATATCAGCTTTTATCTTTTCTCTCAACGATCCATGAATTTCTGTTGGATCTTCTTTCTTTCTAGAGCAATCCAATTTGTGATGCTAAAAATAAATGATTTCCATTGCTGGCAGACAAAGCTTTCACCGTCAAACTTCAAATTGGTAGCACAACCATAGTTTGATTATATTATGTTTGGTAATATGCACGGCTTAGAATCCCTGCAAACCTGCAAAAAATTATATCAATTAGTGTTCATTAACCAAGGTAGAATGTAATATATTTTTTTCAAATAATGTAAAATTCTCCTTTTTGGGCGATCAATATCATCATTCAACAATCCCTTTTTTAAAATGTTTTGATACAAATAGTATATTAACTCAATATTATTCTCTTGGAATTTAAGGCTCAATAACGGTTGATTTTACTGCAAAGTGAATTCTGGCCATTGATTTTAACAATCAAATCTATTATTATGTGTTCATTATTTTCCAAATAAATAAAGTAAACAAAAGCAAAAAAAATCCAAAATTAATATTCCCAACAAAATGGGAAATCACATGTCGGGAAGAAAATTTGAATTTGTTTAAAACAATCATTTAAACAAATCAAGAAAAAAAACAAAAATCCAAAACCAAATTAAAAGCCTAAGTGAAAAATAAAACTACCAAAATTTAAAGGCCCGAAATCAAATTAAATTATAACCTTAGATAAACTTAGGGTTCGGAAAGATGCGGGAATGTAAATGTGAAAAAGTGATTCCCCCATCCCGCATTCCGCAAGTTGCGGGTTGCTGGAATGTTTTATTAAAATATGAAAATTTTACCTCCCGCAATCCGCATCCCCTAAGTTGAGGGTTGTGGGAACATTTAAAATTTGAACAATTAAAATCAAAGGTCCCCCATTCGCAAAAATGCATAAAAATCTGCAAAAATACATAAAAATACTTGGGAAGCTTGAAAATTTGCAAGTTTTTTTATTTTTCAAACGAAATGATGAAATAAAAATCTAGAACGAAGAAAATCCAATATCTGAAAACCCTAAACCTAGAAAAATAAAAACCATTTACAATTTAATTCTTAAGAAACAAGTTACGTATATAGGAAAAGAATCACTCCTATAATATAGGAGAGTCAATGAATTCCACAAATAGGTTTCTAACATAATCATTTTCCAAGAATAGAAAACCTACAAAAGAATAATATTAATTCAAATTAGCTTATTGAAACTAAGACTTATACTTGATCAAACTAATTTCACATTAGTGAATGTTGAATTTTAATCCACAAATTTCTAAATAATGATAAAACCAAATCTCATTGAAATTAGGGAATTTAGGATTCAGACAAACTAAAATATGTGTTCTTTTAATTTTCATAACATTCAATTGTGTATAAAATTAATATATGGATTTAATGAAATACACAAGTTAAGTTAATGAAAGTCAAAACATAACCATGAATATTTAAAAGATTTCAATAAGCTTAAACCAAATATTACAAACATTAAACTAATATAAGCAAATAACCCAAATACCAATATTATTTAAATATTTACATTACAATTCTAGGCATGGAAAAGGGAAAATAAAACTCAATTAAGGCCAAATATCGAACCAATGCAATACACAAAAGCATGAGAGAAGAAATGATAAGATCAATCTGAATCCCAGAGCGAAGGTAATAACCAACCGTTATTTCGAATAATCAGTTTGTGCTGTGAAGACCAAGCTTAGGTGGGGGATGTGAAAGATAACATAGTAAGCTAACCACCAAGATCATAGAACCAACTCAAATGAATAAAAGAGAAAATATAATCTAGAGATAAATAAGAAAGGAAACAATCCAAATAATACCAAAGATCTAGAATGAGGCATAAGAGTTGCGGGCATTTATTTCATAAATATACACACCCTTTCCTCAATCTGCAACCCGTAATTGCAGGTTGTGCGTTGCGGGTTGACTGACTGACTCATAAAAATGTTTTCGCATCCCGCATTTTGCATTGCAGGATGTGGGATGTGGGATGAAAAAATGGCAAACAATAAACTTCAAGATCCCGCAATCCGCATTGTGGGTTGTGGGAAGGACACATTTTGGGAAAAATAGTCTTTTTCGCAACTCACTAAAAACACGCAAAAAATGCATAAATCTGAAGAATTTATCTAACTCAAATCATAGAAACTATGATAAACGTTTTGGGGACCCCAAAACGACTTAAGAAATTCAGAAAACTTACCTTACATGTAAAATTTGGGTTCTCATGTTTTATTGAAAACATGGGATCTGTTGTGCCTACAACAAGACCATAGATATTAAAAATAGTGAACGAGTGAGTCTAGATCCAAAGCCTTGACTTCCAAGCCAAGGAGTGATTCTAACCCCCAAAGGTTCGAAACCTTAATAGTGTTTTCATTCCAACCTATAGCCAGCCATCCAGAGCGGCCTCTAGCGTCTAGAGTCTCAAAATTCCACCTTGGGTACCAACTTCCCAGCCTATCCTTAACCAGTTCTCCTACTCCTAAAGTTTCTTGTAGCAAAAAAATATCAGTGTGTTCTAGGCCTACCATCCTCTTGAGTGCTTATCTTTTATGGGGACCAACCATACCTCGACAATTGAAAGACATAATCTTCATCGATGACCCTTCTTCTGGGTACATGCTGCTCTAAGCGCCCTTTCAATGGACTGCTGTTTCCCTTCCAGAAGATCCAATTTTGCTTTGGGCTAAGCCTTAGCAATGAAATATTTCCTTTCTCTCCCCTTAGGAGTCAAGTTTGAAGTTTTTTGCAAATCCACTGAAGCCATATTGGAGCATGATATTAGAAAATAACCTGAATCTGTCGAGTCAGGGGGTCAAAGGGAGAGTTAACTTCTTCAATAACAGGTTCAATAATAGGTTCAATAATAGGTTCAGGTTTAGTAACCAAAGGCAGGGGGGTTCCTCCAAAAGTGCAGCAGAGATAGGTAGTAAAACCGGTTTAGGTGAAGAGGCGATTACCAAATTTTGTATACCTTCCACCCAGTCCAAATCAGAAAGATTAAGATTATTTGCAATGAAATTAAAGGAAGGGGAGAGAGTGAATGTACTCGAAAAGGGAGTCCCCTTCAATAACTGGATATCAACCTATTTGTCCACCTCCACCACCGACAGTGACCCTGCATCCTCCTACTCTTGGTTGTTTCCCCGAACTTCAACACATACAAGATCCACAAGTGTCAAAGGATGAGAAAAAGACGGACCAACAAGTCCTTCAGTTGCCCTAGTCTCCTCAGTATCGAGCCGCGTCCGACATCCATTAAGGGTTCGAACAGGAAGTCTGCAATCAGTTATCGAATGTCCATAGGCATGGCATTTCCTACAGCAAAATGGGACATTTTGATAATCCAAAATTTATTTGATATGAAAAGGTCCCCAACTCAACATAAAATCTTTAGCTAACCCTTCCTGGATATTGAGGTTGACTACTATCCTAGCAACCTTATGAACTTTGGTCTCAATAAAGGAGAGATCCACTTCAATAAACGTCCCCAAAATATTACCAATGTTCTTCAGATGTTCTTCAGTCCAATATTGTATGGGGAGACCTAACAATCTCACCCACAATGGCACTATGTCCACCCTTTCCTTGATCGCATCGAATAGTGGTTGCCAAGGTTTGATCAACAGGGGTGAGTGATCTATCGTCCAATTGCATGCTAAATCCACTATAGGTATTCCGACTAATGGAAATTGAACGCATACCAACCTCTAGTGATAGCGACCACTTCCAAAACTATGCCCAGGGCCACAAGCCAGTTAGACGCATCCCACTGCACCATCATTCGCGGTGAAAAAATTCTATCCAAAATGTGCCCAACTAGCATCTGGTTTTTCATGTGAAAAATATGATGCCAGCCAACATCCTCACCCAGAGCGTAAGTATAGCCAACCCTCTTGGATTTTACCTAGCTTTTTTGGTTCCTCTTGTGTGTGCCTATGCTCTTGTCCTTGTCTTCTGTTCCTTTGCTAGATCCAGAGCCAAAACCCCCTTCCCAGAATGGGCTAGGGAAACCCCTTTGCTGTAGGGTCCCGATGAAACAATCGAGAGACCTTGTTTCCACCACACGCGGGGATTCACTTCCTGATTCCTTGAGGGGATACGTACCACCACCACGAGCCACCATTGGACACAGTCCTGAAATGCCCTTGTTAGCCAAAGAACTTGCAAAACCCGTCTCCATCGACAAAGTAGTGTCTCTAGACCCCATATTCCAGAGAGCATCGTCTGCGATAAAACCCTCATTCGGATCAAGCTATGCAACTTCAGGGAAATGGAAAGGATAAGGAGAAGATAACAAAAACTATGATGGGGAAAACCCTTCCATAGGAAGAACAGGTGAAAAAATGTTTGTTGAAAAACCTCCAGCCCATGACAAAGGAGGTGCCTCCACCTCAACAATCCCACTTATAGCCGGAAAAACCCAAATGTCTTCCGCCTCTAGAGGATTAGAGGAATAGTCAACATGTTCATCTTCTGTCATGGTAACAGTAAAATGGTAAAAAGTAGTAAAAACCCTAACAAACCCTGTCATCCAAATGCACGCACCCAAGTTTGGTGAAAACCTTAAGGTGACCGTGACATCGAGCTAAAGCCAAGATAAACCACCACCCCAAGGCTGCTGATCTCATCAGCAAGTCATACAGGCCCACGACGCCATGGTTACCCTGAACGACCAGCACGATCCCTCATTCAAAATTCCACTTGTATAAGTTTTATTGTTCTTTTACCTATTATAACTAAAAATGACTCCGCCTATGATATTGAAATGATACTTATAGACCAATGTAGCATTTCCATTATTTGATATGAGCATAAATATATATTATTATTAATGAGTTATATTTTTTGATATGAGCACCTTATTAATAACAAGTTATATTTAAAAATAAATAAATTATTATTACATTTTAATTTAACTTTTATTTAATAAAAAAGTTTAAGATATTATTTAATCAAATAAAATTAAAATAGACAAATTTAAGATCAAAGTCTTCATAGTAACATAAATATTTACAATAAGGGGCGGCAGCGGGGAGGGGTTCTCATCACTTCAGATGGAATTCAGGAAACAATCTACTCTTGGGGACTAAGAGATGAAACAAATAATGTTTCTAAATCCCTTGCCCTCTGGTAAGGCCTCCACCAAGCTAGAATCCAAGAAATTGAAGAAATCATTGTGGTCTATGACTCAAGAGAAATCATTCAATATCTCTTTACCAACTCCCTTCCTTCTCAGTTGCAAATTTGATAGTTGATAAAAAAGATTCAAAGCCTTGCCAATTCCTTCTGGAAGATCTATTACTTTCATGTTCTAAGAAAACTAAATGGCAAAGCGGATCAGGCGGTGAATGTCGCTTCTTCCCTAAGCAAAGGTGCTCTAGTGATTAATGGTTTTATTGCCTCCTACAATTTACCATAGGACAAGGGCTAAAGGTCCTTGGGGCCTATCCCTAGCCCCATCCACATGGAATTAACCACTACCCTTGACTCGTGGTGCTTCTCTCTCCACCCTCCCAGTGCGTGGCCTCCTGCATGCGACAAGTGTCGTGGATTTAAGAAGGGAAGGTCGTACCCTCCCGACGTCACTTCTGTACTTGTTGAGTGAGCTCGCATGCCTCCTGATCCTCTTCATGTGTCCTTTGCAACCCCTCCCCCTGTAACACCCCGGTTTTGACCCTATTTGCATTAAATGTATATGATGTATATACTGTAATTAATCGTGGTGTGGAGCTAAAGGCAAAAGCCCCACCATTGATTTGGGTGTTTTATGTTTCGGTGATTAAAATCGTTGCCGATGGTATATCATGATATCTGACACATTATATTTTTGGCATCATGTAAATATGCACTTTAATTAAAATAAACCCCAACCAACTATGTCCATGCAACCATAATGAAAAGGGCATGATTTTCCTAAGGATAAGGAAGGGGAATTATTAAACTTTGAGCCTATGGGGAAAATCCATGTGTCAGCTGTTAAACCCCTTTTGACTTACTCACCTTTCCTTGTCTCATCAGTCAACTACCACATTAAAACCTTATGTTGTTAGTTGGGGTAGTTATTGCTGGGCAGTGGTGTGTGGCAAGACTGCCAGTCCTTGCCCACACGCACACTCCACCAACAGACTCTTTCACTTCACGTGGGCAGGGAAAATAGGACGCCATTTCTTCTTCCATTCTGGTCCATCCTCATGCAGAGGGAGTCGTTCTCTCTTCTCCTCACGCATAGGTTGGGATTCTTCATTGTTTTCCTCACGTAGTGAGCTGGAAGAGTGGCCTTAGGGGCATGATTTATGCTGTGTATGCATTTTCCTTATCGACTTGTGGTTCTTTGTATATGTTTTCCCCCTATCTAGACCGAGAGTTGGATCTCCTTTCCAACTTGGGCTGTGTATTTCCCGTTGCCTCAATGTTGAGATCAGGGCTGTTGTTTTCCCCATGATTTTGTGGTTTAATGTGGGTTCATTTGCATTTTGGGTTGCTGTAGATTCTTATGAGTCGTTTGGCCATGATAGGGCCAAGAATGACTCAGGAATCAAATTCCCCAGTCAGAGCTATGAATTGTTTGTCTTGCTGCGTGTATGCAGTGGTTGGTCTTCGGATTGTGTTGGAGTGGAGTGGGAATGAAGGATTGATTTGCTTGATAAAACTGGCGTGTTTGGGAGCCACACAGACAGAGCTAGAGGGCTGGCTTTCTTCTCCACAACCCCTGAATAGCACTAGAAGGGAAGTCAGGGTTTGAGGGACTGTGTAGCAGAGAAGGGACTGATTTCCTTGTGTTGGGTGTGTGTGGGTGTCCTAGAAGTCAAGCTAGTTCTGGTGTAGGTGTCCTTAGCTCTTCAATGAACTCACCAGCTTAGCATTCAACTTTTCCCAGCTCCTTGATGGCCTGATAAACCCAACTGTGTTGGCTTGGCTGATTTGTGTATCCTTGGCTATGTGTAATCCTGCTTGTTCCTTATTCCTTGGGGAATCATGCCCAACTCGGGGGTGGTAGTGTTGCTGAGAGATTAAGGAGCACACTGGCCTATGGTTGGGTGGAACGTTACAGTGACGTAGCTGGTTGCAAGATGAATTCTTCATAAGATAAGTATTCTTGACTACCTCATCTCTACAAATTGTATTTTGTTGTTTAATGAAAATGATGAACATGCTAAATGCTTGAGTGCATGTTTTGCTTCCACTGTATGTTGAATAATTATGCATCTATGCATGTTCTACTTCAAGGCATTTCAGTTTTTATGTATGTACATGTTCATGGGGCCAGTTTCATGGATAGTTAATGGTATGGTAGCCTCCTCTTCGCTGGTCGGAGGGTCGGGGACATTACACCCCCAATGTGGGAGTTCGGTGAAATATTGTTTCGTGATCCTGGACATCATGAGCACCATGGGTGAGGTTTTAAGCCAGGTCGTCAACAATGTTTGACTCCTCCAGTTCTGTTTGGCTCTCCGCCACCAGGGAAGAAGCAAGGTGGAAGTTTAAGGGCTTCATACTTCTGTTTTAATGGATACGTCCTCTGAATCCACAACAACCTCTGACACTATCCAATCCGCTGCGCTCGAGTTATGGGAAATCAAGAAAACAATCAAGGGGTAGAATCATTTCATGCACAGGATGGACATTGAAGGAGGGCGACGATTGGAGATTGTTGACCGTGATATTTCTCAACTCAAGGAAGAATTCACTCATTCCATTTTTTAGACAGATAAAGCAATGGTATGAATGCTCGCCAAGCTGGAGGTCAAGTTCGATAAGCTGAAGCTCAAGGTCGAAAAACTAGAAACTTCTGCATTCCTTGGCTCTTCTTCTCAGCATGGCAGACAAGGAAAGTAATATTGGAATCCTCTGAGAGCTTATTGCATTTTTTTTTTTTTGTTATAGCCGTGCATAACAAGAACTTCTCGAACTATGGCACCAAGTAGTTTTATTTTGTCTAAAACTTTATATCTGTGTAAAGGAAGTTTTAGCTGGGTTGGATGGAAAGCTCTTATGTATGGGCAATAGTAAGTTAAACCTTCATGATTCTGAACACTGTCTTCTAAAGGCAGTGTTGAATTTTGTGGCTCTTTCTCAGTGGTTATATGACTGATCTATAATACAAATATAATCGTTCTTATAAAAAAAAACATAAACATTTATAGTAAAAAAACACAAAATAAAAGCAAAAACAAAAATGTGATAAAATTGTTTTTCTTTTGATGACCAACATGCAATGAATTTTTTGATGTTTCGATGACATGTTTTGTGAACAAATTTCTTTAATGTCCCCTTTGCATATGGAAAAGATTGATCATGGCTTCAAATATTATGGCTTTTATTTAAAGCCAAACTATTATAGAATTTAGGAATGGGATTGGATGATTAAAAAAGGTGAAGAAAAGGATTAGTAGTTGGAATTTCAGGTGGCTTTCCATTGGTGGAAGACTTGTACTTTCCAAATATATCTTGGAGAGTATACTAGTTTACTGGATTTCTCTTGGTTTGGTGTCGTCTTCTATTATTAATACAATTAGAAGAAGGATCTTTCATTTCTTATGGGCTAGAAATTTAGAGAAATATAAAATCCACTTAACATCTTGGGAAAACATTCCTTTACTAGAATCATTAGGGGGATGGGATTTGAAGAATCTGATGTATTTTGACCAAGCGTTATTTTCCAAAAGCTTGCGGAGAGGCATTTTTGGAGATAGTTTATAGAACCAAGTTCTCAAATTCAAATATTAAAAATGATTATCTGTCTCTCATTGGATTCAAAGGCATATCAAAGTGCTTGCTAATGCATTTGCAATGTGGAAAAGTTTACTCCAACCTCTCCCTGTTATAAGAGAGTGGCTCAGTTGGAAGGTCAATCGAGGATTGCATGTTTATGTTGGTATAAATCCTCTCATTACATTCACAGGTAATTACAAGTTTTCTATCCCTTTGTTACACCAGCTGCATTCAGTTAACATTCAGGTACCGTGTTAGGTGAAACGCAGTTGTGATCCTAGTGTTTCTTCATCATATTGGATTTATGCTTACTAGTTAGGATTATCACTGGAGGTTATTGAGGAATGGGATGATTATGTCAAGGCTCTAAATATGGTTGGGATTACTTTATCTGATCAGAAGGATGAACTAATCTGGGACTGGAAGAATGCAAATTGCATCCTTTCTGCTAAGATGGCTTATGATGCATTAATTGATAGGAATATCTCAAGAAATCCAAAATGGTGGGCCAAGAAGCTTTGGAAATGGTGTCTTCCACAAAAAATTCAATGTTTTATGTGGATATTCTTGGAGAATAAAATTCTCACGTGGGACATTTTAATGAAACAAGGTTTTAGAGGCCCTAGGATCTGTTAGTTATGAAAATTGGATGAAGAATAGTTTCTCATATCTTCTCTCGATGTTCTTTTTTTTAAAATCAATGTGGTCGGGTCTTTGTGAATATCTCCACATTCATGAGGCCTAGGACCATGCTGATTTTTAGGATTGTGTTTTTCTCTGGTTTCAGGCTTGTCCCAAATACAAGGAACTTCCAACTTTTCGTATCTGAGAAGTGTTGAATGCTAGAAACCAGTATATTTTTGAAGACTCCAAGCCTTCTGTGTTCCATGTGGGATTACGGGTTATTAGCTCTTTATTTGACTAATTTAAAGAGAAGCTTATTTTCATGACTCATATTTTAATCAATCCTACTGAGGAGGATGGATTACCTTATGGATTTTTTGATGGAGCATCAAATCACGGTATTTGTGGAGTTGTATGGAGTTGAAAATTAAAAGGAATCATCTTTATCATCTTTGGATGGGAGATGTTTTTGGATCCAACACTAAAGCAAAAATTCTATCTCTTTGGATTCTTTTATTGGTTACCCAAAGGAAAGGTATTTTTAACATCAAGATATCAAGAGACTCAAGAGCCATGATCAATTGGGCCAATGGTCTTTCGTCATTACAAGTCATCAACCTAGAGCTTTGGAAGACCAAAATTGAAGGACTGAAACTTTACTTCTCTTACATCTCCTTCAATCATATTTTTAGGGAGATTAATGGTAAGGTTGATTCTTTGTTTAAGAAATCCATTGGGTCTATGGATGGAATTTTTCATTTTGAGGAATTTTTTGAAGATCAGATGGTGGACGCGGGTGAGTTTCATATCATTTAGATCTCTTTGTTTTCTGTGATGTTCTATGATTTTGGAGGTTGGTTGTAATAGTCTCATCTTAGCTATAATTGTTGACCTGCTAGTTCTTTTGAGAAGGATGCAGGACTTGTCAGAAGCTTGATATGATATGATATTAACTCCTTTTTGGATTAAGACAGATGATGAGAAGGAGTATATTATGTAACTTTTATTCTATCTTTGAATAACAAGTTACCATTTTTTTCAGTTTTTGAAAAAAAAACAATGAATAGACTTAACTCCTAATGGGGCCTAGGCATGGTTGTCATCCTCCCATTTCCCAACAATTTGCACATGTGTATCATGCACTGGAATCTCTATCTAACATGGAACAGAAGCTCTATTTTTCATCTATCGATAAATGTTCTTACTAATGATTCATGAACTTAACTCTTAACATGACCTGGCCACATTTACCATCCTCCTATTTCCCAACAATTTGCACATGTATATCATGCAACAGAATCTCTATCTAACATGCAATGGAAGCTCTATTTTTCTTCTTTCAACAAATGTTCTTACAAACTATTCATGAACTTAACTCTTAACATGACCTGACCACATTTACCATCCTCCTATTTCCCAACAATTTGCACATGTATATCATGCAACAGAATCTCTATCTAACATGCAATGGAAGCTCTATTTTTGTTCTTTCAACAAATGTTCTTACAAACTATTCATGAACTTAACTCTTAACATGACCTGACCACATTTACCATCCTCCTATTTCGCAACAATTTGCATGTGTATAACTACAATGGAAGCTCTATTTTCTTTTATTGACAAATATTCTAACTAATAAACTTGAATCCTAGTGTGACCTGGCCATGGTTATGATACTCCTATTTCTCAAAAAAATTGCGCTTGTATAACATGTGATGAAATCTCTACTCACTACGCACGACTTCCCTTCTTGAACTATGTATATGTAACCTCAATTGTAGAAAACATTGTTCATCCATCTGTATGTCTATGCATATGGCAAGTTGTAGCTCAAACTGGGTTTATTTCAATATGGTAGGTTGCAAGTTTCCATGAGGCGCAAGAAATTTCATTATTAACTTAGCATATTGTAGAGATAGTAGACCAAAGTGAAATAAATATATATATTGAAACTTTGATGTAATTTGTTTTAAGTTGGAACCATATAAAACATCAAAATTCCAAAAGTAATTATAGTAAGTTTGGTTGTGGTTAATGTTTTCCTCTTTTTTTTAAATGGTGAAAAACATAGTTTAATACTTACATTGGGAAAACAACCAAGTTTGATGTGACTTGTTGTGTACACAAATTGGCCCTCTAAATCAATTTTGTTTTAGTGGTCCCACCTCGAGATAGATGCATCTAGTAAAGATAGCATTAGGGAGTATATTACATGAATAATACCTTAATCCTCTACCCCACAATATTTTTTTGTGAATTTTGTTGACTATGAGCCCTATGAATTCGTCCATTTTTGCCTCTAGTAGGGGAACACTCTAATATGATATGGTATTGAATCATTTCAACTGAAAAATTGTTTGGTGAC
Source organism: Pseudotsuga menziesii (assembly GCA_001517045.1). NCBI lineage: Eukaryota > Viridiplantae > Streptophyta > Pinopsida > Pinales > Pinaceae > Pseudotsuga > Pseudotsuga menziesii. The sequence goes on from LPNX010425365.1 coordinate 353,325, forward strand.
AATCATTCAAGGAAAATGGCTCTAAGTATCAATTTTATCTTCACATTACTTTCTTAAATCCTTGATAGATAGTATGTTTCACTTAGAACATTGCATAGAAAATGAGGGTAATGGATTGTGTAGGAAAATTAGAAGGAAGGGGGGTGAAAGCATAGAGCTCCCACATGGTTGCAATGGTGGGGGGAAAGGCATACATGTTTGTTGGAAAGTTGGAGTCACATGTGTCAGTGTAAAATTTGATGCATGCTTGAACATCTAGAAGGAAATTATTGGCCCATGGCAAAGGCCAAGGGAGAGGCGCCGCCTCCTACAGTGGGCATCACTATGGTCCCTCCAGTATCAATTATTTATTAGTGATCAAGAATAGACCCATAAGGAGCTTAACCACTTCTTATCCTTTGATATAGAAATTTCCCACTGGAACCTCATCCCATATGAAATAGACAACCCACTCCATATTTTATACCACTTCTTTGAACCTTTTTCCTTATATCTTCATGTTTTTCAAAGGCCCTTAGATATTGATATTGTGTGCATCCATGATCTATCATGCAAATGTGCCAAATTATAAGAAAATATAGGTGTTTGGTAGCTGCAAGGGGTAGGGTCGCATGAATGGTATGTGGGCATTCAATATGGAGGAAGGGGAATGGAAATCGTCAGTGGCTTGTCTTTAGAGAGTAAACTGAGGCCTAAGGTGGAGCAGGGATTTCCATAGTAGACAACAAAGGTGTGGAGTATCTTTAATTTGGTAGAAAGCATAAGCTTCTGATATCAATTACTTTAACCTTCACATGAATCTGCGGGAAGAGGTGAAGGAAAAGGGAGAAATGAATCCCATCCCTCATAGTGACTTCGCATGTTTCACCATGTGAAAATACATTGTTATCTATGGATGGGAGATTTATCTGAGAAACCTAATCCATATGGGAACAAACTCCCTTTGCACCGATGCGTTTGTGTAGGACATTGGGGAATTTGAATGAATTCGAGTCAAAGAATTGATTAGTATTTATATAATGACGTGTAAAAAGTTTTAGTAAGAAACCTTCACCTATAGATGAAAAAATTTTCTATAGCCAAAGAGTTTCAATAATTAACCTTCACCTGGAGCTTAAAAACTTGATGTAATCCATGGATTTTTTATCATATACTATGAAAAAAATGAAAGAAACATACACTTTATACAATATTGGAAACAATACCTTGTCGCATTCAACAAAAGATGGCCACTCGATGTGCATGGAAAATAGAGTAAGAAAATAGCTGACAATCATCATATTTTCATTAGAAAGGTAGACGAATCTCATGAAAGTATTTTCCATGGTATAAATTCCTTATGATGTAATAACAAAAGGGGTTAAATTTATCTCTAATACTCTTAGTTTTCCATTTCCATTTTAAGATGGGTTGGAACAGTGGACATGTTTTTCACAATCTTCTTCCCCTAATTGATATAGATTGTTGGATACCACTCTACAAACTATTTACATGGTAATCTACATTAATAGAACATAATTAATTTTTAGATAGATAACTAAGCTTGTCAAGCACAGATTGTGATACTAGTGCTTTATTTAGTTCATCTTCTTCTTCCCGAATTACTTTTTTAGTTTCCCTTTCTTCTCATGATCGACAAAGTGTTGAAGAATTATTTAACTAAACCAATGTATGTGGGAGTCATGATTCCACATTTTTATTCTATCTAGTGTGGGGGGCATCCTACCCCACCATTTTTGCATCTTCATTCAATGATCGATCCTCCCCTAGATTCATTGTTTTGTATTTTGTGCTTGTATTTATTATTCATTTTCTGAGTTCTCCTTTTTTTATCTTTCATTCTTATTCTTCTTGCAGATCTTCTTAGGAATCCTCCTTGTTATTAATTCCTTATTCCTTAGTCAATGCAGTGAAATTATTTACCAAGATTCCAATTAGTAAAGCAAATGGTTTGAGTGGGTGTTGCCTACACTTCTTCCTATTAACCATTTTGCATCGATTGTTTTTCTCATTGGGCAATAGAGGCTTTCCCCTTCTCATAGTCTTTTCCAAAATGATAGCATTCATGGGATGAATTCCATTTAAATGGGGGTTGTTCATAGTTAAACTTAGTGCTAACACCAACCTTCCAAATTCAACTATGTGCAAATTTGTGCACACAAGTAATGTTATTATAAATAATCATGGATATCAAGTAATCACAAAAATTTAACGATAGATATGGGAGGCAAACCCAAACTAGAACCCTTCTGAGGATGTTCTCAAGGTTGAAATAATGGATCCATAGATTCAGATATACATATTCAGGGCACCCCATGAAGTAAGGTCCACTTTGGAGGATAACATAGAGGAAGAAATTTACCAGCCCCTTTAGTAAAGGAAGCTAATACTCTTCCAAGTATTCTTCAAAATATTTTTTGATTCAATGTTTGCTCCATAAACAATCCTATTCACTATTTCTTGTTGATATCTGTATCTCAGACAAGTTTTTCCACGATTTAGTCTCTTACTTATGGAAATCGTCACTAATACTTCTCAAGAACCTTGAAAATTCACTTTATTAAAGTCATTTAGTAAAGTGAATGTTTTTTAGATTAATTGGGTTTAAATTGGACAAATGTTATGTTTTAGGCATTAGTGATTTAAGTTAATTAAACAAATCACAACCATTGGTCTTGGGTGAGTGAGATCTAATCTTACCCATTAGAGCCAGGGTTTTAGTTCATCCCAATAGTATAAAAGGTAGACAAGGGGAGAGGATAAGAAACACATATCACAAGAGAGGAACTCACACATTGAGTGGGAGAGAAGAATATGGAATTTCTAATTTCTAGTCTCTTGGTCAAGAGACAGAAAGCAATAGTTCAGGAAGCAGCGAGGTGACCGTACCAGATCAGGAAGAGGTGACGTTGATTAATAGATGTAGGTTGTAGTGTCGTGTAATGTTCCCTTTTGTGTGATGTTTCCTATATGACCATCGAGTAGCCTATTAGACTCCCATAGGATAAAATCATCTTATATGGGGATTATTTTGGTGTTCTACAGACTAAAATGGTTTTTTGGTTTTGGGCAACCCATGGTATTTCCCATGGTATTTGGCCAAAGAAAAAAATAAAAAGGGAATAACTCATCCATACTAGGCATGCTTATTTATTTTGGACATTGTCTCTTGATATCGTTTGGGGGTTAGTCCATATTTTCCTTTTGGGGTTGGCAAACTCCAACCACCCATTGGGGTTTAGTTTCAGTTGTGAAATATCCACCCTACCTAGATAAGGAGAAGGACACATCCATGATTATTACTTGAGCTTCATCTTTTGGATTATCCATCATATTGGAGATGGTTTGGAGACCATATTGGAGAGACTGTTGCTATAGATATTAACATTCATCTTCCAAATTTATTGTGTTAGTGCTCTTGGTGTGGTTTAGCTGCTATAGCAACTAGTAGATTCTGTTGTTGTATCCATCCATTTCATAATAAAAAGCCAAATATTGTCTCTATCATTTCGTGTATGCTTGCATATCATTTTAATGGGAATGAAAATGTTTGATAAAAGTTATAAATCAATGTAATTCAAACTGTTTGGAAAATTACATAACCAAAAATCTCTTCCCATCTAGGTTGGGGACATTACATGTTGTATGGATAGACCATACATTCGTATGGATTACATACAGGTGTACAGATGGACCATGCATAATCCATACAGTCATATAGATAGATCATATAGAATCTATATAGTTGTACGAATAAGTCCTTACATATATGTACAATCAGATATACATGGAAACAAAGAAGTGTATTTTCTAGGCTTTTGGTGAAGTTTTCCAAGGTACATTTGCAGGTGAAGATTGTCTTCTAAGGGGCATAGTTTTCTAGGTTTGTTTTGTATTTTTTAGGGACATTTTTCTTGGAAGGGATCCCTTGTAATCTTGGAATATTTTAATGAAAATCTTATTTGAATGGAAGAAAATTTGTGCATGTGTTTTTTTTAATCTATTTCTTATATATTTCTTATGCTACATAATTATGTTACTTAATTACAATAGTGCAAATAAATCAGTGAGCTGCAATTTAATATTTGAACAAAAAAAATCACTAGGAGTTTGTTTGTCTAGATATGGGGTTTAAAGGATAAAAATTAACATGGTATCAGAGCCCACACTCTAAGAGGGAGGAAATATGTAGTCTATTGCAGCAGATCTAGTAGTAGATCTTGGTGGGTGCTTGAAGGAATAAGCACATGGCAATTATTTATTGAGATCTAGTTAACTAAGTATCTTGTCTTAGGTTTGAACACATGTTAGATGGGGAATATAAATTCTTTTCATGGAAATAAAGAGTTACATTACTCTCTAAACAACATGAACTTTGGGACATTGTGAAGAAGGTAGTTACCAGACCAACATGTCTAGTTGATTTGGAAGCACATGCGAAGAAGGACATCAAAGCCTGGAGAGTGATCATGGAAACTGTGAAGGATCACTTGATTCCTCATGTAGCTAAGAATTCAATGACCCATGCAACGTGTAAATATTTGATAGATTTATTCCATAGTGATAATGTGAACATGAAGAATATGTTGAGAGACAAAGTCAAAGATGTCTGGATCTTTAGATCAAACAATGTTACCCGCTATCTCATGAAGATCACTTAGATTCCTGATAAACAAGAAGCTATTTGGGATGAGGTAGATAATGTAGAGCTCATCTGAGTGGTGTTGAATGGATTCACTAAGAATTGGTAACCATTTGTAAAAGGAATCTGTGCTCAAGAGTAACTCTCCACCTGGGAGAGGCTTTGGGGTGATTACATCTAGGAGGGGACATGGGAGGAGTCTAGAGATTGAAAGTAAGAAGATGGTGATGGGAACGACCTTGTCAGTAAGGAAAGAAATGGAAAAGGAAATATTTCTATAAAGAAGAGTAACAATGATGAGGAAGCCTCATATTCAAGGAAGAAGAAATACTTGAGTAAAATCGAATGTTTAGTGTGCCACAGGAATAGGCACTATGCATCTCAATGTTTAGAGAAGAAGAATGTAAAGGGAAATATGTAACATGTAGCAACATATATAGAGACTCAATTGAGTGATTTCACTTTGAAATTTGAGAGTTATTTATCACCTATTTCCCGCCTTTCTACTAGCATAGTTGTTAGGAGTGTATGGTACTTGGATAGTGTTGCATCTTGTCATATGACAGAAGCACAAGTGTTATTCAACATATTGAAAAAGTTGGACTTAGATATCCACGTGGAGCTTGGTGATGACTCCACGTTTGCAATAAAAAGAAAATGAACAATTTCATTCCAACTTGAGTTAGGAGATGCGTTTGATGACCATGATGTGTTATTTGTACTAGGACTAAGGAAGAAATTGTAGGAGATGGAAAATACTCATACATCTAGAGAGAACTATCCTTGACACAACAATGAGGATTGGGGTTAGAGAGGGAAACTTATACAGGTTGTAAGGAAAACCTATTCAATATTTGGAGCATGATGGTGACAACATGTGTGAGATTTAGCATAGGAGGATGGGACACTTGCATTACAAAGCATTACCAATTCTGAGGGACATCGTCACTGGTCTTCTAGATTTCAATGTTGAGCAACATGGAGTATGCATAGTGTGTGTGCTTGGAAAGAATTTCAAGTACCCAAGTAGTGAGAGTAGGTCGAAGGGGATGTTGGATCTCATTCATTGAGATGTGTGTGGGACTATGTATGCAGTATCAATGTAGTGATCATCATACTACATGGTGTTCATTGATGTTTTTTCCAAGAAAACCTGTATTTACTTCATGAAGACCAAGGATAAGGTCTTTGATCGATTGCAAGAGTTCAAGGACCAAGTGGAGAACTTGATAGGTAAGAAGATTAAGGTATTAAGGTAAAAAAACGGGGAAGAATACAAATCCAATGACTTTAAGGATTTCTGCAAGGAGGCAACGCTCAAGAGGGAGAAGACAATATTATACAAACCTCAACATAATGGGGTTGCATAGATAAAGAACCAATCCATAATTAGTATTGCAAAGGCTATGATCCATGATCAGGAACTGCCTATGTTTCTATGGGCAGAGGAATGTAACACAATAGTTTATTTGTAGAATGCATCCTAATAGGATATTGGAGGACAAGACTCTTAAGGAGGAATTCATAGGGGTGAAGCTAGAGACCGGGCATCTCAAGATATTTGGATTTCCAATTTACATCCATGTTCTTTAGGAGAAGAGGACGAAGCTTGATCATTTAGGAGACTCGAAGGGTGTGTTTGTGGGGTATAATGAGACCTCAAAGCATTACAATATCTTCACTCCAACATAACGAAAGATAGTTTTCAAGAGAGATGTTAAGTTTAAGGAGAACTTGGAATCCAAGAAGTATCATGAGTTACCATTGGTGGTAGAGGACGAGGTGCAGGAGGCTCCAAAGGAAGAATATAGTTCATAGACCTCCAATTTAAGGAGTAAACCTTTAGGTGAGGAAGAGGAGTTAGCTCATACCAATTCTTTCAGGAGATCCATATGGTTTGAGAAAACATTAAGGCATGCTTGGGAGCATGTTGAGGCTCCTAGGATATCATTCAGGGAGAGTAGGCCCTTGGGAAAGTTTTTGAAATATATGGAATTGATTATGAGCCTTATAGTTATGAGGAAGAAACTAACTAGAAATTTTGGAGGGATGCCATGGTGGAGTGCATCTCCATCATGAAGAATGATGTTTGGGATATTTTTCCTAGATTGGAGGGGAAGTCTATGGTGACTTCCAGAAATCTCTTTAATATAAAGCATGTTGTTGATGGCAGCATCAAGAATTTTAAGGAAAGGTTTGTGGAGAGAGGGTTATCTCATAGAGAGGGAGTGTACTATGAGGATACATTCACTCTCGTTTCCAAACATGCTTCCATTCAGGATATGATATATATTGCATCAGTCATGAGGTGGAGGATTCACTAAATGGATGTGAAGACAACCTTCCTCAATGGGATCTTTGAGGAGGAAGTATACATAGAGAGTCTCATGCATGTGAGCTTAAGAAATCCTTGTATGGATTCAAGAAAGCACCCATGGCATGGTATTATAGTATTTATGGATATTTTAAGAGCATGGGATTCACCAAGAGTGATTTGGATCCAAAATTATACTTGATACTTGTTGTAAATGAACCAGTCATCTTGGTGTTGTACATATAAGATTTATTTCTCACAGGTGCAGAGGATCTTGTAGTAGGGTTCAAAGTTGATGTGTCCATGGAGTTCAAGATGAAGGACATTGATGTAATGCATTAGTTCATGGGGTTATAGGTATGGAAGAGATTGGGTGAGATATTCCTTGGTCAAGGGAAGTACATAATGCAGATATTCAGGAGGGAGGATTGTAGACTAATGGCTACACCTATTATATCCAACCTAAAGAATACTAATTATTCATACTTAGAGTTGGAGGATTCCAAAGTATACATACAGTTGATAGGGTCCTTGATGTATTTGGTCAACATCAAGCCATGTATATGTTTTTTATATGAACTGTACCTTGAATCAGTTCATGGTGGAGCCGAGGTACGTGCATTGGGTACTAGCAAAGCATGTTCTCATAAATTTGAGGGGCATAATGGAGTATGCATTGAGTTACCTTTGAGGTGATGGAGTGGATTTGTATGGTTATTAAGACTCATATTGGGAAGGGAGTGTGATTGATTGGAAGAGCACCTTAGGGTGCTACTTCAATTTGGGCTAATTAGTGATTTCTTGGTTATGCATGAAGCAGACTTCCATATCACTCAATTTAGTAGAGGAAGAGTACATGGAAACGAGTATGGAAATTTGTGAAATATTTGGATTAACAAATTGCTTATAGGATTATTTGGTTATGAGTTGGAGCCTATGGTGATTCACTGCGATAATTTGAGTTGTATCAAATTCTCTGAGAATCCTGTGTTCCATGAGAGGTCCAAGCATACTGAGATTATATATCACTTAATTTGAGACAAGGTCTTGAAGGGATCAATCAAGATAAAGTATATTTCCATAGATGAGTACGTTGCAGCCATTCTCACCAAGCCCTTGGTGAAAGGGAAGTTTTTCTTCTTCAGAGATAAGCTAGGAGTGGTGGCGAATACCTTTCGAGCTAAGAGGGAGTGTGGATGTTTGTATCTCAGACATGTATTTCCATGAGTTAGTGACTTAATTATGGAAATTTTCAATAATACCTATCAAGAACCTTGGAAATTCACTTTATTAAAGTCTATTAGTAAAGTGAACATTTTTTAGATTAATTTGGGTTAATTTGGAGAAATGCATAAGCTTTGGGAATTAGTGATTTAAGTTAATTAAATTAATTAAAATCATCAATCTCAAGTGAGTGAGATCTATTCTCAGCCATTGAATTTAGGGTTTTGGTTTATCCCAACAGTATAGAATATTATCCATGTAAATTGATTTGAAGATATAGTATGTGCAAAAAACGCAAACCCTAAGTCAAATTCATCCATTCAATTCAATAACTTAAGGTCAATTTTCAAATTGTAAAATCATCTAACTAGTTACAAAAATTGGCTGATAAACTCTACATATGAATTCAAATAGTAATACTCACCGTCTCAAAAATTGCCAAATGTCCAGAAATGACTAGAATTGGAAAATCAAGAATAAAGAGAGAGAACAAAAGAAAACGCCGCATAATTTACGAAACACATCACAGATTGAGATACTTCAAAGTTTATAGTAAAAAAACATAAAAAGGATGCGCCATTTACATATTATACCCCACAAATTGATCTCAATATTGTTAACTTACCTCTTTAAAATTTCTAATTGGCCTTACAAAGGGACTAGTCCTTCTTAGTCTCCAATGTTCATTGAATAGTGGCCTATGAACCTTTGTAAGCTCTAAAAAATCATATGAATATCCTTCACAAATGTATTATGTTGGTAGGCTATCTATGCAACACTATTTGGGTTTTGGAAGATCAAATATAAATAAGGGTTGTGTTGCAATGTAGATGATGCATGTGAGAGTGTTATAATTTCTGTTGTGGTGAAACCAACAACCATGTTCTTTGAAAAGTTGCGGTCAAACCAACAACCCTGTTCTCTAAAGACTTGTGGTCATACCAAGATCCTGCTAGACCTCAACATAATCTAGATCACAGGTAGGCATATGCTAGAGTCTTCAAATCTAATCCCTTATCCATATGCCTTTCCTATTTGTTGAAAGGAGACAATGCGGATTGTTTATTTTCTATATGTTCCTATAAAGTAATTTCCATCACAAGCAAAGAAGATAAACCTATTTTCACTCATACATATAGTTGTCAAATAAATCTATCAACGGTTATTGCCAATATTATTCCAACTACTACAAATTTTCTTGTAGTTTGTGCATGTGTACTAATGATGCAAGTGTTTGACTTGGGATATCTAAAAAACAATTATGATTTGGGTAGTTCTCAATCCATGATCTTCCAATGCATTTTTCAATCCCTAAACATAATTTTTTAGCCCCATTCCAACTAACAAAATCAAATATTTTGATAGAAAAAACATTATTCTTCACGTCAATATATCTCCAACAAGCTATTGTGGACCTTAAACATATCTTGTATGTGGGATTTATGGCCTCATTAAGTTGATTTGTCATTTTCATTCAACATATTGGGATTTCCTTTCCACCTTGGCCTTAGGTTTGTGGTTCATGTTTTTAAGGTTATCACACTCTAGGGTTTCTCGATATGTATTAAAGGAATATCCAACTCTTGGTAAGGGTTTTTTAAATGAGCGTAGACATAACATATATTCTTAAAGATAATTTACCACCATTCCAACCACTATGTATTGCTATGTACATTGCATTGTTTTTCAACATTAATTTCTTAATAAAATTTGATTTTCACTATAATACTATGCTTTGGTTATTGTTCTCCATATGTACAATGCTATAATATATTTATTTATTGTTGATATCTCTTTGCTCACCAATATCTAGATCACATAGAAAGAATCATTTGGACTAGGTTCTCTCCAAATACAAGCTTTATTGGATTTCAAATGCAAAAGTCCAAAGTTGATGACACATACCATATTAACTCTTTTATGTAGGCTTACCTAAAGTTTATGCAACGTTAAGGCCTTTTAAAAACATTGAGTCATACACACACTTGAAATCTACTTTGCTCCTTCATCTTGATCATTTAAAAACGCAAGCTTCACTAACTATGGGGATTGGATGATTATAATCAACTCATAGGTTCTTCCCTAAACCAGAATAATTTCTCAAATGCCTAAGATACATCTCAATGATAAACATGTTAATCACTTGGAAAGGTACGATGGAATAACATTACATATGTTCATCCTCCATTCCAATGTTTATATATGAGAAGGAAAATTCATGTGAGGAAGGTGAGCATAAGGAAATAGAACAAGATCTTATAAGAAGGTGATCTACATCTCCAACAAAACTAAAGGATATAGCAAAGGAAAAATGACTAGAAATAACATAATAGTAGGATCACCATATTTCAATGCACATCTTTTGGAAGAAGACAAACCTGAGAAAGTAGAAGATAGGCGAATTCATAACAAAAATAAAACCTGTTACTAGTGATGCTCAAAGCAAGAGGCTAGGGAATGACTATCTTCTTATAAATGTGAATGAACACACTATTTTGAATTGGGTGTGATTGTATCATCCCATTAGCTATTTTTGGAGAATATTGTGTGGGGAATCCTTATAAGTGCATGGATAAAGGAACATACTAGAGGAAATGTAGACTCTGAAAATCATCCCATCAACTCTTTTACGTGGGAGTACATTTTTTCTTGGAGGGAAGACTCTCCTTATTTCAGTGGTGAGTGCACCTTCTATAATATTCATTGTATTTGTAACAGATGCACCTAATAAGCTATTGTTCAATTTCCTTCCTTGGATAGACTGGGTAGGAATTTCATGATATTGGTAGTTTTAGATTGTGCTTGCAGGTATTTTTATCAAACAAACAACAGTGTTAGTAGGACTAGAAGTTTTTTCCATTTGAAAGGATATATCATGTACTAAGATAAGAGATATTCAAAATGAGAACTTATGAAAAAGAAAACTTTATTTTCTCAACTTTTAGATCTTTACTAAAATAACCATGGATTGAGTGTTCAATTTATTTAAAGTTTAAATGAAAACAAAACATGTGTAGATAAATGTTCCAATGGGAAGGATTGTAATATGTTAACAACACATGAATATTTTGAACAACCTTAAGAACAACAATTAAACATACCTGAAAGAGAATCACCAATGCACTGATGTATTGTTGATACATTCTTTCAACCTTAACATTATATGTATTGTACGATCTCCTCCGTTTATTCCTAGGCCATTCATATAACCTTTAAACTTAGATGTATAATATATTTTATCTTCTATTCTTCTTTTAAAACTATCTTTGAACCAATACCAAACTTACTTATTGTAGCAACACTTACAAGTAAGCCTTGTTGTAGATGAACATGATTACTATGTTTCCTATTGAAATGATTACATTCATAATCATGCTCTTTCCTTGCAAAAGAATTCATTTTTAACATTACTATCATATGAAATAACCACTACTTTAGGTAGGAATTTTGATGGATTTACCTCAATCATTAATCTTGAAAACATCAAGAATCATGCCATCTTGAACTTCCAAGGGCACAAAAGAAATAATTGTGTATGAATGAATTTTAAATATGGCCAGACTTCTTCATACGGCTGGAAAAAATCGCTAGTGATATGAAAAAGGCCAATTTTACATAGTTGATTAATAAGATAGTTGTAGTTTATAGTGTTAATAGAAACACCTCATAATTTTGATTCTTCAAACAATTTGAGCATCAACACTTTTCCTACTTTGCATAGTGATTTCAAGAGATAATACATCAATTAGGGATACACATGAAACATCATATACCTCCTTGAACACCACCATTTTCCCTACTTTTGAAAGCCCTTCCGAAAGAGTACCCAAGTTTACAATGTTAGGAGAAAGTTTGTTTTTCATATCTTAAAAGAGTTGGTAAGTGTCATCATTTCTATTTTCTTCAATATAACCATCAATAGGCATATTGTGATTGTAAGTAATCTTGTGAGGCCTACACCCATTTTGTACAATCTCTTACATTATTTTGAAAGAGAAATCTACCTCATTTTTCTTATAGAGATTCAAGTTAGAAATGTATGCAATACCCATTGGTATGCATCTTGTTTCCCTCATATGTTGAAATAACTTCATTGCTTCCTTGACCTTGCCATCTTTCTCAAGCCCCACTACTAGTATATTATATGATATGAGAAGAAATATCCATCTCTTGTCTTATGTGCTTCATTAAGTTTCCAACTAAACAAGTGCATTGATAATAGTAAAGGTGGGGGAACACCCATTAAATTCCATCTACTTCTCTCATAACTTCTTATTGTAAGCCATATTTGAGTTGTAATCGTATGAGACTTTTAAATAAAGTCACTCATAAACAACCTAGATTTTCTCATATATTCGAGGGCTATAGGAACTTGTCCCATACCTTTTGATATTATGAGGTTACGGGGAATCATTACATAGGCATCTCATTCAATTTGGTTGAAGCTTCACATTTGTTATAAATCATGTCAACCTTTCTCAAGCATACTTTGGCATGATCGTCTTGGGAACATGATGCATGGAGCTATAGAGAATATTATATGTTTAGTGTTAGTTTTGTTTGAAATCTAATCAATACACTTTGGTTATGTATGATTTACCAATAAATTTCAATAAAGTTATTTTGTTCACCCTTGTAATGTAATACAAGAAACATAAGTCACCTTTCCTTCCTGAATCAATCAAATAAATAAATTATAAGGGTGTTGTCCGAAATACCATATGCAAATCGAGCCAACAATAGATTTTGTACTATCATCTCATAACCATTTCATCTTATGAGTTACATCGCAAGAAACAAACCATGGTGATTGAAAAATCATACGTGACCAATGTGGACCTCCCAAGCCCTGACACACAAAGTGGGTGCCGCTAAGAATGGAATTATGTGTGATCCTCGAGCTTCGCCAACTCAAATAAACAATATAATCCTGCAAGAGTTACGTTCAATCCCTAAGCTTCAATAGCTCAAAATAAAATGTCTATTCCTGCAAATTCTTGGTCATTTTGACTAACATATTTTAGTTTCTGCACTTCATGATAATAATGTGAATTACATAAAGTAACATGAACTACACCAATTACTAAATCACAAATAGTAACACGATTTTCCAAGTATCTAAGAAAAACATAGTAAATATTAAGAACTCTTCTTTCTTTGCAGAGCCCATGTAATAATGAAGTATATGTAATACATTATTTTTCTTGCATCATTTTGAAGAGATCAATTACAATGCCCACGTTGACAACATTACAAAAACCAACAATTAATGCATTATATGTTAGAACGTTTGGGACACAACCCTTCTTTATCATAGCAGTAAAATGCCTATAAGTTGTATCCATATCACGTGTTTTGCAGATCCCATTAATGATTATGGTGTTGCTATAAACATCACTAATCCATCCCATTGACTACATATCATATAGAAAATGTAAGGCTCTTTCTAGTTCACCTTATTTATAGAAGGTGTTGATGATTGAGTTATATGTCATAAGATACAAAACAATACCTCTAATCAACATATGCCCAATAAAAGCACAAGCTTCTTGAAATTTACCTAGCTTTGACAAGCCACTAATTACTTTACAATATGTAGAAGTATCATAGGCATAACCTTTGTTTTTAATCTTTGAAAAAACCTTGAGCCTCTATTCCATCTTTCATGATCTAAAGCAACACTTCGTGACTATTGTATATGTAATAAGGGTTGGTACATACCCCATCTCCCCAACCTCATTGAGAATTCTATGTGAATCATCTAATTTTCCAGCCTTGCAAAGGCCATAAATAAGGATGTCATAAGTTTCAAGTTTAGGAGAAAAATGAAGTCCATTCAATTTTACTGAACAATGTAAGGGAATCTTATGACTTTCCACTCTTACAAAGCTCATTTAGCATAATATTGCAAGTGATAACACAAGGAACATGATCCCTTTCCATCATGTCTTGCATGAGGTGGTTTTCCTCTTCAAACTTACCAACTTTGGAGAAACCATGGATCATGGTATTGTAAGTGCAAATATCTAGATATTTTTCATTTTGCATCATTTCTTTAAATACATTTAGTGAATGAGACAACACCACTTTCCTATTATAACCAACAATCATTGTAATATAACTAATAACATATGGAACACACCTAACCTCCATTATTCTATCCAATATCAAATGGGATCCCTCTACCCTTCCATCCCAACAAAACCCCACAATCAATCAATTGTGTGTTACAATATCGAGAACATAACCCCTAGATGCAAATATTCAAAGAACGAGTCTTCCTTATCTTTCTTTTCAAGATGTTGCTTACAATACAATAAGCATTATCATCCTACATTCCCCTACATAGCTCCCTAATAAGAAAATTATTTGTATACTTCGTGTCTTGTTCAAAATCACTCTCTAAGGAGAATGATTGGCACAAAGCTATGGAGGTTAGTTGCAAAAGAATTTGTTATCAATAATTGCAATAGCCATAAGATTAAAGATATGAAATCTACAACATAAGTGAAATAGTAAGACTTGGAATCTCCAATTCCAATGGATAATTCAATGCAATACTCTTTTGCATTCATTAATGCAATGAATACCCTTTCAGTAGATAAGATAAAGTAATTTTTAATGGCTACTACAATAAAATTGGTTGATGTAGAAGCCATGTTTGCCATGGAAAATAAAGTAGTAAAATAGTCATATTTTTCTGCAATATTAAGAAAGGAACGAGATATGATTTTTGAAGCAACATTTGCATTATACAAACACCTATTGCAATATGAGTGATTACATTTGTTAATAATTGTGAGTTGTAGCAAATGCTCTATCACACTAGAGTGAGCCCTTTTTTAACGTGTTGAATATTTCCTAGTAAATGAACTATTGTTCATTTTATAATACTATAAGAATTGCTACAAATCCTCACTCTAGAATGGCAATAAAACCCATAAATGATGGCTCAATGCTCTCTATGAGTGGACCCTTTGACCTTGAACCAAACACTCAATGTGCATTTACCTCCATTTGACCTTGAACTGATCATTCAATGTGAATTTGTCTCCATTTTAAGGCAAGGCTTTTCTTATCTTAGGCCTGGAACATGTACTCTTCTACAAATCAAATATGGACATGCATAGTGCATCAAATGTATACAGAAGCTAAAGAAGTATCTTGTAGATTACAAAACCACCATCTTAACTATTGTTTTGATGACTAAAACAACAAGGAAAGGATTAAATAAATCTAGTATAAAGGATCACACCACCAAAGTTAACGTATGCATATCGCTTTTTCATTTAGTTCCCTCTACAAAATGCTCACAAATAGCTATTGAAGATATTCATTTTCACAAGACATTGCAATACAATGAGAACACAATTTGTGAGAAACCACATATTTATGAACTTACAATGGAAAGTGTATCAAAAACAATATGGAACCCCTTGGAACATGGAAAAGGCCCAAAGCTTGTCACACATACTCTTACATGCTTCTTACAAATAAGTTTAAATATTTAAGAGTGAGGCAAAGGTTGCATGAATATTGCTCCACCCTAAACTAGAACTTTGGTAAAACATGAGAAGAAAACACGACTTGTCCAACTATTGCAAAGAACATGGATATGCATCATGATAAATGCTAGGATTTTTCCAAAATTTTCTAATTTCATAAAGATTATGCTGAAAGATGAAAGTGTTTGAACATGTCTGATTGATTTTCGAAAAAATAACTTATTGATTTTTCATAAAAAAATGAATTCATAAACTATAATTTCAATTATAAAGATTAGCTAGTATAATTTGAATTCATTGAGAAACAAAAAAATGCACAAGACTTACCAGTTCTGAAGTGAATTCAACCCCTTTTTTTTACTTTCAAACTAATAATCCTAAATTTGTCTTTTTCCTTTTCTCATGAGGTTGCTCTGGTTGCTCGACAAAATTCATAACTGCATGACATCTCTATGTTAAAAGATATTATAGGTATTTTTATAGTACTTGTACATGACTACATGTATTTCAGTCAGCTATACATAAATATGTTAAAAAATTGGTTGTATTAGATTGAGTAATCAATGTGGAAATAAATTAGCTTGTTTATGGTTATATGCTTCATCATATAATAGTATAAAATTGTAATCTTTCCTTTGAGACAAAAAAGGACATTTTCCACTATCCCATGCTTCAATAGAGATAATTAATGTGCAACAAATTCTCACAAACAAAATCCCTATGGAACACATTCAAGTGACTTAACCCACCATCTCCGCCTTTTGTGTGGAGATGACCACTTCACTAAAGAATGTCCTAGATGTGAAAAGGTTAATAGATTTTTAAAGAATAATCCTGCACCAGCAGTGCTGGCTGACCCTTTCCCATCGCAAAAACAATTGATAGACCATGCGTATTTACATGGTACCTCTTCTTCCATGGAAGAAATCAAGATGATGTCCACCGAACCAGTTGGATTAACTACGCTAACACAAACATATGAAAAACCTCCAGAGAAAAAGGACGAAGGTGCTTCTTCTTATAAGACTCCTTATACTAATCCTTCTTCTTATTTGTCTCCTTCTTCTACCCCTCTCATTATTGAAAAACCAATTCTTGACGCAATTTTACGTCCTCCCAAGAGTACGATCCAAAAATCAGTGTTTAATCCTAGCACTGGAGCTGCCCAATTTTATAACTGTTAGCTGGAATATTTCACCTCCTGTGGACAGCAAGGTGTTCCACTAGTCTGAATGGTTCAGATTCAGAACAAATAGAGGACAGGGGTTGAAGACTCTCCCTAGATGCTGTAGATATCTGGAATACAAGGCTTTGACAGTTCACCTGTGTACCTGCAAAAAAGCTCAACATGAAACGAATCAAAGCAACCAGAATATGATCTACTAATCTATGCTAGTGACAAAAGAATCTAGCAACATATATATGCGAAATCACAACAACAACATCATATGTGGGATAGAAATCAACTTGCATTAGAAATATGAAGAAGTTTACAACCAAGCCTTAGTGTTGACATGCATCTCCACGAAACCAAATTCTCATCCCCAAAAGCTCCGACTCTAGCTCTCTATGCTCTCTCCAAATGATCTTGGGCCAAGAATCAATCCAACAGCATAACAATACCTTCAATGTTCTCCTTTTTCTCAACCATGGTTATGAGCTCATATTTATAGGGCTTTAATGGATAGAGATGGTTGAGAAATTAGTGGGTGAGGTGGCCTCTATGATCCTAGGATGAGGGATCTCAAGCTCAACCAACCCATAACAGTAGGGATAAGGCAGTACACGAGGCTTATCATCTAGAAGCCTCGAGAAACTTCTCTTTTTCCCTTTTTACCCAGGGTACCATGCTTCTCCTTCTATGATAGAGAGGTTCTGGTAATAACCTCCTATGGACCAAGGGTAATGGGTGGTGGCACCGCTTGTGGACAACCAATGAAAGGTGGTGCGAGAAGGGGTACCGCTCTTGGATAAAGGGGCATGCACAGTGCTAGGAATTTGTATGATAGATTAATGAAAAACCATTTAGTTTCCACTCCAGAAGCTGGGATTCAGGGCAAGTAGGTATGTCAAATGTCTTATCACAAGATGGTGACAGGATTTTGGTATAACAATAACATCATTGAATATCTAGCTCATGCACCCTACATTATGTCCACTTTAAAAGTACTCCAAGCTTGTCCCGCTCAACGTAAAAACTTGTTTCCATCTCTCAGGGATTTAGATCCAGAGAGTTAAAACACGATTACCTTTAATTTGGAGAATTTTAAACTGAGGTTATCTCACCAACTTGCATTCTAGACCGCAACCAAAGTGGTTGGTAGGAAGTTTCATTGTACTATACTGGACGAATGAGCCTCCACCTCGGTGATATCGATGTCTTTTTGGAGATACATTGGTTCTCCTGAAGTTAACCATTCACCTACCATGTTAAAAAAAATTTACGGACAAGGTTTTCAACCTTATGGCTTGTTACCGGCTTTGTCCATCGAACTAGGGGAAAAAATGTATCTATTTAGGTAGAGGTGGTCGAAGCACATTTAGATTACAACCTTTTTTTGGCAAGGAATTGGTTCTATTCCATGATGGCATTCACCTCATCAATATTTCATTTTCTCCAATTTCCCCACCAAGGAAATATTGTGACTATCGATCAACTTGATTTTTTCTCCCTGGATGTCACTTCCACCATAGCGAACAATGTTCCTTTGTTGGGGAAGTCACCCCATCTATATCACAATGTAGGAGTCGGTCTTCTAAAATAATTTTCCCTTATGGGAGTATTTCTGTCTAATTCTTCCCCCCCTACATCTCAAGTTTCCTTGGTGAACATGATATCCTCCACCACTGATGACATGTCAAAAGGAAAAGAAATTGGTGATACACCTTCTTTGAGTCCTCCCAAAGCATTGTATGATGTCATTCAATCCACTTCTAATGCATATATCGATGACCACCATTTAGTAGCATATGATCCTTACTGTATGCCTTATTGGTTAGATTCTCCTCTCCCAAATCTCGATTATCTCTTACATGCTTTTCCTTCAGATGAGTCTATTATGGAAATCATGAGTTGGGATGAATCTCCATGGGAAGATCATCATCATAGATCCTCTTTCCTTCCTAATTCCAATTCCATACAGCCTGATTTTGTATTTTTCATTACTTTTGATCTTTTCAAAAGTCCTCAGTCACCTGTGCTCTTGTAAGGTGTTGATTCTAAAGGGAACATGTGTAATGTTACTCAGACTATCCCCATCGACATATCGGTGAAACCTGAAATCATTGAACATGTTCACATAGGCCAGAATTGTTCAACAACTGAAATTGAAATTTATCTAGTCCTTTTCAAAGAATTTCAAGATTTTTTTGCTTGGATCTATGAGGAAATGCCTGGGATTGATCTATTGATTGTTTTCCATGAGATCAATACTTATCTAAACCTGTTCGGAAGAAACTCTATCAATTCCACCCTCAAAAAGTTACAGCTATCAAAGCCAAAGTTGAAAATATTTTGAAGGCTCATTTTATATAATGCATGTCGTTGACTGAATGGGTATCTAATATTGTTCCTGTCATGAAGACACAGGGAACTATTATGGCTTGCATCAATTTTTAGGGATATGAATAAGGCTTGTCCCAAAGACAACTATCCGACCCCCTACATTGATCAGATTATCTACAACTATGCCAAAAGAGTTATTTTTCTCCTTTATGGATGCATTTTTCGACTACAATCAGATTGAGATATTGTCTGCCGATCAACATAAGATGACATTTATTTGCCCATGGGGAACTTCCACATATCGCAAACTTCCTTTCGGCTTAAATAATGTTAGAGCCACATTTCAATGAGCCATGTCCTATGTTTTCCATGATGTCAAACATATAGTGGAACCTTGCTTGGATGACCAACCCGCCTATTCACAACGGTGAGGGGATCATTCTAGACATCTTAGGGCCATTTTCCTTAGATGTATCCACTATAACATTCGTCTAAATCAGTACAAATGTGTTTTTTGTTTAGAGACTGGATGTGTGCTTGGATTTGTTGTTTCTAGGGATGGTATTCATATTGACCCTTTGAAAATTTCCACCATTGTGGCCTTACCCCCACCCACCAATATCACATAAATTCAAAGTTTGTAAGGGTTTGTAAGGGAAGGAAAACTTTCTGCATCGATTTGTATGTAATTTTGCATAAAAACGCATGGATACATGTGATTCTTGAAAAAGAACTAGCTCAACAAGCTTTCGACAATATGAAACATGCAATTACACATTCTCATGTGTTCCATCCTCCTGATCATTCGAAAGACTATCTGCTATATCTCATGACCTCCAATACTACCATTGGCATGGTATTAGTGCAGGGAGATACAAACATCCAATAACATGTGATATATTATCTGAGTAAGAGTCTATTAGATTCTGAAACACGATACTAAAATTTTGAGAAGTTGGATTTGGCTATGGTCCTAGTTGTTCATAATTTCTGTCACTACATTTTACTTCGCACTATTGTTCTTGCAGACCTAAACCCCATGTATTAAATTCTAATCCATCAAGTACTGGGGGTAATACTCTTGTTGGATTGTTACTCTGCAGGAGTTTGACCTTGAGTTCGCAAAATATACTTCCAAAAATCCATTGGTCTTTATAGAACTAATGTGTGACCTTCCCTGTGCTACCAGGGAAACTGAGCCCGTTGAATCACTTCCAGATGAGTTTTTGTTCCTTATTAGCAGGACCAATCATTATATATCTCCAAACTCAATGCTTTCAGCCCAAAATGTCTCGATATGATTGTTGTCGTATCCAACATCACACGAAATACTATCTCATTACCAATGACACCCTGTATCGACACAGTATTGACTCTATGTTATGGCGATGCTTGACCCACGAATATTTTGAACATGTTTTGAATGATTGCCACTCTGGGGTATGTGGTGGTCATATTTCTGGGATGGTCACAACCCAGAAAATCCTTCAGGCTGACTATTTCTGGCCTTCGATCTTCAAAGATTGTCATGAGGTGGTTAAGAAATGCCCACCCCATCAAATGTTTTATCTTGAAAAACGTACCCACCCAGCTCCTTTACACCCCGTCATTGCCATTGGCCCTTTCACCAAGTGGGGGATAGAGTTTATGCATTATAATTCTACCTCAGTCGGGGGGAATGGTTACATCATTGTAGCCATGGATTACTTCACGAAATGGGTCGAGTTGATGCCTACATATGCTCAGGATGGTAATATTGTCGCCCTCTTCCTGTTCAATCATGTTATAGCTAGGTTTGGGGTTCCTTAGGCCATTGTTACTTATCACAGATCTAATTTTTGTAATCAAATGATGATTGAGCTAAGTGCTAAGTTGGGTTTTTACCATGAAAATTCAACTCCCTACTATCCACAAGCTAATGGCGAGGTTGAAGTCATTAATAAGGTTTTAAAAACTATGCTTTGTAGGATGGTGGGTGAACATAAGTCAAATTGAAACTTGACTATGTTCTCAAAGCTATGGGCATAAAGAAACTCCGTAAAAACAACAACCAAATTCATGCATTTTCAATTAGTCTATGGATTGGAAGTTGTTTTACCTATTGAATGTGAGATCCCATCCTTGAAACTAGTTGTCGAACTTTTTCCAAACACCTCAACCGAGGAAAAACGTTTTATTTATCTCACAGACCTTGATGAAATGCAATGATATGATTCTTTGGCTAACGAATCACATAATAAGCGTATCAAGGCACAATATAATAAGTGGGTTCAACCTCGTGCCTTTAATGAAGGAGATCTTGTTCTGACATATGATCAGAAACATGAAAAATTGGGAAAAAGAAAATTCAAATCAACGTGGTATGGTCCCTGTGTCGTAAGTAAAGTCTTAGAGAAAGGGGCCTATGAGCTAGTGTATTACGATGGTATACCTTTTGGGAAGCCTTGTAATGGAATTTACCTGAAAAGGTACTATGCTTAAGAAATTTTGCATTAGTACCTTGTACATTTGTGTATAGTTAACTTTTGGTGTGGTTTGATTGTTTTGGTGTGGTTTTGAATCTTGTCCTATCCATGTCTGCTTATACCTTGTTATGTTTTAACTCTACAGATGGCTTATTGCTATGGTTTTACGGATGGTTTCAGCTGCCATAACATGAATATTTCTTCAATAGCTTGGGTACTCGATTCCCAATCCCATGACTTAGTTAGTTTATGGGGAGTTTTTCTAGGTCCAACTACTAATAATATTGTTGAATATCACGCAGTGATAGGATTGTTGATCAAATCTTCCCTTTGTGGTGTTGATCATATGGTTGTCTATTTAGACTCTGAGTTAGTGGTTTCTCAGTTAAATCACATATATTCCATTTGCAACCCCGTACTCATTTGTCTCTTTCTGAGAGTATGTCTCCTTGAATGGTCGTTTGAGTCCATAACCTATAAACATGTCCCAATATATTTCAATTCAATTGCTGATTTTCTTGCTAATTACATCCTGGATTGGAATATTGCACATTATTGACATTTTGATACTTGAAAATAACATGTAAATTTGTAAAATAAGCAGTGTAAAAAGACAAGATCCATGAAAATAAATTCCATTTCAAAATTTTATGGTAAGCCGCATAAAGAAGTTTGTATATATATCAGAGTTTGTACAAAAATGTGGTCCTGAGACCAAATCTAAAGCATGGTATCTTTCAGTATGACAAGATAAAAAAAAAATGAAGCTCATGGCTTTCAATATACATCCCCTACTGAGCGCTAGTGATACTCGTGGTAACACTTGTTGGTCCTTGCCACTCTGTGTAGCAAGCAACCAAAGCATCCCGACACTACAGTTGTGTGCCTCTGGTACCTCCTCAGAATGTCATCCACATATATATCAGGGATGCCCAGGGTAAGTCTCTATAGGTTCTCCTCAACCTCCTACAACTCCTCGTCAGCCTCCTGATGCAGAAATATGGCCACCCCTCGCATGTTAATGGGCGAGGATCCCCCTAGTATGACTGCTCCGACATATGCATGATAAAAAAATTGGTCTCAGTATCACACATAAAAATCATAAAAATATATAAAAAAATACGTAGTAGTGTCTTTCTTACCAAGGTTCCTCCACTGCTCTCCCTTGGGAAGAACTAAGTCAGGATTGTTAGGATTCATAATCCTCCCTTGACCAAACTTTCTATTAGATTATTTTAGCCTAACTTAGGAGTTTTAATTAATTAATTAAGTCCATTGGTACCATTGGGTGCACATGGCCTAATGGGGCCACATGTACCAGTTACTAGAGTATGGGGAACACTGCTAGAGGATAACTGCCATTGAATGCACTTGCATGCATCAGTTTAGGCACCTCATAGACCAATCCCTACATTTTATGAGTCGCTACGAGTCCCAACACCAACCTCCTTTAGTCAGTTGGAGTTGCAACTAGTTAAGCTTAGTTAATTTCCAGTTACATTAATTAGATCACAATCAGTTTAGTTAGAGCTAGTTATTCATGGTTGCATGTGGATTAGGTACCTTTTCTCAATTACCACTTTAGTTAGATTGAGTTAACTATTTATTACTAATTGTGTGAGTTGTTTAGACATCTAGAGTTAACCATTTGGACTTCGATATTGATTGAGACATCCTAAATTAGCTAATTAGTTAGGTACAGTCACATCTAGTTGGTAGATTCGAATTCCTCCCTAATGGATTCAAATTCTTCCTTATGTAACTCTATTGTAACATCAGATTAATGAATGACAATGATACTGCAATTATCTGAGCTATACTCATCCATTTCCTGTGTGGTTTGATTTGTTCAGTGTGTATCTTCATTCTCCTTTTACTGCATCAATAATATTTGACTCATTGCTTGAATATCTAAATGACACAATAATTTTAACATGGTATTAGAGCCATCTCAAGAAAGCTTCATGTCTATCTGCTCTCCATTGAAGACCAGAAGCAGCTAGGTTTCCACATAAGTCCCACAAAGGGTACCTTTCTTCCATTGAATTTATTCAGAGTAGCAGTGTGGCCGTGATGGACCCTGAGAAAGTGTTCACGTCGAGAGGGAAGGCATGATTCTAACATAGTTCGAATGTTTTAGTGTTTTGCAGTGAAATTCTATAGGTGCTATGTAGCTTGTGTGAAGATTTGTGTTTTTCTAGCAGGAGAATTATGGATTTTCTACCTTCTACTCCTCGGATCCTAACACCCTTCAATTATCTTGATTGGATGGCAGATATGCAGTTGGCCTTGTGCAAGATTGGATACTACAAGATAATACTTGGAAGGGAGGTTGAGCCCCATCAGCCAGTTGAGAAGAATAAGTTTATGAACCGCTTAGATGAAGCTTTTGGTTATCTATGCACTCATATATCCAAATATCTCCTCTTCCACCTTTGAAGGTTTGAGGACTCCTAGAGAATCCTAGGAGAAGCTTGAAGACTTGTTTGGAAAACAAGATGAGCTTTGAGGACACCTCCCGGAGAATGAGCTGGTAGCCTTACATCCCAACAATTTCGAAATAGTAGAGAAATTCTTTACTAAATTCAAGTCTCTTGCACTCCAATACAGACAATGAAGAATATAAATAAAGGATCAGAAAAATGTGCTTTCCATTCTCAGCAAACTCGGCCTAGATTATTCCGTATTTGTCTTAATATCCCATTATAAAAGGGATTCGTTTCCATATTGGAAAATTCCTTCACTTGATTCCGTTTATGAGTCCTTAATCAAGGAGCAAGAGAATTTGATACAGATGGGAGTGATCAATACTTGTAAAGATCAAGCTCTTCTAGTGACATACTCTACCAAAGTGCAAGCTAAAGGGAAATCAAAGTAGAAGGAGCCTAAAGTAGTTGATTCGAAGCCTAAATAGAATCCAAAGACTTCCGAAGAAGCCTCCGACTCTAATAAAAATAAGTTTGATAAGAATATATGTCCCTATTGTGCGAAGGGTTTCCATCTTGAATATCATTGTATGAAGAAGCAGATTGACCAACTGTCATCTCTCCTCAAGCAACATAACATTGCTCTCCCACAAGGAGCAAAGAATCCTGATGAAGAACCACAAACAGAAGATGATGAAAGGTACCATGCTTTGAAAGATATCCTTACTCAATCTACAACATACATAATTTATTATGGAGCATCCAACCACATGGTTTCCTCCAAAGAATCCTTCTATGCCCTCACACTGTCAAAGGGGCCCAATATTCACATGGGATATGATTCCCAGATTCCAGCAGAAGGAAGGGGCTCAGTCAGAGCGAAGCATGGTGAGTTCAAGAATGTCCTCTATGTTCCCCCCCTTGCAGCTAACTTGTTGTCTGTTGAGATTACAGAAAAATTCACTATACATCTCACACACAGCTCATAGCAATAGGTATTGCAAATTGCTCTACTAAAGATTATGACTTCTCACATTTCTTACCTGTCTCTCCTCCTACAACTTTATTGTCTCATGCTAACAACACCAACAAGATTCGGCATGAGAGATTTGGCCATCTCAATTTCATATATCTACAACAACTCCACAATGATAAAATGGTTGAAGGCTTTCCTTCCATCCAAACTTCCAATGGAGTATGTGTTGGTTTCTTGGTAGGTAAGCATCTAGAGAAGAGGTATGATGTTGGGAAGACACATAGAGCTGCCTCTATACTTGATTTGATACATAGTGATGTAGCTGGACCTATGCCCAAAAACTCCATTAATGGTTGCAGGTATTTCCTCACCTTTATTGATGATTGTTCTAGGTACCACTGGATCTACTTCATGAAAAAAAAATCAGAATTTTTTGAGAGTTTCAAAGTTTTTAAGGCTATAGTTGAGAATAGTTTCAGTAAGAAAATCAAGTTTATAAGACCTGATAAAGGAGGAGAGTACATCAAAGGAGACTTCCAGAATTTCTATGAATCATAGGGGATTAGAATGGAACAATCAGTTCCATACACACCACACCAGAATGGTGTGGCCGAGAGGAAGAACAGATCACTGAAGGAGATGACAACATGCCTTCTCCATGCCAAACATATCCCTCCTTCTCTTTGGGATGAAGCTGTAAACAATGCTTCGTATTTGCAAAATAGACTACCTCATAAATCAGTGGTTGGGGTCACTCCATTTGAAGTAATGCATGGGAATAAGCCCAATGTCTCTCATCTAAGAGTTTTTGGTTCCAAATCTTGGGCTAGAATACCACTTGACAAGAGGAAGGCCTCACAAGCCCAAAGTTGAGAATGCATTCTGCTGGGATATGCAAAAGCTACAAAATATTACAAATTGATGGAGGTTGTAACCAGGAGATGCTTCATTGAAAAGAGTTTTCAGTTTGAATAAGATTAGTTATATGACACACCACCATCAGCAACACATGAAGGTATAACCATTTCTCCACTAATTTTTTATGATGATGATTTGCTACAAGTTTCAGATTCAGATGAAGAATATTAAATCCAGCATGATCCTATAATTAAGATTGAATTTCATGAGATTCTAGATCCAAATCCAGTATCCATTCCAAACCAAAAGCCTAAGCCCATATGGGCTCAAAATCTCCTAGATGCAGTTGGAAGTTGTGCTGGAAATCTAGAAGACAAAAGAAGAACTAGGTCCCAATATCAGAATGAACATGTTAAACTATCTCTTATAGATTCGCTCCCTACAGAGTGGTGCAAAAAAGTTCTAGGTTGGTGCTACTTGATGATGGTGAATGATCATCTACGTGGCCCACAAAACAAGAAACTTGATCATTATCTACCTTCACCATCCAGAAGAAACATACAGAGTCATTAGTTCAAAAGAACATTGAGAGGTTCACATGTATAGCTTCAGGATGCTACTGCACAGATGGACCATGTTGTTGCATAGAGCTGTAAATTTGCAGCAGTGTTTTGTTCAAGTTACTTTTCTAAGGAGGAAGCTTCTTTCTTCTAAAGATAGCTTGCATTTTCCCATTTCTACTTATTTTGATGGGGGGTTTTTCCCATGAGGTTTTCCCCTATTTCCTCGGTTGTATTAAGTAGCATTATGTCTTTTAGATTGTATATGGGTGACTTATGTCCTTGTTTCTAGGGCCCACAGTTGTCCAAGTTAGGATCCAGGTGGGGTGTTAGGATTTATAATCCTCCCTTGACCAAACTATCTATTAGATTATTTTATCCTAGCTTAGGAGTTTTAATTAATTAATTAAGTCCACTAGTACCATTGGGTCCGCATGTACCAGTTAATAGAGTGCGGGGAAGACTGCTAGAGGTTAATTGCCACTGACTGCACTTGCATGCATAAGTTTAGGTGCCTCTTAGACCAATCCCTACATTTTAGTCGCCACTGGGAGTCTCGACACCAACCTCCTTTAGTCAGTTGGAGTTGAAAATAGTTAAGCTTAGTTAATTTCCAGTTACATTTAGTTAGATCACAATCAGTTCAGCTACCGCTAGTTATGCATGGCTGCATGTGGATTAGGTGCCTTTGCTCACCTATCACTTCTATTGGACTGAGTTAGCTGTTTATTACTGATTGTGTGAGTTGTTTAGACATCTGGAGTTAACCATTTGGACTCCGATATTGATTGAGACATCCTTAGTTAGCTAGTCAGTTAGGTACAGTCACATCTAGTTGGTAGATTTGAATTCCTCCCTTATGGATTCAAACTCTTCCTTATGTAACTCTATTGTAAAACTGAATTAAAGAATGCCAATAATACTGTAATTATCTGAGCTATACTCATCCATTTCCTATGTGGTTTGATTTGTTCAGTGTGTATCTTCATTCTCTATTTACTACATCAATAATATTTGAATCATTGATTAAAAATCTAAAGGGCACAACAACTTTAACAAGGATCACCATGGAAATCGGTGCCTGCGTAAGCGTAATCCTCTATCATCAGTAACTGGTCCCTCAACCAGAGAAAGAATGGTGTCTCGTACTTGATCCTAGGCCCGTCGTCACCATGGCGGGACATCACCTCAACCCACCGCAACATTCGTGTATCTCTCATGCAGAGCTCGTTCATAGTAACTTGAGGCTACATAAGTGGGACCCTCTCCAGAAAGAACAATACTAAGATAGTCCTGTAACCGAACTATTTCAACTCACCTCTTTGGAACTTAGTGAGTTTGTCTCTTAAGACCACCAATAGACCTTCTTCCAAGTTGAACACAGTAGGATCCATAGCTTCTAAAGCATAGAGCATGTGTGCCCTAGAATCATGATGAGCCACCTGAATCCCTGCCACTCGCTCCATATTGAACAAAATAGTCATAAGAGGTATGTCCATCGCATCTTTAATGGGAATATTTTTCCCACTCATATGTGTCCCAAGAAAATAATATTGAACAATGAGACCCTCAGTGGTAATTTACCCTCCTCGTGGATTGACTAATGAGATATGTGCACCCCTCCTGGATAATCCTGTGAGGAAAAAGATATCCTCTACCTCCAAAGTAAGTATGTGGCCCCCCACCTCAAAGTATTATTATTCAGTATTCCACATCCCGATCAAGTGTTCCAGTAGTCGTACTTGGTCCCTCATACTCAACACCTGAAAGAAATTTAGGAGTCCACACTCATAAAGCGCACTCACCTTGTTGTGGTCATTGGCACCATGGATTTCATCCA
Organism: Pseudotsuga menziesii; assembly: GCA_001517045.1. Taxonomy (NCBI): domain Eukaryota; kingdom Viridiplantae; phylum Streptophyta; class Pinopsida; order Pinales; family Pinaceae; genus Pseudotsuga; species Pseudotsuga menziesii. The sequence goes on from LPNX010425365.1 coordinate 381,640, forward strand.
GATCATTCTCCCTCTCCTTCCAGACCACCATGGTGGCCTTCTAATCCCATTGAAACAACCAAATGGGGACATTGGAGACCATTTAAAACCATTCTCAAGCCTTAAAACATTTTGATTTTGCTCCATATTTGAAATTTTTGGGCTGTGCTACGCCACTGCACTCTGTATTTTTAGACAGAGTCGTGGCACTGTACTTTTTGTTAATAAAATGCACGTTGTTATGTCAGCACTGCCTTTCCTGCAAAGGAAATGCGTGGTACTATCGTGGCGCAATATCCTCTTAAGAAATGTCCCCAAAAACCCTAAAAATGACATAAAATCAAAATGTAAAACCATGAAAATGAACGTAAGAGGAGAAGATTCACCTGGTTCGGATGAAATGCAAAACGGTCGCCTGTAGCTCTCACAATCTACGAGCCAAATTTGAACTCAAAAGGGGTTGTTTTCACCAAGTTGGGTAAAAAACACAATTGGTAAAAAAAATCTACTTTGCACCCCTATTTATTCACTTTTTTAGATTATTTATTAAATTTTTTTATTATTTTTACCCGTAATGGTCCTATATTGCTTGATTTTTGGCCAAATTAGTGCTTAATGATCTATTGTTGAGAATTATAGGGCTCATGTAGAAGCATTTCTGGTTACATAAGAGTTTTGTTTTTTCCCTTTTCATTTTCTACAAAATAAAAAAATCTTCTGAGTGCTCTTGAAACCATAGCCGTGCTCGTTAAATGTTAGTGCAAAGGTTTCAAGTGTGCTTTTGTCACTTTTTCAGGCTTGTTAAAATCTTCACAAAAAATGAACCCCATCAGAGTTATCTTTAAGCTCTTTTTAGACTCTCTAAATATGAAAAGATTGCCGAGTGAACTTGTCTCTTTCACGCTCATAAAATTACTTGAAAGGTCGTATTTTCAATGGTATTTTACCCCTTTTTTGGTTCAGTTAGACTAGTTACAAAAAAGCGCATATCTATCCAAATTATTGACTAGAAGAGTTCTCTAAGGTATTATTTTATTCTTTTTCGAGCCTCAGGGACTAAAATTTACGAAAAGAACTTTTCAGAGTCTTCTTTAGTTCCGTTCAGACTCTCTAAACATGAATGACAACGATTTTTATTTCACTAGACTTATTAAACTAAGTATTGAAAGACCATCTCTGGGAACGAACCCCTCCTTTCTCAGGTTCAGAAAAGATATGAGAATGGACTTATCCTATGATAATCTATAATGAGCATTTGTTACCTTCTTTCAGCTTGCTAAAAAACAAAGAGGTGCTTATCAATCATGATGGGGAATTTAAGGGAAGAAAAGTCATGTTTCATTTGTATTAATGGTATCTTTTTAGTCACCTTTGAACATGGCACCTGTCTGCATTTCATTCAAACAGTTAGGTTTTTCGCTTGTCTCCGATTCGATCCACTTTCATGATTCATTTCAAAGAATGCATCGTCCTTCGTCTCATTATGTGCTGGTATCTACCTCGTTAAGATAATGTTGCCAAGTCTTTGATCTCATTGTTCAATTTTCAAAGGAAATTTTGTGTAAAGAATTGCCCTCTGTAGTCAAACCTACCTCTCTTTTGTGTCGGTTACCTTTGAGTCAATTGTGTGGTTACTTCATACTCAATTTCCAACAACTTTGTTCCAAGTTTCGTGTCATTGATGTGGGTTTATCATGGCCCTCCTTCAACGATACTATTCCTATCAACATCGACGCATTTTCCAGGAACTAGTCTTAGAAACAAGTCAGTACCTTGAGACTTGCATGCCTTAATGCTAGGTTTCCTCACTTTCGACAATAGGTTTTCATCATTGGCCTTTGATAGAAGGATTCAACTGAGTATTCGACATCAATTCATCTATTCACATTTGGAGGAATGTACAAGGGTACCTTGGGAATCATTGACATTAGTGGTAATTTCCCTCACGCTTGTTAACAGTTCACATCATTGACCAGCAATCAAGTGGTTCCTATCATGTTCGAATTCAATACATCTATTCATATGGATAAAATTGTATTTTGTTGGGAACGAGACAAAGACCCTGGGTGTTCATTGAGCATTCATTTGTTACGGTTTTCCTGCCCCCAGGTTGTGATGGAGTATTTTGTATGAGTCATTTCATGGATCCACATTGTATGTTTGTGGTTGTGCTTAGATTTGTGTCTGCATGACATAGATCTACATTGTATGTTGGGTAGCTATGTCCAAATTTGAGTCTTCTTCGCATGGATCTACGTTGTATTTCAGTAGCCATGAATTTTTTTATCTCACATGTATCTATGTTGTGTTGGTCAATAGCCATGTTGTGAGTAATTTTGCACGTATATTAAAGTGTAAAAGTACTACAACATTATCTTGATTGTTGATGAGTTTTGACCATTGGACCTTTGCCTCGAAGCCATAACTTATTATGTCAAAGTATTTTACCTATAGTTTCCCTCTAGCCTCATACTTTGGGGGGCATTCTATTACACCTAAATCTCATCACCGTCATGTTATGAGATGGGTATCCCATTGTTTTCTCTAATCCCTCAAAGTTTGAAGTGGAGAAATGAAACTAGGGGGATTGTTCCCTTGTGTATTTCATGTTTTGAGCCACCACCACACCTTGTCAACTAACAATAGGTGTTACCTAAGTCAACAACGCACTTTCCCACTTGCAAGGTGTGGTGTTACCACTTGTTTCCTTCATGCAGCAGGAAGAACCCCATAGCACAACTTGTTTCCCTTCTGCAAAGTGTAGTTCTCATCCTAAAAAGGAAAAAATAAGAAGTTTCAAGAAGTTTCTCGAAGAGACCTTCGTGGAACCTCATCCCTAAGAATATGCATAGGTGGAAATCAAATTCCCTTATCCTTGGGATGATACCTCAACCTTCTCGTTTGAATCCTCAACCCATTCTATCCACTATAGCCTTTAAATATATACTCACCCCTCATGGAAAGGAGGGAAGACCATGTTAAAGAATCAAAGCTCTGACCAAATAATCCTAGACCTTCTTGGACTCATTAGAGGCAAGGTGATATTTGAGGCAAGGTTCCATTGGGAGGAGCTCCCAACACCAAGGCTTGGTTGTGATCTCTCTTTTTTTTTATTAATATAAGCATCGTTTTCTTTCCCATAAACATTGTCTATTCCATTGTGATGCTTTGTTTATTGTTTTTATCCTTGGTTATTAACATAGAAGTATAGAATATCTTGTTACTCTCATGTGGTATTTGTTCTTTTGGGTCTATTGCAGGTCCATTCACCGCATAGCTTGAACAAAACAAGTTTAGACCAACAAATCTGCTTGTTGAAAAGTATGAGAGCATTTTAATTCAAGTGATCTATATTTCTAGGGAAAGTTTCTTTGTTTTGTAGTTTGTTTTGTTCTAGATCTGAACCATTCAAACTAGGGAAACAGTCTTTGTCTGCATTGACTAATATTTTTCATTAACACAAATACCAAACCCAACAAATTTAGGGCGCAAATAAAATTGACAAACTTGGAAATATGAATAAAAAAATATATCAGTCACAAACTTCTCAATACAAATAAAAGAATCTACCAGTATGCTTTGGACAACTCTACAAGAAGATAAACAAAATAATGACCATTCCATTGTAGACCCGTCATTATAATTAGTGTGCATTCTTTTATATTACAAACATCCCAAAAATCAACAATAACAGATATAAAATATGAACATATACACTCTCGTTAACGCCTCAGATCCAATAATAATTGTAGAGCAAGGTCCTATTAAAAGCACATTTAAAAACTAGGTCAAATTTAGTTTGAATATATAAAAACCATGTGGCATCTCTCCATCAAGAGTAGCATCCACTATCAACATATTAATGTGAGTCGATTGTTTAAACATGACAAGGAATAAAATAAATCATATCTTTTGAGCTCTATAACACTTTCACGGAACCAATATTCCTAGCTTAGAATAAAACCCTAATAACACCAAATGAGCCCTAAGAATCAAGAGTTCCCTAGAATTCAACAGGCCTAAAAATCATCCATGATAAAAAGCACGACAAAAGGTAAATTTACAATATAATAATCTATTGAGACCATGGATTTAAAGCATAAAGAATATCAGATTAATTATTGGATAAAAAGTATGATGTGAGTTTGTATTCTTTCATAAATTGCATGTACGCCGTGCCCGTTTCAAGACCTGAGCTTTTGGCAATGGAGATGTTATGCGAAGATTAAAATGTTAAGAAAACTAAGAATGAAAATGTAACGTCCCAGACCCTCTGACCGGTGAAGAGGACGTTACAATACATCAAATCATCCGGGGATCTAGCCCCATGAACATGAACATACATATATGTAATGCTGAAGCATGATACTTAAAACGAAAAACATATTATGAGGCATAATCATTCATATACACAATGGAAGCAAAACATATCAATCAATACTCATGCATGTACAAATCAGCATTTAACATGTATATCGTCATTATTTCATCAATGGTAATTATAATTACAGACATAAGTTAGGAAAGAATACTTATATTATAGAGAACTTGTTTCGCAACTAGCTACTTCGCTGCAACGTTCCACCCAACCATAGGCCCGCATGCTCTTTAATCTCTCAGCAATGCTGCCACCCCTAAGCTTGGCATGATTCGCCAAGGAATAAGGAACTAACAGGCTTACACATAGTGAAGGCTAACACCACCACAACGGTACACAGTTCAGCCAAGCCAACATAGTTGGGTTTATCAGGCGAACAACAGATCGACCAAGACAACAAAGTTGGGTTTATCAGGCCATCCTGGAATTGGGAAAGGATAAATGCTAAGCTCGTGAGCTCATTGAAGAGCTAAGGACACCTACACCAAAACTAGTTTGACTTCTAGGACACCCACACACACCCAACACAAGGAAATCAGTCCTTTCTCTACAACGCAGTCCCTCAGACCCTGATTCCCCTTCCAGTGCTATTCGGGGGTTGTGGAGAAGAAATCTAGCCCACTAGCTTTGTCTGTGTTGTTCCCAAACACACCAGGTTTGTCAAGCACATAAGGCCTTCATCACCACTCCAATGCAGTCCGGAGACCAACCACTGCGTTCATGTAGCAACCATCTATTCGAGATTTAACAGGGGAAAACCATGCCTGAGTCATTCTTGGCCCTATTGTGGCCAAAATGACTCAATGGTAACCTACAACTGCTCCCAAAACGTGAGAGAGAACACAGCCAATAAAATATAGGTGAACTCACAGCAATCAAATAGCGTGGGGAAAATCATGGCCTTAGCCCAACAGTGAAATGACAACCAAAGTTACTCAACCCAAAAGTGGAAGAGTAAACAGACTCTCAGCCTAGGCAGAAGGAAAATATGAAACCTACAACAGCTAACTCAAAAGGGATATCGCAACCAACAAAATGTGGAAAACAACAGCCCACAAACAACAACATAAAACCCCAGCAATCCTTCACAGTCGAGTAATGGTGGAGGAAAAAATGCCGACTCTATGCATGATCAGGAGGAAAGAAAACAACCACGTATTAGTAAATGGTGCGAGAGAGAGAAAGGCGAACCCCCAAACAAGAAATCGCACCCCTTCTTAACTCATCTCTGCATGAGGAAGATGAACAGGCCCCCTGCGCATCCCTGTGTGAGAGTGAACCCAACAGCCAAGAGAGTGGTGTAGTGATGGTTCCCTTACCCACGTGAAGGTGGAGAGATGGCTGGTGGAGTGAGCGTGTGGCGAGTACTGACAGTCCTGCCGCCCTCCCCTTCCAACAATAACTGCCTCAACAACTCAGCAGAACATTAAAGTGGTGGTTGGATGAGACAAGGGAAGGTGAGAAAAACAAATAGGGTGATGACACATGGCTTTTCTCCCCATGGGCTCAAGGTTTAGCATCCCCCCTCCTTATCCTTAGGAATCATGTCCCTTCTCAATTTAGTTGCAGTGAACATAGCTGGTTGGGTTATTTAATTAAAAATGCATAGTTACATGATGCCACAATTTAATATATGTCGTATGTCCCGATATACCATCGGTGACCATTCCAATCCGAATCATAACATAACTAAGTTGATGGTGGGGCCATTGCCCTTAACTCCTCACCATTATTATTTACAACACATGTATCATGTATATTAATGCAAACGGAGTCAAAACCGAGGACTTTACATTCCCCTCCCCCTTCAATAGCATTGTCCTCAATTCCTTACAAAATTTGAACAAAATGCTACACTGGTACCACCTCAGTGTTTTGCATGATTGAACAAAAATGGATCTGCCAATCGCTTGGCATTCTCCAGCTCCCACATAGCCTCTTTAGGTTTTCAATGCTCCCATTGCACCTTTACCTGCCCTATGGCTCGGTTCCGGAGCATTGTGACCTTCCTGTCGAGGATGCGCATTGGATTGATTTGGAACTCTCCCTTGGGTTCCACCTGAATCACATCCCAATTTATCACATGATTAGGATCATGTACATATTTCTTAAGAAAAAAACATGAAAAACATTATGAGCTCTAGTACTAGCAGGCAATGCAAGTCTATATGCAACAGGCCCTATTCTTTCGAGCACTTCAAATGGCCCACAGTATCTAGGTGACAGCTTGGCACAACTGCCAAGCTTCAAGGAACTCTTCTTTGCTTTCACTCTGAGGTAAACATGATCCCCAACACTGAACTCTTTGTTTATCCTATGCTTATCTACATAGCTTTTCTATCTATCCTGTGCTGCTTTCAGATTCTTCTTGATCTTTACAACCTCTTGTTCCCTTTCCTTGAGCAATTCTGGTCCAAGCACAATCCTGTTCACTGGATTATCCCAAGTCACTAGTGTCCTACACCTTCTTCCATACAAAGCCTCATATGGACTCATCGCCAAGGATGCCTGCTGTCCATTGTTGTAAGCAAACTCTACCAAGTGTAAGTACTCCTCCCACTTGGTGGGTTTGTCCATCACGTACATGCGAAGCATGTCTTCAAGCACCTGATTAACTCTCTTTGTCTGCCCATCTGTCTGAGGATGGTATGCAGTGCTAAAGTTTAGCTTTGTACCCAAATCCGCAAACAACCCCTTCCAAAAATTGGAAGTAAACTTGACATCTCTGTCAGAGACTATTGCCTTCGGCAATCCATGCAATTTGAAAATTTCCTTCATGAAGATCTTTGCAATGTCATCAGTCTTGTGCGTAGACTTCACTGGTATAAAATGTGCTGCCTTTGTCAACTTGTCTACCACAACCATGATGGAATCATGTTGTCTCCAAGTCATTGGCAATCCTGTAATAAAATCCATGGAAATAACTTCCCATTTCCATTCTGTGACTGGCAAAGGATGCAACAAACTTGCTGGATGTTGATGCTCAACCTTTACCTGTTGACATTTCATGCACCTTGAAATGTATTCAGCCATGTCCTTTTTCATTCCTGGCTAAAAGAACTACTTTCGAGTTGTAGCAATTGTCTTTTGATATCCCAGGTGACCAGAATACGAAGCTTGATGGATTTCATCCATAGAAACTCTCCTCAAATCTGCTACATCTGGAATATAAATTCTTCCTTTATAAGTAAGAAGTCCATCTTCTTCCAATTTATATCCCTCATACCTCTTCTCAAGAGTTTGTTGCTGCAATTTGTCTTTTTCCTGTTCATACAATTCATCTCTGGCAACATGATTAACAATCTGCTCCCTCAAATCTGATTGGAAAATACTAAGAGATGCCACATGCATTTCCCGTACCTTCCTGCTGAGTGCATCGGCTACCTTGTTTTCTTTTCCTTTTATGTGCTTGATTTTGAAATCAAACTCACATAAGAATTCCAACCATCTTGCTTGCCTAGCATTCAAAGTAGGCTGATCAAACAAATACTTCAGTCCACAGTGATCTATTCTGAGTTCAAATATTCTACCCATCAAGTAATGTCTCCACATCTTGAGAGCATGTACTATGGTTGCAAGCTCTAGATCATGAGTGGCATAGTTCTTCTCATGCTCCTTTAGCTTTCTTGACTCATAACATATCACGTGGTTGTCCTGCATAAGGACTCCTCTAAGCCCTTGTCCGCATGCATCAGTACATACCACAAAATCTTTCTCTGGATCTGCAACTTTGAATACTAGTGCACTGGTGAGAAGATGCTTCAACCGCTGGAATCTTTCTTCACTCTTCGAGGTCCATTCAAACTTTACTCCCTTCTTTTGCAAAGAAGTGATGGCATGTGCAACCTTGGAAAATCCTTCAATGAATCTCGTGTAGTATCCCGCAAGTCCCATAAAAGATCTTATATCCGTCACATTTCTTGGAGTAGGCCAATTCATAATGGCTTCGATCTTCTCAGGGTCTACTGATATACCCTCTTCTGTGATAATGTGACCAAAGTACTGAATTCTATCTCTGTAGAAGTCACACTTGCTTAGTTTTGCATACAACTGATGTTCCCTGAGCACTTGTAATGTCAGTCTCAAATGCTCTCCATGTTCTTCCTCATTCTTAGAATAAACAAGAATGTCATCAAGGAAAACAAGAACAAACTTGTCCAAACACTTACTAAAGACGCTGTTCATAAGGCACATAAATGTAGCTGGTGCATTTGTGAGGCCAAATGGTACCACTACAAACTCATAATGTCCATACCTTGTCCTGAAGGCTATATTATGAATGTCTTTGTCCTTGATTCTCACTTGATGGTAACCAAACCTCAAGTCAATCTTGGAAAATACCTTTGATCCTCTCATTTGATCAAAGAGGTCATCAATCCTTAGCAAAGGATATTTTCTCTTCACAGTAACCTTGTTCAACTGTCTGTAATCAATACATAACCTGAGTGTACCATCTTTCTTCTTTACAAACAGAACCGGTGCTCCCCAAGAAGACACACTCGGTCAGATATACTTGTTTTCCAACAACTCTTGCAGTCTTCAACTCTAGCATCTCTAGTATACTCATCCTATAGGGTGTCTTGGACACTGGTGCTGTTCCTGGCACAAGTTCAATGGTGAAATCAATGTCCCTCTTTGGAGGAGGCCCTAGAATCTCATCAGGAAACACATCCTTGAATTCCTATAACACCTGATAGTCTTCCAACCTAGGAGTTTCACCTCCTGTTGGTTCCAGAATATGAGCTGCATACAACTGGCAACCTTTCCTACAGAACTTTTTCAACTGCATTACTGAAACCTGTCTTACTGAAATTACCTTTGGAATACCTTTCACAACTACCAGGTTTCCTCCTTCATCCATGCATTCAATTTTTTTGTTATAATAGTCAAGTTTCACTCTGTGAGCTTCTAACCAATCCATTCCAATGAGAACATCATAGGAACCAAGTGGTAGAACATTCAGATCTACACAAGTGATCAATCCATTCATAACCAATGGACATTTCTCCACCACTTCACTGACCTTTCTTTTAGTCCCAGTGGCTAGCTGTACTAACCAAGATTTTCTATTCTTGACCTTCTTAAAAGCACAAATCTCCACTACCCTAGGAGTGATATAACTATGAGTAGAACCAGGGTCAATAAAAAAAGAAACAGATTGTTCAACAATCTTACCTACTACTTCAACCACAACTGACTGGTGATGTGCATGGCGGTCCTCCAGTGCTGCATAAATTCTAGGGATTTCCCTTGCTACTTGTCCCACTGTTTCTGCTTCTTGAATGTTATAAGCTGGCCTTGCACTCTCATTCTCGAGCGGGCAAGTCCTGCGCATGTGGGGTCCTCCACATCTCCAACATTGAAGCGATCCTCTATTCTATGGTGGATCTTTAGGCTTTCCATCTGTCACTCCAACTGGATTACTCGCAGCTTGGGATGGCTGCTTCTGCTGATTCCTGAATCTAGAAGGTTTGAATCCTTTCTTCCTTTAATCAAACTTCTCATTCTTCTTATCCTTCCATGCCTTATGGTAATCAGGTTTACCTTTTCTTTGCTCATAGCAATACTTAGCCTTCCTTATTGCTTCTTCAAGAGTTCTTGGTTCATAAAACTCAATTCTATGTTTGTAAGACTGAGGCAATCCACTTAGAAACCGTTGGACCTTCACTTTTTCATCTCTGATGTACCGGACATACCTCAACAATTCCAACAAATTATTTGCATATTCATCCATGGTCTGTTGTCCCAATCTTAGCTTATGGAACTCCTTAATCTTGTCATCATAATACCTGTTAGAGAGGTATTTCTGCCTGAAATATTTCTTGAACTGTTTCCACTTCAATTTCCTTTCACTGATCCTATTTACTTGCCTGAAGTGTTCCCACCAAATGGATGCTCTCCCATTCAGATTGAATATGGCAACTATTGCCTTCATGTTTCCCGAGTAATCTTGCACTTGAAAGTACTTCTTTATCCCAAGAAGCCAAGCTTCAGCCTATTGTCCAATCTTTATCTCACCATCACATGTAGGAGGTTTAGCTTTCCTAAATTCACCTTGAGAGCGATCCCTATGGTGCCTTATTCTTTTCCTTTTACGAGAAGGTGAACTTGTATCTCCACTGGATTCTTCAGAATTAGATGATCCACTAGAAGTCCTTCTCCTTCTCCTAGTGCTACTCTTACTTCCTTCTGGCCTTGATGTACCTCGTCCAGAATCTATCTTTCTCTGCAAATCTGTCAAACTCTGTAACATAGCAGCATTCAATTGATGCTGCTCTTCCTAGGCTTTAACCAAGCTTCTCATGGTGGCTGCAACATCTGACGGTGTCTCTTGGAATCTCCTTCCATTAGACTCTATGTCATCATTTCTATTACGGTCATTTTCTCCCATGGCATCTCTTGCATGCTCGTTGGAATCCTGAGCATCGTACCCATCATGGGTTCTCATGACTTAACCACCTCTTGATTTACCACACTGTTCTACCTGGAATACTGCTTCTTGGAGGTGTCTATAATTCTGCAAATGTGTTAGTAGCAAACTGTTAGATGCATATCATCAATATAAATCAAAACTACTTACCTTCCTCTTCTGGAAATTCATAAAACAACAATTTTTGCTTAAAACACAAAATTTTCTTCTCCCCCGTGTTTAGCCCTGTAATCCACTGACAATCTGCTGAAATCTACTAAAACAGTTAGAATTTGTTGAGAAAATTTCCACTTCGAAAAGCCCAAAGTTTCCTTCTCTTCATCCGGTCTCTTTCGCACTAATTTTCTGGCATTTCGGTGGGTAAATCGCCAAAATTCCGATCTACATTGGCGACACGAAGGACTGTTCACCTATTTCCTTCCACTGTATCGGATCCGCATCCAACTCTCCGAACCTAATCGGCGATGAAACTAGCCTATGTGCTGCATCGACAGTCGGGTGGCTTATGCATCGGGTGGCTAGTCATCTCGGCTTCCGCAACAGCATCCCATACACCTTCTATGTCTTCTGTGGACACAAGCCTATCTTGGAAGGACTAACCCTCTGCACATCGACGATCCAAGTCACTATATTTCTTGTCGTTGCGGCAATCCAAACAACAACTTACCTTCTCTGTGTCGGCGATCGGCTACGTTACTGCGTCGAACGATTAGTCTCCTAGGAAACCGAAACGGTGGAAAGTGATCTCACTGCGGGTTCTGTGGACATTATCGGCTGTCGGACCTACTAACCATTAGGTGGATAATGTCTTAGACTGCCACAAAGACAGGTTCTCAAACCTTTAATGTTCCTGATCAGCGGTCCGATCCTAAATAAATTTTCGACGATCTTATACTTAAACAAAATTTTCAAATTTTCTTCTCGTCGTCTGTCGGAAGTACTAATCACTGCGGCATCGATGGTTGAATCCTCTATTTGTCGGAAGGATAGTTCACTAGCCAGCTGCAATGGCGTACGCATGAACAACTAAACTTTTTCGACGTTCATCGACAGTCTGATCTTCTAATGTCTTCCAATGACGTCCATCAACGATATCATTAACTAACTTCTGTCGTCGCCGATAGGTTGCAACACTTAGATACATTTTTGAAATTTTCCTGCCGCCGTGTCAGCTAATTTATCCTCTAGATTTCACCGATCCATCTAACTATCCCTCGCTGAATTCCTCTTTCCTCTGTCAACACCAAAATTCAAAATTGGGTGTTTCTTCAACTGTATTGAGCCGATGTTTCGGCGGTCTTTGGCCGATCTCCACCTAAACTGCGGCTCCCACTTCCACTAAGTTTTGTCGATGAGTACTTAGAAAATTATTTCTTCGGTTCCGCGTCGGCTACATAATCCACTGATTCTTGTTGATGCATCGGCTCAGACATATTCTAATTATCACTGATCAACTAGACTAAGCTCCTCCAGTGGCTGAGTCTGTATCGTACGGCCTTTCAACTAGCTTCCTGCTGCATCGGAAGGGCATCCCACTAAGTCTTCCGATGCGCCAACGGTCTGTCCCTTAGAAAATTTTTCTTCAACAAAATTTTCTATCATTCACAGATTTCTTCCTGCTATGCTCTAGCATCCTGCCTCTACTAACTGGCCTTTCATGGCCCATTCAGGCCCATGCTGCATCCAGAGCTCTGATACCACACTGTGATATCCCCGACCCTCCAACCAGCGAAGAGGACGTTACGATACATCAAATCATCCAGGGATCTATCCCCATGAACATGAACATACATATATGTAATGCTGAAGCATGATACTTAAAACGACAAACATATTACAAGGCATAATCATTCACATACACAACGAAAGAAAAACACATCAATCAATACTCATGCATGTACAGGTCAACATTTAACATGTATATCATCATTCATTCATCAATGGTAATTATAATTGCAGACACAAGTTAGGAAAGAATACTTATCTTATAGAGAACTTGTTCCGCAACCAGCTACATCACTGCAACGTTCCACCCAACCGTAGGCCCGCGTGCTCTTTAATCTCTCAGCAACGCTGCCACCCCTGAGCCGGGCATGATTCCCTAAGGAATAACGAACTAACAGGCTTACACATAGCCAAGTATAACACCACCACAACAGTACACAGTTTATCCAAGCCAAGACAGCTGGGTTTATTAGGCCATCCAAGAGTTGGGAAAGGCTAAACGCTAAGTTGGTGATCTCATTGAAGAGCTAAGGACACCTACACCAAAACTAGTCTGACTTCTAGAACACCCACATAGACCCAACATAAGGAAATCAGTCCTTTCTCTGTAACGCAGTCCCTCAGACCCTGATTCCCCTTCCAGTGCTATTTAGGGGTTGTGGAGAAGAAAGCCAACCCACTAGCTTTGTTTGTGTGGTTCCCAAACACACCAGGTTTGTCAAGCACATCAGGCCTTCATCACCACTCCAATGCAGTCTGAAGACCAACCACTGCGTTCATGCAGTAACCAGCTATTTGAGCTTTAACAGGGGAAAACCATGCCTGATTCGTTCTTGGCCCTATCGTGGCCAAAACAACTCAATGGTAAAGTACAACTACTCCCAAAACATGAGAGATAACACAACCAATAAAATGTAGGTGAACTCACAACAATCGAACAACATGGGGAAAACCACGGCCTCAGCCCAATAATGAAATGACAGCCAAAGTTACTCAGCTTGAAAGTGGAAGAGTAAACAAACTCTCAACCTGGGTAGAAGGAAAACATGCAACCTACAGTAGCTAATTCACAAGGGATATCGCAGCCAACAAAATGTGGAAAACAACAGCCCACGAACAACAACAGAAAAGCCCAGCAATCCTTCATAGTTTGGCAATGGTGGAGGAAAAAACGCTGACTCTATGCATGATTAGGAGGAAAGAACACAACCACAGACTGGTAAATGGTGCGAGAGAGATAAAGGCGAACCCCCAAACAAGAAATCGCACCCCTTTTTAAATCAACTCTGCATGAGGAAGATGAACTGCCCCCCTGCGCGTCCCTGCGTGAGAGTGAACCCAACGGCCAAGAGAGTGGCACAGTGATGGTTCCCTTACCCACGTGAAGGTGGAGAGATGGCTGGTGGAGTGAGCGTGTGGCAAAGATTGACAGTCCTGCCACCCTCCCCTTCCAGCAATAACTGCCTCAACAACTCAACAGAACATTAAAGTGGTGGTTGGATGAGACAAGGGAAGGTGAGCAAAACAAACAGGGTTATGACACATGTCTTTTCCCCCCATGGGATCAAGGTTTAGCATCCCCCCTCCTTATCCTTAGGAATCATGCCCCTTCTCAATTTAGTTGCAGTGAACATAGTTGGTTGGGTTATTTAATTAAAAATGCATAGTTACATGATGCCACAATTTAATATATGCCATATGTCTAGATATGCCATCGATGACCATTCCAATCTGAATCATAACATAACTAAATCGATGGTGGGGCCTTTGCCCTTAGCTCCTCACCATGATTATTTACAACACATGTATCATGTTTATTAATGCAAACGGGGTCAAAACTGGGGATGTTACAGAAAAGTGGAATCACATCAACCAAAACCTTCACCGTGCAAGCGCAATTCGATGTGGGTGAACAATGAATCACTATAGCCTTTATATCGAACAAATAGCCCCTGATTTTTTATCCAATACTTGAAATCAAGGGCTCAAAGAAGGTACCACATGAAATTGACTAAAAATACAAGTGCATGCAACCATATTCTTGAATTACAAGGAAATTGGAGGGCGGAATAACCCTTGGGAGCCTTTGTTACTCAAAATTGGGAACAAGGAAGTGTTTTCATGAGATTTTCTCTAGAAATTGGGGATGAAAGACAGATTGGAGGGAGATTTTGCTAGGGCTAAAATGGTTTTTTCATTTTCCTCATTAATTTATGAGAGGCTATTCATTTTCTATTTATTTTTTTTCTAATAAATATTGGGTGAATATATTTTAGCTGAAAACCCCTTTCAGCTAAATAACCCACTAAATTTTTGTAACCCCCTTAATATAGCCCATGGGTTATATATATAACCCACTAAATTTTTGTAACCCCCTTAATAACCCACTAAATTTTTGTAACCCCCTTAATATAGCCCATGGGTTATATATATCCCCTAAAATTATCCATTACCACACAAAATCAACCACAAACATGGTCAGAGCATGCACAATGAAGCAGACATTCCAATGACACTTGCAATCAATTAAAAAACCCTCACATCAAACAAAGATGTTGATGAACATTCAAGCGGAAGAAACCTTACACCACACAAAAAAAGAGATTAATGCTAGATGATGATGTTAAGAACAACAAATTGAGTAAGCCCCTTGGTGCAAAATGTAGAAGCATCTCTTGGAGTGTGACTTCAGACATTGAAGGAAGACAAATGGCATGGAAAGCAAAGCCAACAAACCTCAGTTACAAGCTGTTGAACATGAGTCTGACTAGATGATTAAAGGGCGAGGATCTGATCGACTATTCCCTGATTGAAGACGAATGTTGACGAGTCACAAGTCACAAATGCTTTCTACATATTTTCTCTCTTCGAGACAAAGAAGCGTTTTCAATGGTGGGGGAGATGTTAGCGGGGCCTTTAGGCCCTTGTAATTTAGTCATCATATAGTTTGTATGAACTAAATGAATGGTTAGTTGGAGTGGGTATAACCACTCCAACCTCCTCCTATATTGTATAAAATACCTTTCAAGATGAATAAACAAACTCACTAAATGTTCCTCCTATACTTGTTCTTCTTGATAGATTACTGTGTGTATTTGTATTCTTTGCTTCAATGATGTGTTGAACCAGTGCGGTCTACAATCCCTCATGCCAATACATTTTAGCTCTATGTTTTATGCATTATAGGGATGGAACAATTTCTTGTATGTGGGAGAATTCCAATCGTTATTTTGTGTGATAACATGACGATATGGATATGACCTTTTTCTATTGGTGAAGGGTCAATTATTTATCGCATCTAGGCATTTGCCTCTGTTGGTCTACAAGTGCCCCCATATCAGTTATCGAGACTTCATCAATTGAAAAATTTTTGTGCTTAGTGGAGGGGAGTGGGACGATGCCATGGACAATCATCTTCACCTGAGTTGTTGTGCCCTATGTGAAATAACTAACCTATGCAAGGTGATGTGATGATGTGAAATGCATGTTAAGGAGATGAAAAAGTGTCACACACTGCTAGTAAGGAAGTTCGACAAGTGGAGGAAGAGTTAGGAATGTGGGCATGAAGAAGAGTGACATTCTTGGAACCAACAAATGGAAGAGATAGAAGAACAATTAGATAGTTTGAAGCTAAAGAAACGAAGGTCCATGGTTGTGGATGGTAGCAATAACATAAGAACTCAAGAGATGGAAGAGAAGCTTAAGGAAATGTTCAATAGAAGGGAGCAAGTGGAAAAGGAAAGGAAAGAAGAAACAAAACTAACTCATTCATATTCTCCACCCAACCATTTTGGTGGTTTATATAGGATAGACCAGGGAAGAGAGATGGAAGAAGACACAATGCATTAGGTAGTCCGTCATGCAAGGAATCAATTGAAAGATGCTCAATGGTCCTGTTGCAGCTGCAACATTTTCCCAAATTTTAAAATTTTTTGGACCCTCCTTTTAAATTCTATCTGGCCTAGATTTGCTTATGATTGTTGAACTTTGTTATCCTTTGCTGAAATTTTCGATCTTTGAGGTTAATTTGAGTTAAATTGTTGAATGACTATCTTTGTCTGTTGATGTTGTGGATTTGAACTTGATGCTTTGAAGTTTCGATAATTTCCTTTTTCACTATCGAAAGTCTTTTGAACTATGAGACGGGGCTGTAGTTGTCTACACAGCCGCCGTTGCAGAAACTTACTTACAAGTGACCCGATCCAAAGCCTTGTTTTCGTCGATGCATTTTTGTTTTATTTTTCGACGTTTTGTTTCATCACCGTCGGAGAGTTAGTCCTTTGTGTTGTCACTGTTTCGGCTGGCAGATTGCAAGCACTCCGACGGAGGCCTTTAGTTTGTTGATCTCGCGGGGTTTTTGATTTTTCTTTTCTCGCTATTGGGACTATGTTGACTTTTGAGCGGGGATTAGTGTTTGGTTGTCCTAATTAATGATGATTCTCGGATTGCTGCAGAGTCCATTATCCATTTGATACCCGCCATTGCGGCTTCGGAGCGGACTAACCATTCGCCATCTAGTTGTTCCTTTCACCGATGGTTTGTTTTGATTTTCTTTGATTTCATTGGTCTGCAGAACTTTCGGTCCTTATAACGCCTACCATTGCGGATTCCATTTGAACTAGTCATCTGATGGTATAGTGGATCCGAGGTCCGAAGCTGCAGTTTAGTGTTATGTAGCCGACGTTTTTATTTGTGCTACGGAACCCATAGTATGTCTATCGCCCACCGTTGTGGCTCTCTGATGAATTAACCGCCCAATGCCTTAGTTGTTTCGTCGTCCGACATAAGTTTTTTCCTGCCGACGTTTTTCATCGAGAGCTATATATATGGGACAGTTATTATTTTATTTCTTATCATTGTGAATTCGTGTCTGCCCCTGTCCTCACTGTCGAACTGTGCATCCGTGCTTAGTTGTCGGGATTTTGTGCATTTTGGGTGCTGCCGTGGATTTTTTCAGGCCATCTTTGACTGTAGTTTGTTTTCTAGTTAGGCTAATCGTGGTTTCTCCTTATTTGTTTTTATTGATCAGTTTTGGAACTAGGGTTTTGTCCTTTGGTTAGGCATTCCCACCGTTTGTAGTTGGTCATCTAAGTTAGATTTTGCATCCTTACGGCGTAGTGTATTGGTCAGTTTCATTGCATTTACAGTGGGGGGTTTTTGTTTCTTGAGCTTGTATGAGCCGTTATGGAGTTTCGATGCCGGTTCGATGGATTAGGAGGTTGGTGCAGACAAGCGTTACGTTGTCTACACCATTTTTTGTGGGATTGCTTATGGCCATCCGGGGTGAAGTTTTCCAGTTGTCTTCCCGTCGTAGATAGTTGCCCTATTTTCTTAGACACCAGAGGGTTTGTTTCACACATTTCGATTACTGTATGGGGATATTTATATTTGCGCAAGAAGCTGGATTGCATTTTGGTTTTAAATGATGCATATTGTCAATCACGTTTATTGTTAGTTGCAGACGGACTTATCATTTTTGAGACGTAACTTTTAGAAGTTTTCTTGCTAGTTATTCTCGATTTTGCATTTGCATTGTGATAGATTTAGCTGTTGCAAATATGGAAGAGGTAAATGTTTATAAAATTTTTCTTCATTCTTCGAATATTGATTAAAATCTCAAATAGCTTAAAACGCATTTTGGTTTATGACAGGGTAACTTCTTCAAAGGTGACAAGTCTAAGAGACAGAAAAAGAAGGCCCCTGTTGCTGAAGGAGAACCTGAGGTGGAAATCGTTACTAAGGTAGAATATATCTATGAGGACACTAGAGCTACCACCGGGGTAGAGCCTGATTATAAATGGGGTGAAATTTTTCATATGATTTCAAATCAAAATGTGCCCAATGCTGGATTTGAAGAGTTGACCATATATGCCAACATAGAGAAGTCAGCTCATATGAAGATAGCCACTAGACCTAAGCTGTTCCCATGCTTAGAGGTGATCAGTTGGATTCTACCCAAGGCCGATGTGACCATTATGATTTTATCCAATACTGCCAAACAGGGATATGCTGCCTATAGTCCTGGTTATGTCTCATTGGCATATCACCTACCCCCAGCCCAGGTTTACCTAACTGAAGATTGGTTGAAAGAAATAAACTTGGACCTGGTTGAAACAGTAAAGAGGATGATGATACCTTGAAAGAACTTTCGAACCAGGCCGTCAGGGGAGTATGATACAACTACTCTCAGGACAACTTATAGGTTTATAACATTGATGTTGAACATGGTGTTTGGGAGAGCTCATGGTAAGAGCTTCAAGTTGGGATGGATCCCTATTATTTTCTATGTGGCCACCTTGGGGACTGTATTCAATTGGGCCAACATTGTGTCCAACAGCCTCTTAGCTTGCATTTCTTCGGCTCTAGGAGGGGTGTCCCAGAGGAAATATGAGTTTTATATGAGTTCCATCTTAGTGGACTGTATACTATGCACCTAACCATTTCCAGCCTTACGATGCATTTGGGATAGGGACAGAACCCCTGTGTACACTGCATACAAAATATTTTGGGCACATAAGTATTGCAACCACTATAGAGAAATATGTGAACATTTTATTACGCCTTTACACAATTTGATCTTCCTAACAGAATGCAATTGTATGTCTGAGGAGGCATTTAAAGTCAACGAGGAACATGCAAATTATTATTTGACTGACAAAGGGTTGTGCATCAGGATGTATGGTTGCTCTAGGGAACCTTCTTTGCTCCCCAAGTATGCCACTGATTATGTGGTGCATAAATAAGCAGCCAGGAAAGTGTACCTAGATGGTGTAGGAAGCTTCCTGTTTGAACACAAGAAAGAAACCTATCCTGCCATACCTTTCAGGTTGGGAAGCTACAGATTTACAAATATTAAAAGAGCTGCTGAATTTGTACAGGAATTGGAGCAGTTTCATTTTGGAGAGATGAGCTTCCATAGAAATGACTCCAAGAAGAAGGTTGCAGAACATTGCAAAGAGGTAAATGTTCACTTTGAATATACAAACTTCTGGGATAAAGATGAAGAAATCTTTAGAAATGCAAGGAATATGACTGCATTAAAGAGAAGATTTAAACAAAAGATCATTATTAAAGGCGGTAAGGGCCAAACCGCGCAGAAGAAAGCTGCAGAGGAAGATGCAAAGAAGACAGAAGAAGAAATAAGATGAAGAGATGAAGAATAAACAAAAAGAAGTTGAAGGTCTGAAGCTGACACGATCTACAACAGACCAGCAAACTACTAACCCAACAGACATTCAAGAAGTACAAGATCAGACTGATCAGGGGCAAGGAAAAGATAACCCTAATTCCCTGGAGCCTACTGCAATTTCTGGCAGCACTCAGGAACAAGTGGTTTTGTCTGAATTGAATATGATACCTTTTGTGCAGGAAAAAGGAGAAGAAGTCCCAGATTTTAGCACCATTTTTTATGACAAAGAGAAGAAGAGGATTGTCAAAAGAACTGAGAAGAAAACCGAAACAGGGGGATAGTCAGGCATGATGGTCACTAATAAAACTTTGGTGCATGGGACAGATGTAGATCCAAGGTTAACAACAAGAGCTAGAGTGGCGTTGACACAAGCCACTGAAGATAATGTAAATAGACTGATGACGGATCTGGAGCAGTTGAAAAGGATGTAGCTCAGTTGAAGGAAACTTTGAAGAAGGAAAGAAATGAAGGTTATAAACTGAAGAGGAAATTTGAAGACATGCAAAATGAAGTGAAGACTTCAAAAGCAGAACTTCAGACTCTTCAAGCAAACAAGATGACTTTGGAAGTTTCCATGGAAAGGACAGGTAAGGATGCTCAGAATAACCTGGCAGAATTGCAGAGGTTACAGCAAGAATATCAGGTGCTGAAGACAGAAAAGGATGAACTCAAAGCATCATATGAAACTCTTAGTACGGAAAAGGACCAACTGCAGAACAAAGTGGTGGAATTGGAGGCATAGAGGGCTACCATGGAAGAGAAAGAGAAGCAATTCCAAGTGCAGGTAGCAGATTTTGAAGGACATATTACTTCATTAGCAGCATCATTGAAGGATGCCAGCGAACAACAAACTAATATCCAGCCTCTAAAGGAGCATGTCCTAGCCCAACGAAGAAGAATGCACCAGCTGTAGGTGTCTATTGAAGAGGAAAGATGTAAAGTCTTGCAGATAGATAACAGACTGGAAGAAATTTTGGAGACTACCTCATATTTCGTAGATAGGTCTCAGGACATTTTGGAAGTCCTAACTGGAAGGATAGTAAGGATAGAGACCAATGAAGAAGTTCCTGCAGATTTACCAGCTAAAGATCAACGCAGCCTAAAGCAGGACTATGACTTGTTGGAATTTGCAATAAATAGGACAGAGGAGTTCAAGAAAGCTGTGAGGAAGACAAGAGGGGCTTGTACTGAATATTGCAGAAGGGTGCTGGTCAACTACAACAGATGTCAAGTTGCTGCGGAACAAAGACTAGAGGCATTACCAGAGCATGAGCTACTCACAGAAATGTTACAGAGTAGGTATCAGGAGGATGAACATAAGATACAACAAGTCAAGGACTTGGATGAATAGATCCTGAAAGATGCCGTATCTCATGCAGCAGTCAACATCCATTTGCTTGAGGATCAGCTGCATTTAAGCCCAGCCAGAATCAAAATAGTTAAAAATTAGGCTGCTAAATATGAGATCAACATTCATTTTCTTGAGCCTTAAGAATTTGAGAGCATAGTAGCAGAAGCCCAAGCATGGAAAAAGTTCTTAAATGATCAAGCGGGGCCCTCTACTTAGAAGTGCTTTATTAATTTTTGTTTTAAATGTAATATATTGTAAAATGTATGAGCACTCATTATAGGACAAATTTTGGGAGTTGAAACGTTGGGAAAGCCCATGAGTCATTTGGGGCAGCCCAAAAGTTTTGCTTTTTGTATAAGTATAGGATAGTTTGATAAGTGAGGGGACTTTTTCCCAGTTAGACTTGTGAGAACATGTTGTAAGAAGAACTATTTCCCTTTGCAATAGATAATTACAATTTTTCTTGTTGGAGAAAGCTTTGGTGGAATTTTCAAATGCTGTGCAATGGATGTTGTTGAAGGGGAACTATTTCGTTTTTAGCTTTTATTCATTAACTGTGAGATCGTTCTAACTTTTTGAACCTATGTTCTTGTATGAATGCTCTCTAGTTTATTTTATGGAGTTTCCACTATGAGTAATGAATGCTTTTTGTAACAATGAGCTATCTTGTTGTTCTTCTATCTATTCATGTTTATGTGTTTTGAAATAAAGAACAACTACTTGTGATTTTTCTTAATGCATGAACAGTAATACATTACTCATTAAATGATGATCTCGCTCCCTAGGGACAGCGTAGCTAAGTTAGTTTTAGTTTTCTTGCTGTGTGTGATTTAGATGCGAGAGAGTTTAAGACAAGAGGTAAGAACCTACGCATCACATTGTGACCGCTCCTCGTATTCTCTATCAATCTGCATCCTTAGATAGGCACTTGCATCTCATACTTAAAACTAAAAAACTAAAAAGATACACGGTGGACTGGGCTGTAACCAGTAAAACCCTTTATTTTGGTTACTTGACCTACGGTAGCCGGACCACAAACCGGATGGATTCCCCATACCAAACAGTAACAGGCTAGTTGGGAACGTTTACTGGGGAGAATCCCTTGCTGTTGTCGCCTGCGATTTTCCAGGCCTCAACAGGTCCAAGGTTGGTTGTAATACTATGGCCTATCATGGGCTTGTCTCTTTTCAAAAATTCCATTGTTAATTAATGGTATGCAAATATTACTCTAGTAGGATAGTGTGCAATGCATTTACTATAGTTGAACGAGATATTATGTGATTTTGTACCTCTACTTGTTTTGTGCATGATGACATGGAAAGACTGGTTCCTTTGTCATAGTGTATTGTTTTGAAAGCTTTGTTCTAGGGAAGTGAGGATGTTGAACACTATAGATACAGTTTGCAAGAAAGATCATGTTTTGGATTCCTGCCCAAGGTCTCTATAACTTGGAAAATTGGTTAATGTATATTTTGATTTCATCTCGAAATAACAAATATAAAGTTTTTTTTCCTTTAAAAAAAGAAGTAGGTAAGGCATTTCACATCCAAATTAGGATGTATCAATTTAAGTACTCTTAAGGTAGCACATATAAATAATAGTAGAAACCTCTTTTTGAAAAAAAAAGGGATAAGTATGGGCTAATTCTACTGCACATTTGGTATTGTCACATTATATGATTCAACCATAGTTTTATTTTAATACAAATGTCTGTGTTCTTGTTTAAAAAAAAGATATGCATTCAAATGCCACTTATTAACTTGGTTGCTTTGCAATTTTTGTCAAATAACCTCACCACTTATTAACTTGGTTAAATTCAAATACCACTTATCAACTTGGTTGCTTTACAATTTTTGTCAAATAACCTTACCACTTATTAACTTGGTTGCTTTACAAATTTTGTAAAATTACCTCTTAATACTAAGCCTTTTAACTAAGAATCACACTTTAAAAATCACATTGGTTTATGGCTTGTCCCCACCCCTTATGGATTAAAGTAAAGTGACCGATTCCTTTCCTTACTTGTGCCTCTTCTCCACTTACTTTGAGACAACCCAATGGAGATAATATTGGAGAGGTTGACTCAATAATCAACTTTATATCAATTTTGTATCTTTCACATGAGTAAGTGATGTAGAATAATCTATTATAGCTTTAGGCATGAATACGACCCATCAATGGAGCCAACCCAATAATGGCTCAACTAATAGTCCTTCCACCATGTGAATTCACTGCTTGCATACCACTTTAAGAAACATTTAACCTTAGGCATGAGGTTCTCACATGTAAAGCCTATAATAGAACTCTCTATGTACTATGTACACAATTTCGAAATTGTGGTATCAATAGAATCCCTAGATCGAGACCCCATTGTCCTTTTTCAATTTTATATTATTAATTTTGTAAGTAAATTAAAATTAAATTACCATCAACCCCATAAAGAGACCAACTTTACAAATAACCTCCTCCTAATTTTTCCCATTAAAAACAAATAAATATCTAATAGATGAAAACTTTTTTGGTTATGGATATTAAAAGTGCCATGGCACTAGAATCACAATCAAATGATTTGATTGTAGTGCGTGGACAATCATTTTGATTGTGATTCTAGTGCTTCTTAGCACTCTGATTCTCATCCACTCAACTATTAGATACACTTATTTCAAGATTCTTCACAGATTCTAAGGTCGTGTCCACCGACCCTCTTACGCATTACGCAATATAAAGATTATTTAGGAAATCATAGGTTGCCTGAATATGAAAATACACGTGTCAAAATTTAGAAACTCATAAGTGGTGGAGTTTAATTGTTTCTTGAGTAGGCACATTTTATAATATATATTTATTTCTTGGGGTGTGTGGAACATTTTTTTAAAATATGATGATGACTCACTATATATATATTTTTTTAATTTAGAAACTCAATTTTGTTTTTTTAAGTAGGCACATTTAATAATATATATTTATTCCTTGGGGGTGATCGAACATTCCTTTTAAGTATGATCCCTCACTATATATATATATGGGATTTTTAATTGTAGGAGTTAATCAAGAAGTTTCATTAAAATATATCTGATTTTTAATGATAACGATGGTGATGATTAATGTTTATTGAAACCAATTTTTAGGCTTTAAGAAAAAATAAATAAATTACTTGGTTTGTTATAAAATTTTATTTCTATGCTCAAAAACTTAGAAAGAAGCATACTGAGGTTACCATAGTTTTGACAAGTTAGAAGGTTAGGAAGGTTTCTATTTGTAATAAAGACTTTGAAACTGTGATCTAATGTGGGTGTATGCAGGGTACTCTAAGAGAAAGTGACTTTCATCATCAACGCTCTTAGTCTCACAAAGATGGCAAACCATTTCCTACCACAGTGTTTTAGGAATTGTCCAACACCTTGTTTCAGTACGAAGCTCATTAGAGTTCGTTCTTATTTTGGCTATATTAATTTTCTTCTTCAAGCTAGTTAAAATCGATAGATACTTTTGATCTTCTAGATTAGGGTTAATGACCTCTTTATAGTATCTTAATTTCCTTTTAACCTCTAAATCCTTCTCGCCCCACATTTTATCTTTAAACTTAGATGCAATAATATTTTTAATGTTATTGATTTTATGCAAAATGACATTTTCGTCAATCCTCCAATGGTTTAACTAGGCCATTGTGTCTTTATACCGATATCTCTTAAGCCAGATGTGTTTTTGACTGGATTTTTAAGCAATTTTAGGGAGTCTTTGGTCTACCATGTTATTTATCTTGTACTTGTACATCAGGTGCCTAGTCATAAGAGATGCTCTTAATAGGGGGAATACCCACTTCTATTAGGAGAATATGATAACAGTTTTAAAACGTTCTTAAATTTGCTCAATCTTTCTCTAGGATTATCTAGAGATGCTACAACCCTAAACTTCAGAGTTGTACAAGATAATAGGAATGATGAGAGTTTCAAAGAGAAACTTCTGTTATCCCACACCACAAGGTTTGTTGATTTACAATTGTTTTCAAAACCAAAATAAGCTTTTCATCCTCTATTAATCCTTTCCTCATTGCTATAATTTTAGTTAAACTTTAAAAATCAACTCCAAAATAATTTAAGAAGAAACTTCTTCCAAATTATTATTATCATAAACAAAATTAGCATAAATAACTTTTTTTGACTTGATAATATTAAATAAATAAATATTTAATTATTATCTTATTAAACAACTTAAATAGAAAATTTTAATTAAATATTGATATTGATATATTTTTACGTTTTAATGATGTCATTAAATATCATAAAATGCAAAATATATTAATGCATCCATATCAATGATGTCGAGTTCAGTTAAGAGTAGAAGTTTCTCGTGATTTAACGCGTCCAAATATTTACATGATAAGGAATTATTAAAATGGTTAACTTCTCTTTTAAGAAAAGTAATAACCAAATTAGGTACTCCATTTCCTTTTAGTGGGACCTTCATATCTATGTTAGTTTTAGGTAGTTATAATGTTTTTCTAGACCTTGACTTGTGTGATTGTTGCATCTATTAAAGATGTAAAAGGTAAGTGGATTTGTTTACAATTTCAACCTAGAATCTATTGAGATTATTCATTAATCATGAACATGGTTTGGATAATTTCAGTGAAAAGTAAAAATATTATTATAGTGTTTAACGTTATAATTAATATGTTTCATTTTTTTTAAGATTTTAAATGGACTATATTCTAGATGACACATCTTTGGACTTATTTCGTACTCATTTTGTGTATCACTTTGACAACGGTGTTAGCTTTTCACCCGACCATTTGCATCGATCGGACGATCAACAATGTCGGATGTGACAGCTTACGTGAGTCAGGTTGTTCGATCGGTGCAAATGGTCGGGTGGAAAGCGTCAAACTTGTTCTTAACATAAATTCTCACAAATGTCTTAAAAGGCTTGGTTTTCTTTTTGATAACCATGGTTACACGAAACAATTTTTTTCTTAAAAGTTTGAAGTGAGTTTGGTATCTTTATCCAAGGTAATTTCTTGTAGGTACTAATGTATTTCCATCGCCAATTAAAAAAAATTAATACCATTAGCTTTATGAGTGGATCCAACATAAATAAAGTGTATTACTTTAATTAATTTGTCGAACACGACCATGATGTAGAACTCATCTCCTTTATAGTCATAGGTAAATTGGTAAAGACCAATTATGATAAATTGTCAATTCCTCCTTTATAGTCTAGGTACTATAAAGGTAAATTGGTAAAGACCAATTATGATACATTATCATTTCCACTTTGAAAGTGATAACAATAGTAACATTTTTGTATTGTCAATTTTTCGTGTATAGTCTTAGATAAATTATTGTATTGTCAGTTTTTCGTGTATAGTCTTAGGAAATTAAAGACCCATTATGATAAAGTGGTCTTTAGGTAAGTATAGTTTTTCATTGCTATGAAAAGAAAAAGGAAAAAAAGAAATAGACTAATTAAAATGAATTATAATATATTGACATTTTCATTTTGAAAAGTAATAACAATAATAAAATTTTATAATAATTTTTATTAAATGTTATTGTTTTAAAAAAAAAAATTCGTACATATATTTAGAAATTATATTTTATTTAACTTTATTAAAGTTATACTTTTTCAATAATGTAATGATTTTCAAATACCATCTTAGTTATAATAATTTTTATTAAATGTTATTGTTTTTTTAAATTTTTTCCTACATATATTTAGAAATTATATTTTATTTAACTTTATTAAAGTTATACTTTTTCAATAATGTAATGATTTTCAAATACCATCTTAGATGTGATAATATTTCTTGTATCTTCTAATAAGTTAAGCATATATATTTAACCTCTAGATGTGATAATCCCCTACTCTCGGAGATGGAAGGCATCAAACTCATCATGCAACTTTTCATTTTTAAAGTTTTTTTTACTTAATGGTAGTATTAAATTATATATAAGTGTTTTAAATATTATTTTAAACTGTTAATGATAGTAAAATATTGGAAGAGTAGGAAATTGGGTAAGTGAATAACAATGGATAACTATTGAAGCTAACCACCATAAATGCTTCATAAAATCAAACTCCATTTTTTTTTAAATGGTGGTTTATAGAGAGATACTCCATCAAATAAAAGAATGAGATTCATCTATACTTAAACAATTGAACTTTTTTTATTTGTTATAATTAATTATTTATGGTTAATGATAAAAAATGACCATTATTAATTACAATATTTATTTATTTCTAAGTTCTTATAAAGATGAATAACACCTACAACAAGTTGGATTGGGTAGACATTCCACATTAACCTTAGAACTCTTTATGACTATTTAGATTTAAGATGGCACTATCATAAATACACAAAAAATCATAGAAAAAATGATAGATGAATGGCCTTCGAGTAGTACCATCATATATTTTCCATTGTGTTGCATTGTCTCTTAGTATTAGCATGGCTATGCAAATATTTATTTGTCAACACCATAATTAAGCCATGTAACTCTACTCTTTATCTTCCATTTTTCTCTTTGCCAAGCTAACAAGTGAGCTTTTTCCTTTTCTAGGGAATCATTCTCCTTTTAGGAATCAATTCTAAGCCCTTCCAAGTGATAACTATGAAAAATATTAGAGATTTTTCCTTTCATTGTTGAAGTCCCACATCCATCCCATAGAAAATGGCCATTTGATGTATGATAGGGCTGCAATTAGAGTTACACAATGTAAGTTACCAAACATACCAACAATGTTTTGAATAGAAATCAACACAACAAAAAAATATACACATAGAACCCATCAACCTAGAATCATTCTATTTTTTATTCAATGGAAATGGCTCTAACTCTCAACTTTATTACATTCACAAAACCATCATGGTCACTAGATTCTACATAGACCCAACTATAAGGCTAATATATCATATCCCAAAGCTGCTTTGTTCATTTACAAGTACCATATTTGTGCTTGTTATCTTTGTTTTTTGGCCTTCCAACTACCCAATGGTTCAAATTCAATGACTCTTATTTTAAGGATTTATAAAATTCGCAAGGATAAGAAATTACTTTACAAATTTAGGCTGAATGCCTCTTGAAATGCACCCTATTTATAATGAAGATTTCATGGTCACATGAGATAACTTAAAACATTCATCATAAGATTCCTCCATGCTTAGAATGCATACATTAATGTCCAATTTCAAGTCCATATTCATCTATTCAAGTTGGAGAGTGTGTGTTTATCATTCTCACCTTCCTAACTTTATAGATTCCCAACTTGAGAATTAAAGCATGTTGTTGTGAAAAATACTCAAATCTGCCATTGTTTTACAATGTCCCAAAAATAATGCGAGGCGTTACTGAAATTCATGTCAAATATGTTCCATGCATGATTAAAGGAAACTATTAGCATTGGTTTTTATTCTACCAAATACCATGTCTTAGATTTCCTTGATTCATCTCAAATGCATGCAATTGGTATGGAAAAAGAGTTTTTTCACTGAATTTGACAATTTTTGGTACTTGGAGAAAAATGCACACATTCAACACTAAAAATGAACGTCGAGGCCATGTTAGGTATCCAAATAAAACTCTCAAATTTGATCTATGTTCTTCATTTAGTTTTCCACAAACATTTTTCTTTCTAAGCCACCATTCCAATTGAAAATAAAATTGCCCTGATTTCAACAACTCAAGAAATGCATGCCTAGGTAAAAATAGACATGCTTATAATACCTTGAAATTTGTACTAGAAGTTATTATAAGGGTTCCACATTTAGCTACGAATTCAAATTCATTCAACATAACTTACTTGACCATGGATGGTCCTAGATTAGACTCCCTTGGTTGGAAAAAATGAGCATGGTTCTATACATAACAACTAAATAACCGACCTTTTTCTATCTTCTCTTTTGTTTATTTTCCAAACTCCTATATTCTTTACTTTTCTCTTTTTCAACTCTATTATTTTATATTGTAGGTTAAAAATTATACCCCACCTTCATCTCTATCAACCTTATGTCACCTTCCCCTTTCAAAACTATTGCAACTTTTCCACTATAGTTAACTACTAAAACTCAAGTTCAATAGATTTTACTTCTTCAATCTACTTTATCCTAATAGGTCTAACTACATTTTTTCTATAGTCCAATCCTAGAGGGGTTTATAGCCTCTTTATCATTCCTTTGAAAATCATTTTTTTTTATTTATAGTAATAGATACTTGATATATTAATAAAAAAGAAACCATGTAAGGGAAATGCTTGAAAAATGTGTCGAAAGTTTGGGACATAAGAAAACCTAAAGTAAAACTACCAAAATATGGAACCATTTTAAACCAATGGAATAGGTCGGTGGCCACTAGTATCTACCTAGATCAGTGAGAATGTACATGCAAATCTCTTTTATCACATCCATAATATTTTGCAATTGGCTATCCCACAACTAGTTCACCACACTTTCTCCTTATGTTGAGTGACAATATTGCTCTCTCCACATGCCAATGTGAACAACTACGATTCAAAATAAAACCGAGCTAAAGGCATAACCCCAAGTTGAATGCAACATTAAACAACTTCATGCACATTGAATGGATATTATTATTCTAGCTCCGCATGCACCATTGAAGTTATGTCTTTGGATTATGACTTTGTTCTAATACTAGCAATTGGGAAACAATAGGAAGAAAAGAAGATATGATGAAGTGGAAAACAAAGTAGTATATTTTTTCTTCAAGTTATTTTTGGTATAGGTTGGGATCTAACCCCATGATGATATTCCACCCAATGTCACACACCATGATGACTATTTGTTTATACTTGAGACTAATGTAACCTTTTTTGTAGTATAATGGACTCTCAATTATGTATTCATAGTGTTTTTTTGGATGGCTTAAACATATGGGAAATTTGGTAGATGAGCCACCCAATATTGAGCTTTGATAGTACTTGTGGATGCTCAAGTGGACACTCAAATGCTCTACAAGCTCAAATGCTTTGTATTCATCCATTGTTTTTCCTCAAAGAGGTTATGTACTCCACAACATTCAATTTCATGGGGCCCAAACTTGTTGGGAGTTTTTGAGCTACATTTCCATTTTAACAAATATGCTCTTTCCCCTTTAAATGAAAGTGCCAAGAAAATTGACACATATTCAAATATTCCAATGAAAAATGAATCAATGGAAATAAATAAACACCATCATTAATTTTGTAATTTTTTTGTATTGTATTTAATAGTTTACATGAGATATCATCATATAATGACCATAAAACCTAAATGAGCATAAACCATCACACCATAATCGAGTAGGTCCTAGAGAGACATCTAAACTAACATACCTATGCCTTCTTAAGTTGACATTGACATAATACAAGCCACGAAAATGTATTGTGATTTGTGGGAGAAACTTTGACAACAACAACAAGATACCTTCCTCGACATGTGTACTCTTCTACAACTCATTTATGAGTTCTTTCCATGCACATTTACATGTACTCATAGTGGCATATCATATCAATGTGTATTATTAGCTTCAACAAATATTATTCCATGCTTTGCATCAACAGAGCCTTCTCACCACTTCCTTAAATTATTTTAAACCTCATAAGAGCATTCAAATCTATTCGATCAATTAGACACATCTAGTCATTTTTTCATTAGCTCCTTCAGTAGGATAGGGTAGGCTCAAGCAACATCACTAAAGCTATGGGTTTGGTCTAGTTCGGACATCTAGAGAAGGTTATGAGCTGCACAAAGAAGTTCATATTCCTAAGATTGAAACATAAAGCTAATGTAAGTCTCTCATATTTCGTTAGGCCTTGTTCTTCAACATGAAGAGCTATGGAATAAGAACTTCTATCAAGCACATGTCAATACATTAATACACTTTAGCATTGAAAATTCCACTTTGAAAGTAATTAAGGTCAATCTACTTATAGATGTAAACAATAAACACTAGAGATGAAGCTCAATGGAGACAAAGAAACTGATGGAAAATGCAACAATTGGAGTAACCTCTTCCCAAACTTGCAACTACCTTATCTAGGGATATTACTTAAGGACTTCTCAATAAGTACTTATGCCTCACCCCTATTCCTTCTCTTCTTAGATATACCTTGAGTAAATATATACAACCAAATCCATGTTAAATCTTCAACTTATACATATATTAAGTCCCCTTTATCGTAGTAGCTTTGTTAAACAAACCTCGAGGAAAGATAAATAAGCCTACCTAGTGGATCTAAATAACCAATGAAACTTATAACTAGTACTCGGAGAGTCGAACCCCAACCCAAGAAACCCTCATACCTTGTATTGTACCATTCTTAAGAATATTGCCTAGAGCTTTTACAAGGTGTCATTTTTGGTCTCATAAATATCCCGAGAACCATATTTGGTTATACATTATTTTAATTTATATATGAATTACGCATATGGAAGGAGGGTGAAGCCATATATACCAACATAGCCTTGATGACATATTCAGTGAACCTCATGATCTTAATGTGGTAATTATAATGTGTGTTAACTACATTTTAGTAATCCTTAACATTATGTGGATAATTAAAAATATTATTGGGTTTTGTGTAGAAATTAATACCGTTTTAACGCAACTTAGAAACTAGTACTATTTTAACACAAATAAAATATAATATACATTACCCTTTGGATATGATATTGTAACTATTATTCATAATATGAAATTCTCACGCTAATGTTTAGAGCTACAAGTAATGGTATGATCTCCCGGAATAAATAAAAGAAAAATCCTTATATTATTATCCATGTTCTTCATGACTTTCACTAACTAATGTTTTGAGTGTCTAAGGTTGTCATACCAATTAATATCAAACAGATGAGGGTTTTATAACCCATAACAATCTCTAACTAGGTTTACAAAGTTAGTTGGGATAAAATAATTCTTGTTTTATTATATATGATCACATAGTTATTAACCTTGTAAAATGAGTACTTTTGTACCATCGCAGTTAGTTGGATAAATAGTTGATCTCCTATCTAGGATTTGCATTGTGTTATAATCCTCTTTTATATGTCATTCTTGATTAAGGGAGTGAGGATTGGAATAAGGTTACCTTGATTTTGGATGGCGGGATCAAATCCATCATGAGCGAGGACAACTAAGCTGGTGAATTAAACCAGATTATCTTGGGTGGCGAGATTTTAAATCTTGGTATTATCTTGACATTAATGGAGGCGAGTTTTGTCTGACCGTATTCATGATCAAACTCTTCTTAGGGTTTTAATCCAGCTTAATCAAGATTAACTATGTTCTTCATCTTGTATTAGCTGTGTGTTTATACGTACTGGTTTCTTGGGGGATGTACTCCTTTATGTTGATTAGGTGGGAATCATAAAGTACCTTCCTATGTATTATTGCCGAGGTTACATCTACTTCTTGGTTTGATCACCCTGGGACATGTTATACCAACTTTCTACAGATTCTTGACACGTAATGACGCTTTGCTCCATGAAGAAGCTTGCTCGTACGCCGCCGGGGGTTAAACAAGAGTTTAATGATTGTATGGGCATCGAACAAAAGGTTTTTGTGGATCCTTGTGGTCATTTTGGTAAGTCATTTGATCGGGAGCTCATGGGTGTCCCTCTAGTGGGATTGGCTGCTAATAACGTGCATTTTCCTGTGCATCCGGGTTTGAACGATGTGGTGTCAGCTCGTTCGTTATCTTGCTCTCTGAATCTTGTGACCGGAGATGAGGGAGGTGGTGGTGAGCCTTTGGAATCTGAGAACTTAGTGCATCATCCCTCGGTAATTGGTAGTGGTTTGATGGGTTTGGACCAAGATCTTGTTGGTTGCTCTGTGGCAGGACAGAGGGGGGTTTCGGGTTCACATCGGATGTGCACTGGTCTTTCATGCAAGCTGGGTTTTGGTATCTGTCTACATGTTGATAGAAATGCCTTCCTTGAGGATGTTGATATTCATAGGAAGGCGGGGGGTGAGAAGGAGAATGTTGTTTCTTTTGCAGATGGTGTATCTATTCTTAATAATTTGGGTCTTGTAAGCTCAAGCGTTCCCTGAGATAATGGAATGGGGATATCTTCTTCTAAAGGTCTGCAAACGACTTCTTGGGTGAATGCAGGTTT
Source organism: Pseudotsuga menziesii (assembly GCA_001517045.1). Classification (NCBI taxonomy): domain Eukaryota; kingdom Viridiplantae; phylum Streptophyta; class Pinopsida; order Pinales; family Pinaceae; genus Pseudotsuga; species Pseudotsuga menziesii. Next base: position 414,801 of record LPNX010425365.1, read on the forward strand.
GGATGATAAGGTTGGACATTTGGGATTTGAGGCTTTAAAGGCCTCCTTTGTGGAGCCTGATGTATCAAGGTTTTATAATCGGCATTTAGATGCTGTTAATAAACCTGCTATTTTTGTGGGTGTTCCAAAGGATCATCATTTTGAATCTCTTTGTAAACCTGTGTCTAATCAGCCGGAGAGTGGGGTGAAGAAAAAGCATCCTCAAAGGACTATAAAGAAATCTGATAAACCGGTTCTGTTGACTATTGGAGAAGATGTGGGGTTGAATGATATTGTTCTCACGAACGCCATGACTCTGGTTGGGCAATTCGGAAGCCGCAAATATAATTATGACAGATTGAATGAATGGGCAGCTTTGGTTTGGAAAAATGTTATCAGTCAATCACCGACGATTTACATTCTCCCGCGAGGTTGGATAGCTTTTAAATTTTTTTCCAAGGATGATGCGGATCTGGTCCTGGCTGGTGTCTGGAGGTGGGATAACGCTGGTCTTCTGATCAAATGATGGACGCCTTTATTCGATCCACGTATAGAAAGGTAGGATCGGATTCCGATTTGGGTTAAACTACCCAACTTACCTTTTGAATATTGGTCAGCTGATTTTTTCAAATTGGCGGGAAACACTTTAGGATCACATATGGAAACTGATTTCTCATTTCTGAAGACCGGGGTATGATGCTTGGGTAGGGTTTTGGTGTTGATTGACTTTAGGAATGGACTGCCTGCTGATTTAATTATTAAAAAAGGTAATACAGAATTCACTCAGCCTCTGGATTATTTGGGCGTTTCGTTTAGATGTTATAGATGTCATGTTTTAGGTCACTTGATGCATGAGTGTTCCCTACCTTTTAATAAGAAAACTTCTAGTTCTCCTCATAAGATCTGGAGGGTTAAAAATATTGGGATAAATGAGGATGTTTCAGAGGGTTTGTCTTTAGTTGATAGATGGAGGAGGTGAATCTTATTACCAAGTCAGTTGATGAGAATGCTATAGGGACAAGTATGTTGAATCTTATTCCTAATTCTGTTGAAGAGACCGCTTTAGGGCCAATTCATCCCTTAATATCTCTTAAACCTTTGAGTATAGTTTCCTTATCTGATTTTGAGGGATTGGGACAAACTCAGATAGATAAGGGTTTTCAACAATTCTGTTTAGTCTGAAGAGCTAAGGGATCTGGGTTTTGCTTCTCCCCCCAAAGTTTTTCCTGTTGTAAAGAAGGGTTACTACCTACTTTCTTGTTCAAAAGTTAATGATGAAGGTTTTGGATTCGATTGTGATCCTGATGGGTTACATCTTTATGTTAAGAGTAGTTCTGGTGATCTGGGGATTGCACATCCTGATGTTAAGGTTGGATATGAGGCACTTAGAGCATTGTCTGCCTCTACAGTGTTTCCCTCATGATCCTTATGACCCTAAATTGTAGGGGTTTGGCTAGTCTACCCAAAAAAATAGCAGTGAAAAGATTGATTGATGAACAGTCTTTGGATGTTATTTTTCTGCAAGAAACTATGTTTGATGGTAGTGTTTTGGTGAAGGAAATGGAATCATTGTTAAGAGATTGGCAATTTATTTCTGTTGATGCTAAAGGTAGATCTGGGGGACTTCTATTGGGGTGGAGGACTCGTAAATTTCTTCTTCTTAATGCTTGGTCTATGAACTTGGGTCTCTGTGCTGTTATGCATTCTTTTGAGATGCAGTTGGAGTTATGTTTTCTTAATCTCTATGGGCCTTACACTGATAGGGAATCCTTCTGGAATAATCTATCGGTTATGGATTGTTTCAATTTTTCTAATTTGGTTGTTGGTGGGGATCTGAACTTCTCTCTGGGACAGTCCGAAATTTGGGGAGTTAAAGCAAAGGTGGATGGTTTAACTGATTTCTTTAATCATCTTCTGGAGGGACTTGGTCTCATTGATATTACTCCTTTGGATCCAAGACCAACTTGGTCTAATCGCCGAATTGGATTGGAGAGTATTTGTAAAAGATTAGATAGATTTCTTCTATCGGTTGATTTTCTGGATGTTTTTCATCTTAGACAATGGATTGGGTGTGGGGGTGATTTAGACCATCAACCCGTTTTATTACAAATCTTTCCTAGTACTCCTAAGGCTCATTGTCCCTTTAAGTTCAATGCATGCTGGCTAGAAAATACTGATTTGGTTGATTCTTTGAAAGTTTCATGGTTGGTTTTTGATGCTTTATCTGAGGTATCCCCTACTGCCCAATTCATTGCTAACCTTAAAAATTTAAAAGATGTTTCCATTGCCTGGTCGGTGAAAAGAAAAGCCCAGGACATCAAGGACTTGGTTGATATTGAAAGAGAAATGAAGGTCCATATTGATAGTCTGGGGATTGGATTTAATTCAGAGAGGATAAATTGACTTTGATTGAGCTTGAATCCTGTAAGAGAACTATCCTATGTGATCGGGAAAAAGAGGCTTGTCAGAAGAGTAGGGTTTTATGGCTCTTATGTGGCGACGACAATACCCCATTTTTCCATAAATATGCTACTTATAGGAAAATCTAAATTCCATATGGAAGATTAAGGATGATTTGGGCAATCTTGTTGAAGGTTCTGAGGCAATTGCTGAGGCTGGGATTCAACATTTTGAGTCTCTGTTTTAGGAAGACGCTGATCTTCACCTGCCTGAAATTGTGCTTAGTGCTGGTTATTTTCCCACTTCTGTTACTGAGGAGGATAATGTTGAACTTATTAAGCTAGTTACATTGAAAGAGATTTAGCACATCCTATCTATTAGTAAAAATGATAAGAGTCTGGGACATGATGGGATCCCTATTGAGGTTTACAGATGTCTCTTTGATGTACTGGGTGAGGATCTTTTGAGAGTTATAGAGCTGTCTTGGGTAAGTGGAAAAATCCCAGCCGTTTTTAATTCAACATTTCTTGCTCTCATACCAAAGATTGATCAACCTTTATCCTTTGAGGACTTTAGGCCTATATCTCTATGTATTAATTATGTATGTACAAGATTATTGGTAAGATAATATCATCTCGGATCAAATCTTTGTTGGGCCGATGTATTTCTGGCGAACAGTTTGGGTTTCATGATGCAGTAGGGGTTATACAGGAAGGTATGCATTCTATGCACAGTAAAGGTATCAAGGCTGTAATGTTAAAAATTGATTTATCTAAAGCCTATGATCGGGTAAGTTGGACCTATCTTAGGGTTATTCTTTCCAAAATGGGATTTGCTGGGAATTTCATTACTTGGGTCATGAGTATCCTTTCTTCTGTATCCTTCTCCTTGCTCATTAATGGAGTTGTTACTACTTTCTTTAAGTCTGGCAGGGGACTTAGACAAGGCTACCCCTTGGCACCTTTATTATTTCTTATTGTGGTTGAAGGGTTAGGTAGGGCTCTTCTTTTTGCCAAAGACTGTGGGAGCTATCATGGATTATCTTTTGGTAATAATATTGACTTAACACATGTATTGTTTGTGGATGATGTTGTAATGGTCAATGATGGATCCAAACTATCTCTTTCCACTTTATATGAGATTTTAATGATTTTCTGCAAGGCATCCGGGATAAAGATTAATAATGATAAATCTTCTTTATATTTTTCTTGCCTGGAAGAATCAGAGGTTATCACTTTACAGAATATATTTTCATTTCCTGTTAACAGAATTGAAAATGGGATGAAATATCTTGGTTTTTATCTCAAACCATGCAGATATCTCATTAAGGATTGGGACTGGCTGATTATCAAGGTGGAAAAGAGGATCAACAATTGGAGCTTCCGTTGGTTGTCTAAGGGGGGTAAGCTGATATTGATTAAAGCAGTACTTGAGGCCATTCCGGTCTTTTGGATGCACTTTTGGTTACCATTGGGGATTATAGAGAAGATTAGAAATCTTTGTTTCAAATTCCTTTGGTCTGGTAATCAGAAGTCTTATGGTTTACCTTGGACATCCTGGAAGAATTTGGCAAACCCAAAGTCTATGGGAGGTTGGGGTCTGAAATTTCCTGCTGTTTTTGCTAAAGCCCTTGCAGCAAAAAATATTTGGAACATCATTCATGGAACGAGATTATGGGTCAAGATAGCTGTGCAGAAATATATTCATCCTTTGAATATTTTGGAATGGATTAGAGCTCCTGTTAAAAAGAAAAAGTGTATATCAATATGTTGGAAAGCTGTTCTTTGGGCTTTTGACATTATTGGTAATTTCTTGGTATGGCATATTGGAAATGGAAATGCTGTTAGAATTGGAGTAGATCCTTGGTTAGGATGCAAATGGAGACATATTCTTCCTTCTTCCATGATTGAAAAATTAAATGTGGCAGGTTTCCATTATTTATCTGATATTGGTCTTTAGGGTTTGCTTGCAGTGTTGGAACAACAATGGTTTAATGATGAATTTATAGGATTTACTAATCCACAGGAGATTGCTATGTGGAATGATTATTTAGCCATTCTAAAATCCAGTCATGCGAGGCTCTCAAACGAGGATGATGCTCTGGTTTGGAATTTATCCAAAACTGGTAAGTATTCACTTAAGGAAGGCTATGCACAACTCATGCACAGGGATGTGGACCATATTTGGTGGTGGAAAGTTTTATGGAAATTAAAATGCCCGCTCAAAAAAAAAAATTTCTGCTGGTTTATTTTTTCTGGTAAAGCATTGACATGGGATGTTCTATGCTTGAAAGGTAGAGCAGGGCCGGGTAGATGTTACTTGTGTAAAGTGGAATGTGAATCCAATCATCATATTGGAGTGGAGTGTCCATTTACTCAGAGTGTATGGTTACTTATTGCTGATGATTTAAAACTCAACAACCTTTGGAGTGGTATTTCTGTATCTGATTGTTTCAGAAACTGGTGTTTAAATATGGAGGTTGCTGAATATAAACCTTTACCTATCATAGTCTTATGGTACATCTGGAGGGCCAGAAATTTGTCTTGCTTTGAGGATCTTTCTCTGACACCTGCTCAAGTCTCCAGCTATTGTTTGGGTTTGATGAAGTCTTTGCCGCAGAAAAAACTCTGCGGTTTCTACTAGTACCATTTCTGTGGAATTTATTGATAAAACCTATGCTTGGGATTTTTTTGACGGATCTGCAGTAGGGGACCCTATCATCTGTGGAGCTAGAGGTATGCTGTATATATTTGATTCTCATTTTTTCTCTTTTAAGGCAGGCTTAGGACTGGGTACTAATCATTTTGTAGAATTATGTGCCCTCAAGCTTTTTCTCTATCTGGATAGAAGGAATTCATTGGATAAAATTCAGATTTTCGGTGATTCCCAGTTAGTTATAAACTGGGCATCTGGTAAGTATCGATTATTGAATTTAGAATTAGCCATGATTCTTTAGGATGTTAACAGACTTACTGATTCTTTCAAGTATGTTGTTTTCAAACATATATATCGGGAAACAAATTTGTCTGTAGATGCTTTGGCAAAAGCTGGAGGAAGGATTCTCGAAGGATCCTGGTCAATTATGGAACATCGCGGAGATCAAGTTGTGGAAACCTTTCAGGTTTTCTAATTGGTCAACTTTTATAAGGTTCTTTGGGTCTTGGGGTGATCAGCGTCGTTTTACTTTGTCACTTTGGAGATTCAATTTTCTTCTGTTCGGACTATAAAGGGTGGTTGATGATGTCTTGATGCTCAGAGTAGATCTGAACTGGATGCTGAAGGGTATCATGCTTTAAGACATTTATATGTCTTTTTTGATAAACAGTTTTTTTTGTTTTGATATGGTCAAGCCTTTAAACATATTATCTGGGCTTGTATGACTTATATTGATGGATATCCTTCAAAAAAGGTTTTTGGATATGGAGCAATTCCATGTTTTTGGTACTATCAGAGACAAATTTTTGAGAAGTTTTGAAATTGTTTTTTTTTGAGCAGTTTGTTGGATTTATTGAACTTATCTTCGAGCAGTTTGTAAATGTATTTGTGTTAAGGCTTTATGCCTACGAACAAATCTTTTTTGGTTTTGAGCTCTTCTTTGTGGAGCTGTATCTTGCATGTAAGTACCAACATATAAGGTTGGGTTTATGTTTAATGGACTTCATGTGCCATCTGCTAAATGTAAATAAAGATTTACGAATTTTTTCTTTGGAAAAAAAAATCCTCTTTTATATGTTGCTATAGAATATGGGGTTCATGGTGTTATTCCCCATTCCATTAGAACATTTGATGGTTTTCCAATTTGATAGCCAAGGTGTATATGGTTTGTTATTTTTATTTTTTGGTTAGTGGGATTTTAATTACCGTAAGCTTTCATGCGAATTTTACCTACCTCAGTTATGCCATGACACAATTTGAGTTATTGAACCTCCACCTAAGCGATCCATGTTTCATTGATACATAGGTATCATAAGTTGTTTTAATGTCAAGGTAAAAGAGGAAGCTCATCAGTTGGCCCTCCTACATTCTTTTGGATATTTGTTTTTTCATGTGCATATCTTCATGGTTTTCTCTTGGGAGTTTGATGGCACCTTGGAAGCACCCATATCATGTTACTAGCATTGGCTTGCATTTTTCTTGTGTAAATTTCATTATGGCCTCAATTCCAACCTCCTTTCTTGGAACACACTTATAGCTACCTATAGGAAGAATACATTGAATAGGCAACAAATTTTGTTATGAAATGGGGCATTCTTTAAAAACTTTGTTTGTTATTTAAACATGAACCCTATAGATATTGAGTAATGATATACATTTTTTTTGGTTATTGTTTTTTTTGCTATATTATTAGGCACAAAATATTGTATATCTAATTCCCTCTTACAAGGATAATAATGTTAATAATTTTTATAGAATTCTAGAACTTTTTTTGACAAATCATTGGTAGTCATATTCTTGTATGTAAAAATATTCTATTAGAAGGTGTTAGATTTGTTTACTTATCAAGTTCATGCAATTCTCTGTTAAGTTATTATACCTGCCTCAGCAGGTATATTGTAATCGATTGCAAGTCAAACTCTTTTGACTTTTGTACTAGTTGCTCTCTTTTGATGCAGGTATAAAAAATTAAAATCTGTTTTGTAAAGTATAACTTAGGGATTTGTAAATTTTTTTTTTTTAATTTTGTTAAAAAACTATTTTTGTAAACAGCTGATTGGTGGATAGAAGATGATGTAAACTTTGGAAATTGGTATCTGGATTTGAGATTTGAGTTGACATGTGGCAACATGACATCATAATAATAAAATTAAAAAAATAAAAATTATATCCCATTGCCATCTGTTATAGCAAGTGGTACCATCGGAGCCAGCTGTTCTGGGCCTCGGCGTTGGGTTGATGGATTCATCAGTGACATATTCATGAAGAATATCTGATAACGTTGATCTCTGAGTCAATCCCTGTGCTTGGTTAGGGTGGTCCTCCCCGGGAAACAGGCTTTCCTGGTTGCACTCATGGCAACCCTCTTTCAGGCACCCGCTACACAGTAGTAGACACAGGGAGTCATTGACGAGTACTTTCATTGTTCGAGCTGGCATCCGACGAGCAAGCACTGTGGTGATCTATTTATTTGTCCAGAATGCAATGCAGTTACACGCGGGGCTGCATTCACACTCCAATATGGGCACATTCACTTTCTCACCTATTTTTGCAACATCTTTTAAGGGAACATATTGTAAAAGAATGGAGTGCACATCATCAACGGCATTGAATTGCAAGAATTGCCTCATAGAAGAATTCGGTGTGCCATTTGACAACATTACAACAGAAGCTCCCTCTACCCCTCGTTTTTCTGCTAAAGTGGTCATCGGTCCCTTGTCGACATTCATATTCCCATTTATTGGCACGAGCTTGGGACCTGTTAGAGTAGTTAGAACTTCCTTGGCACCATTCTCGATATCAAGTCTTCCTCTGATAAAACATGTAATAAAAACTGCTATGTTACCAATGCAAGCAATTCCAAGAATAGGTAAATCAACGGATCCAGTCAAGGCTTCGCTTATCTCCAGTTGTGCTAAAGTGATACTACAAAACCATCTGAACCACAAAACCAATTTTACGATCAGCAATAGTATCGACATATGTTTGCTTTCTTGCCTATTCAAGTTGAATAAACCTATTTCAAATTACAATCCAAACAGAGAGGATTGCCACTGCAAATTTATTGATACACCCGATCGATATGCTGCATACAAACATTTACAGAGCAATTGATTGTGCCTGCAAACATTTTTATAGTACATCAAAACTGCATCTAAAATCCTTTCCTTCCTCTACCCAATTATAAAATCCTCTCCTTCCACTGACTTAGTGCTTTTGCTACAATGCTTTATTCCCTTGGTTGTTCTCTAAACGCTTTAAATTTGTCGAAAATTGACAAGTAAAAGTTCTGCAATTTTTACCTTTCAAGTTGATGCAGAGA
>LPNX010425365.1:424425-504938 GCA_001517045.1 Pseudotsuga menziesii
TTTTATTCTAATTTCTTTCAAATTGTAATTATATTTGTTTTATCATATATTTTTATAGCAAAATTATCCTATTGCTATATATTTTCAATCTCTTCTTAGGAGGCAGGTACTAAGCAACTTTGTTGCTTTTTTTTTTTTCATAAAAAAAGATCTTATATATATGATATATAAAAAGGTATTACCAAAAGTATTTACAAAATGACAACTTGTCACCATTTTTCCAAAATCAACAATTACATCTTCGAACCAGCAAGTTCTAATTTCCATCCATATACTAACTTCCATATAATGTAGGCATGACCCCTCAAGTATCTACCCTATTGCATTATGTAATTATCATTACATAATCCACCCCAGATAAATAAAACCCCTATGAACCATAAGATATATCAATCTTATGCATCCATACAGTTAAGCCACAAAACTAATAAAAACCAAAAAAGGAATAAGCAGATGGATCACGTCCATCCCCACGGGCCACCAAAAAATGTCCAATCGGCCCCAATATTGCCTGCTTTGACAATAGATCAGCATCATAATTGATCTCCCTGTAAATATGCTGGATGCTGATCTCCAAGAATTGACTCCTCATCTGCAAAATACGATCCATCCAATAGGTCAGAAGTACCGCTTCCAAATGGATAATTCCCTTAAACCATTCAACGATAATCCTGGAGTCACCAGCAATTTGGATAGAATCAATGCCCAATGATCTAGCTAAGTGAAGTATACCCCATAAAGCCAGTAACTCAGACCGTGTGTTGGTACCAAATCCACAGTTCCATTTGATGTTGGAATAAACTTTGTTGCTTATTCCACTTGTTTATTTTTTTTACATATTTTACTTGTGTAAATTTCTTTTAATTGTTGGCGACACTGAGGTACACTATGAGGTGCTTATTTCAGACACTTTCTATAAAGCCACAGAGGATATAAATGGGTCCTCTACAATGCTCCCATCACTATTGTCACAAACTTCTAGGAATTCATGTGGTCGTGGTTGCCGACAAGATTATGATGGACTTTGGGGACTCTGATAGACAAATGACAAGACGTTCATCTATCCATCCACAAGTGGACATCAATTCAGAGTATTTTCCTTCTCTTTCTATCTCCATTGATTGTGGCGAACAAATGTTCTTTTTGCATGTTTTTAATTGACAATTTTGGAAACACATGGCACGTTCTTATTTTTTAGAGGGACAACAAATATGGGATTAGTGTCCTAGAAACCTGCTCTCATATAGAAAAATTCCTTTGACGTAATTAATAAAAAATAATACAAAATTCATGTAGGCATACTTGAATTTTGTGGATATGATCATATCTGCCACATAGTTGTGCTTACATCGATGTGAGGGTCCATGAAGAAATCAACAATTGATTTGAATTTGAATGAATGAAGCATTGATTTCAATCTTCTATTGTATCAAAAATTCATTAAACCACAAACTCAAGCATTAAAAACAAGGTTCATGGCAAGTTGTGTTTGTTTTGTGGTATTTCAAAGGTTCCATACTTATCACTTTCAACTCATTTATTAGAGTCATAATTATAATCTTTTACATCTGGTTTAGTTGTGACCTATAATCATAATCACCGATCTCAATCACAAGCATGGAAATTTTAGGGGAAAAATTTAGCCTTGAAATAACTCTCACTCTCTGATCCATGATCAAAATGAAAAAACATCTCATTTGGTTAATATTGAATACCTCGAGATAAGCCATTGCCATGTAAAATGGGAAAAAAAAAATCACGATTGAAGAGGATACCTCCATGAAAATATGGTCCTCCATGTCTAAGCTACATGAACAATCAAGTTGTTGGAGGAAACAGTTGCAAGCATGAGGCCACCACAACCTCGACCTTCTTTTACATTTTATGATGTACACACTAAAATCATATGAGCATTTAGCGAAAATGTTGAATGCCTACACCTGGACAATTTTAAAGTGGTTGACATATGTTGAACTAAATCTCATTGTTGGGCAACAATGATATGTTTTGTGAATTGTGCATGTTAAAATTTGAATTTGGCCTTATCTTATGTTATTAATATGTTATTTATCATGGTTTGAACGATTTAATTTTTTATGCATATATCATGATACGTGTTGTTGATGATATTATGCATATTCTTAATGACGTGTTTAGATGTTTGGAGAATTATGGACATGTATATTGATAAGTAAGGGAGTTACAAGGAGATTTCATAGACATTGGGCTATGTCCCTATCTTGAAAAAAAGGAGTGATAAGGAGGCCCCCCTTTTCTTTAGTTGGTCTTTGTTCATGACTTTCATTTATGTTTCTTAATCCTTTGTTTTTGATGTCTAAAAAAATTAAAGTCCTTTGATTATTGTATGGAATATCACATATCCTCGAAAAAATATAATTGGTCTAACCACCGAGGGATTTTTTATTGGATAAAAGTTTCAAGGATTTGATCCTATTTTATGAGATAATAGGTAAACTTCATCGTTTGGTCGTCATGCTGGATGTGGTCATTTAAATAGATCATTAGTCTTTGTCCTTTTATTTCTAGAATTAATAGAAACATCCTAATATATTTATAACCTGTTGCATCCTTGTTGGTTCAAACTTCCTTGTTTCTTTGATCCTCATCTTGACTAAGTAGTTATAAAAACGCCAGTCTTTGAGTCGAGGACAATTCTTGGTCTAGAATTCCACATAAGTATGTAGAAGAATCTTGGGATTTGTTTCTCCTTTAAACAAAGGAAGCCTTTCATAAAATAATATTTTCTCAAGTTGTGTAGCTCACGTGGTCTATTGGTTATCTCTTAAAGTTTCCTCGAGTTGTTCTTATCTTATATTGTTAAAACAAACAAACAACTATTTTTGTTTTATTAAAATTGTAAATTTGATATATAGATGGATTGATCTATTCAGTTTGTTCATATACTTGAGTAATAATTTGATATATTTATAAAAAATACAAAAACAATTCATTGTTCTAAGTTTCTTTGGTTACTTTTCTCTTTAAAAAAATGTTTAAATATTTTAGTTTTAGTTAATCTGCTTTTAGTTGCATAATAATCCTACTAGATGTATGATGAAGGTTCAAGCTGATAATAATTGTTGTTAGGATATAAAATTGAGTATCGTTCCCGCTTCCTTTGATCTAGCCAATCGAAAGGTCCAAAAAGATGTTTTTGAGGTATTTAATCCTCCTAATAAACACCCCATTCTATAGTCAATCAATTCTTTACTAGATGACTTTTGATGGTCATTTCATTTTCTTTACTAACTACATCTATTTGTCTGTGGTTGTGACGATCTCTTTAGGTTTTTTGGTAGCTTCCTTTAGATTCTTCCTAAACTCTCAATTGATGTCGTGGTCTATGGAATATGCAATATTTAGACTATATTATATTGCTTCATTAAATGTTATGCGTTGCATATATATTTCATTCTCCTTCCCTTTTTCATCTATTGGATTGCATGTAGTAACTAGTTGATGATCTAATGGACGAGGGGAATTGACTTGAAGGTATTCTATTTATGCATATTCTTCTTTTATGGTCATCCACATGTGTATGATCTAGCCTCAAATTGATTCAATTTGGTATTGTACGATGACATTCTCCCTGCATATTCCATATGCTTCTTCGAAATCATCATCTAATCTAGATTTATGTTCTCTACATGCAACTGGGTATAATGTCCATTTTTTTCTTGTATGAACCTATGCCGAATTTCATTCCTAGATATGAAATGTTGACAAATTAGGTCTTTGATAGGTACCTAGGTTATGTATGATGGTGGTGTCACCTATGAGTGCAATTGCATTGTGGGAATTATTTGGACAGTGTTTTCACCATTTTCTAGGTGGCACATGGCTTGGATGTTTATCCAATTAAACCTTGCTCCATTCACATAGTGAAGGAATCATGTATGCACTCTTGGACACCAATAGTAATTACACATAATTTTATTGATCAAATAATAGCAAAGTGCCTCTATTTTTCTGTGTATCCAGTGGAATTTTTTTAAGTATTGGTTGCTAATGGGGTGTCATCAAAAGAGCAACAATAATGGGTATAAAAATGCAAGGGTTTGATTTTGAAATAATCTACCAAAAAGGAAAGAAAAATGTTGTGGTCGATGGCCTTTCTAGAATATATAGAAGAATATTCCAACTTAGATTCCATGGCATCTTCCATTCCTATGTGGTTGGAAGAAGCTCACCATGAATGAAAATAATATAATAATACTAGAGAACAAATACAATGTCTAAAAGAAGGGAATGTCTCCATGGAACACTAGGAATGGAAGAGGGACATCCTTTGGTATAAGGGTTAATATTTGTATGCTCTCAATCAAAGTTGAAAGAACAAATATTAAAGGACTATCATAACTCTTCACTAGAAGGACATTCAAGTTTCCTTAAAACTTATCAAAGGATAATTTTTTTTTGGAAGGAATGAAGAAAGATATTTAGGCATTTGTAAGAGAATGCCTGGTGCACCAAAGAAATAAAATCGATACAATCAAGAATATAGGGTCACTTCAACCTTTACACATACCCAATTAAAGAAGGGAAGAGATATTAATGCACTTCATTACAGGTTTACCAAAATCACAAGGCAAGGATGTCATTTTTGTGGTTGTTGATAAACTCACAAAATATGCACATGCATATTTTGTGGAATTAAATGTACATGTATTGCAAACCAAGTGGGTGAAGTGTTCATGAAAGAAATTCACAGTTTTATTGGATTCCCTAAAGTAACGATCAATTAAAAATATCCAAAATTCACATGAAAATTTGGAAAGATCTATGGAAGGTAATGAGAACAATGTTGGCTATGAGTTCAACATCTCACTCACAAATAAATGAACAAACAAAATGGTTAAAAAATGTTTATAAGGTTATATCTGTTGTTTTTCTTTAGACAAGCGATCCCAATGGGTCAAGTGGTTTCGTTTAGTATAATGGTGGTATAATACCACCTATCACACATCTACAAAGACAGTTTGAATCTCTTTATGGTTATCCAACTCCTACTATTGCATCTTTTTTGCAGGTTCATTCCAAAGTATAGGTAGTGGATGCACATATGGAAAAGACTAAAGCGAGACTTTCAAAATACTTTGAAGAGGTGACTAGATATATTTGAGACTACATGCTTATAAGCAATCTACTCTGTTAAAGAGAAGAAGAATAAAATTAGATCCAAAACTTTATGGACCCTACAAGATTATTTTCAATATTGGAGAAGTGGCTTATGCCATTAGATTTTTCCTTCCTCCCACATTTATAAGGTTTTTCATGTATTTTGGTTGAAACATGTTTTGGGACATACTATGCCAATAAGAACAAAACTTCTATAATTAGATGAAGAAGGCCCAATTTGATTTTGGAACCAAAAAATGTTGCAGATAGACATTCTCTATCTCATCAGAATATAACCATTATGGAGTAACTAATAAAGTGGAAGAATATGCTGCCCGAAGAAGCTACCATTGGAAGATGTGCAATTCATGAAGAAACACCCTTAATTACAAGATTTGAGGGGAAATAATTTTTAAATCGGGGTCTATGTTAAGGCCTTAACCATAATTATTTATGATTATATTACTTATTGTTAGGTCTACTCAGTATTGGGTCACATAATGATCACTTCATCTCCTATTTATAACAAAGGAGATTCATTTGTATAATCATCTCATCTTGTCTTGTGTATTTTCTACATTGTATAAGGAGGTTGCACCCCCTCAGAGAGGCTTATTATTTATCTCTTTTACTCATTCTCAAGGCATGGGATTACTATCTCTTTCTTTTGGGGATTTGGTGTATAAAATACCTCCATCCCATCTATGTAAAGAGTGGTGAGATCAATGAGCACAGTGAGAGTAAATAGATAGGGATGGATAAGCTCGATATTATCTTGGTGGACCTTGGTCATGAAAAAATTGCTACACTTTTGTATTGGTGTCTAGGTGTTGAATTTTGGGACCCAAAGCATATGTAAAAATGATGAAACTTATGATGGCTAGACTTTCTCAATGACTTCTTCCCTAATGTCCTCATTGCTTAATCTTATCTTATGCATGTAAACCGAGTCCTATAAGTTTGGGAGCTTCTATGCATTGGTGAAATCATATTCTATGATCAGGGTATACATTAGTTTACCTTTGAAATATCCACTTTGCAACACTCGAGGGTCCATGGTTTCTTCAATGATAACTTATTTTATATCTGGAACCACTCTAACATTCACCTTTCCCATTGTATTGGCTTCTAGTTTTTTATGGGTGTATATCAGTTTCAATCCTTGAATAATTCTCTAGATTTCATGTTAGTACTCTTGATTATGGTGCATGTGTATCGACAAGATTTGGATCATTCTTCTCTTGCTTATCTGTTTCTTGCACTGAGTGCTCTTGAAATGGTTTTGGTGTCTCATTGTGCTAATGAAAATGTATAGTACCAAAAATAATGGACCTCTCAAAGTCATAAATTCAAGCATAGATTGGATCTTATCTTTAAATACAAAAGGCGACAACATCTTCAAAATGATTAAAAAATGTGTCCAAATCATGTGGTAGTCACAATCCTTTCCAATTGAATTTACTTTTGTTAAAACATCATAATCGAAAGACAAAAATGGGACCAACTAAATCCTAATGATGGTGTTAGTTCCCAGAGGTGAACTAGGTTGAAAATAGAACATGCCTAGGCATGATGAGGCTCAAATTTTAATGATAGCAAATCTATAGTAATGCTTAAAATGAATTTTGACCTAATTTATGAATGTTGTAGGTATTTAACAAGTTTTTGGATAACTTTGCAAATACAAAGGTAACTGACAGAGAAATTTTATGGAGTTAGGAAGAACAAATAGGAAAATGGAATATGAAGAAATGATGAAAACATATCTTTCAAAATAGGAAGCATTAGTGGGTAAATTTCATAATAGGAAGATATATTTGAACACACTGAGCTGTATGAGACAAAATTCAATAATTCTTTACACTATGAAAGGTTAACCTGAGATGTTTATGTTTCTTGAGCAATAAAACATTTCATGAAAGCAAAACATACAAAATATTTCCATATACAAAGCATCCACAAGATGTATTAAGATCATGACAAAATCAAATGAACTTTGAACTTATGCAATAACATCCAACATTTAATCATGAATAGAGTATCATCAATACTCAATCTAGATCAAATAATACTGTATTCATTGTATGAATATTCTCATGAATCCTCTCATAATGATAATGGAAACATAAAATACAAACATAAACGGAACAATCTACAAGATTCCATATCATTAATATCTAGTCAAAAGGTTTACATTGAAAAAATACACACCCGATTGAACAAATTTAGAAAGAACACTTCTAGTTCTAAAATTTCTAGCCTTTTTCTCTTTGTTCGAGCTACATTATATAAGCCTTAGCGACGACTAAAATCAATTTATTTCTTATTTGAATCACAATTTAAAAGTAATATTTTTTCACAATTTACTTTTTACATTGAAATATTACATTTTAACAAAAAACCCGTTTCATTTCCTTTTCATGGGCCCAAGTATTTTCTTTCCTTGAGTGAGTGATTGTTGTCCACGCATTGTCTGCTGAGTTGATGTTGGTGAATATCCTAGAGATATGCCAACTTGGCTCATTCTTGGAAACAACATTGAATATGGTGGGATTCCAGGCTATAATGGGCTTCCAAGTGGCATGAATGAAAGTAGAGAAACCGGTGTTACATACTGTTGTGTCATAGCTGGTGCTTGTTAAATTTTGAGTTATTGGGATGATGAACCAAGTACTTGGCCTGCATACTATAGCTGAGGAGGGAGAGCTATCGTATGATAACTTGTAATTGGTTTCCACTCCTTTCCCATTGGGATTTTATGAGCTCTGATATTTTCTAAAGCTAGTTCAACTTTAGAGTGCATCTCATAGGACAAGGGTGCCAATTCCTTGAAAATTACTTTAATCTCTATCTAGATTTGAAAAATAGGCTTCCACCTATCTACAAATTGATTTCCACTTATTATTTCATATACTACTACTATTAGAGATCTTCACTTCTTTTATGCTTCAACGTACTTAGATATTCATCTTTTGAATAGAATTCTACATTTCTGTCTCATAATAAAGGAAATCCTAGCTTTACTACTCCATCAAACAAGGTTTTAAAATATGAGATATCATCTACCAAACAATTAGTGTTTTTTTTTCATTTACCTTGTACAAATTATTCTTATGATTCGTTTATTTAGAAATCATGATTACCAGGGTCCTGTTGGTCAATTGCAGTTATTCCAACTTTTTGATGCTTTTACTGTTCAAATAATCAATTGTTTCTATGACCTATTTGGGATTTTATCCCAATGTAATATCCAATTGATTCATCTCATCCATTACTAATTTATAATTATCCATTTCAACACTCATTAGCTCAAGAAAGTCTGATTTATTGTTAAAAGTTGTGTTATTCTATCCCACAATTCTTGAAATGTCGTTCTCAACAACTCCTGTCCTTGTGCATCCATTTGTAAGGATGTCACCTGAATTTTGAAATCATCCACTTCTCTTTTAATATCATAGATGTCATTATATTTATTGCTTACATCATTTTCCAACTCTACAATTCTATCATTCTTGTGAATGATATCATCTTCAAGATTTTTTATTTTGGTATCTTTGTATTATAATATTTTTGCTGGTTTTGTAGCAGTGGTGTCTTATTCCATAAAATAAACATCAACTATTTATTGGTTAGGTGACTGATTCAAAGGATCTTGGACCATCTGTTCTACCTTTGCATGGACTAGTTATTTCTCCATTATTTCAGATGAAATTGTTTATGAGGGAACAATCTGCGATCTAACAACATTCTGAAATTCCAAAGTTTCTATCTGTGATGACATCTCACTTATTCTTTTCTCATTTTCTTTTGCTAAACCTTTATACTTTACCATGGCGGCCAATATATCCTCCTTTTCCTTTTGAACCTATTGAATCTTGACTATTTGAATTGGGTGCACAATATCTATCTTGATCCGCTTCTTAAGATTTTCTATCTCATTATCTTTGGTGGCTATCAGGGACTTGAATTGTGACCCATCCTCTAGTTTATAAATTAAGGAAACTATATTATCCTCCAATTCTTTTATTGTGAAATGTTTGTCCCTAGTTGTCCATTTTTATGCCTTTAGTAGGTCTCTATCCTTGTTCAGTGCTTCTCTAAGTATTTTCTCTATTTTGGTAGCCTTAACTACCTCAACACAAATAATGTCATTGTATTTCTTGAAGAAGTCCACTTTATCCATGATACCAACTGAATCCAGTTTATAATGTGATCCTTATCTCTATAAACACTGAACCTAGTTGGTATTGGCACCATGGGATCAATCACTGCATATCTGAAAATATTATTCATATTATATGCCACTCATAGCCGTATTTTCTGAGGTGGAATTATCTGTTTCCTGTCATGATTTATAGCATACACATTATCCTTTCTTATATCTTTATAAATGGATTACAAGTCTATTTGAATTTGGACAAGGCCTGTCTAAGTGAGGGGCCTTTCTTTCTGTGGAACTGTAAAATCCAGAGAAGGGTAAGGCATAAATATGGTTGGTTCCCTTCTTGGTGCTAACGCTGGCTTACTCAATTCAACGAATTCTTTTGGCAAATATGCCTAAATTTTCTTCTCTACCAAATATTGTGAGGTCTCTGCTGATTCTGCTCTTGCTTACTTAAGCTAAGAAGTTTGTTCTTCCCGGTCTATCTCCATATCTTTAGCTCCTATTTTCTACCTTGACATCTACTTAATTTCAGTGGGATTTTCTTTGGTTTTCATGATCTTTTCAACTTCTTCCCATCTCTCTTAATTAGAAATACTTTCCCATTCTGGTCTAGGTGTGTACTCATAGGATGAATTCTTGTTCTCCAATATTTGCTTTGAGATTACTTAGTGCAGATCATATCGTACCGGTTTAGCCTTGTGTAAATTTAACTGTTCTAGAAATACCTCCATATACTGAAGAGAACTCAAATATTTGACTTGGAATGGACCAACATCTTTGGAAGTGTGGAAATATCTATGCTATTTGAAACCTTTGAAATGCGGTTCATCTGACAGAAATATTTGTCTAACATATTCCATTTCCAAGACTTTGACAATTAGAAAAGAAAGAAATTTGTATGGCTTCCCTTCAAATCCATACACTTTGATTAGGATATGGTATTTGAAAATAAGTCAGTCACCCACTCTTATCTCTGGGGTGAACTGCAACCACTCTTTTCCTTCCATGGGCATTCTTGGTAGGTCAATTCCATGAATGATGTGGTATGCGACCTTCATTACCTTGTTTGTAAACTTTGTGACTTAGTGTTGCTTGCTTATCTTACAAATAAGGGATTTCACTCATAGAGTGGGAGATCTCTGTCCATTTCATTAGTCATTTTTAAGCCTAGGTTTTCAAAGTGATTGAATTTCTGGTACAAGAACAAGAAGAATAGGCTATAAGGATATCTGAAAATTTCTAAAGAGGGGAACTCTTTTAACTGCTGGTTAATAGCTTGGGATAGGAAACCATAGATATCCCATTTTGTATTTTACTTGGATGCAGGGTGTAGGTATGCTAAGAAACATACCAAGGTTTCATTGAGTTCTTCATCGTTCTTGTAAGTTGTAGCCTAGGACTGTAGATAAGAGTGATATGTCTTTTCTAAACTCAGACTTGAAGAACACAATTTTAAATGGGGGATTTGAGTGTTGTGTTATCATCCCAGGATCCATGTGATGGGTTAGGACCATGGTTTTATCATTAGGGCTCAAAGTCTGGTAATTAAGTGTCATTCTTATTTCTTCTACAGGTTGTAGGACTTCTTCCTCATGGATACAAAGCATTTTTCTTATACTATCAGCATCTATTTGGCAGACAACCTTAACATTTTCTGAGGATATGATTAAGTTTTGGTTGGGGGAGTAAAAGAATGAACACCAGCTGGTAATATCTGGGAAATAAATAAATTGAGGGAACACAAATCAAGATAACCCTAAACTCCATAGATTGTAGGGGTCTTGGTCTTGAAAATCGTGGATTTGGGCTTCATGAAAAATTAAAATTAGGTCATAATGGGTCACTTCTATGTCTTTAATGTCATCCTGATGGTTAAAAAAAAAGGCCCCATTTCTGGAATATTTAGGCTTATGGGTTGACTCAACAATGGGATGAGACATTTTGATGGTGTAATTTACTGGTTAGGGTAAAAAATATTTAGCTTTGCACGCTAGTGTAACCTTTGAATTTACAACAGTAAATGGTAAAAACAACTGAATGAATAGAAGGATTAAGCAAATTTTATGATGTGGAGGTTGACTAGGTGCTCAGATTCGTGACTGGACCAATTGGAGGTATAGGCATGCAAAAGTCTAATCGACAGGTACTCGAGGATGGATTGGATGATAATGACTCAAAACATACGAGTGAAAAAGAATTTAACAGTTTTGAGATTCAAAGTTTGAAATATGGCGGGATATTAATGGATGAGGGGATGCTAATGCAACTTCCCACACTGGGACCACTGGGACATTGGGGTGATGTGGAATGACATTGAGGCCACTAAAAGACTAATGTGACTAGACGGGGTGATGTGGAATGACACCGGGACCACATGAATTTTTCATGAGCAAGAACCACCCTGGTTTCTTAAGGCAATAATTCTCTCTCAATGAATGGTTTAATAAAATTCCCCCAAGGAGGAGCAACTAGTAATAATTGGCCATGCCTACCAAGTGGTTTAGAACATAACACACCCTTGTGTCCCTCCATGTTCCATGAAAGTTACAAACATGTGACGTGTTCTGATCGTCGGATCTCATCACATCATCCACAAGATAATTGTGGCTTTTTCTTTTTAAATATCTGGTCATTTCATATTGGAACATTTAATCTTGACCATCGATCTAATTTATCGTCTTGGTATATCTTCTCAATCCCACTCTACCGTATCTTCCTACAACTTTTCCTAGCATTATTCATCTCAACTGTCATCCCCTTTTTAGATCTACAACACTTAGTTTATCCCGAGTGTTAGCACCGGGATTGAACCAAAGGTTGGCAGAAGGGTCGTTCCTAGGTAATAACAGAACCACTTTAGACTGCGCTTCTGGACCAAGACATTTAGAGAGGGATCTCTCATTTACTTACCAAATTTGCTCACATAAGATATTCAATCGAGAATCGTCAGGAGGTCAGATTCTTGAATGGGGCAGGTATGTTGTTATAAGGTGTAGGTGGGATGATCAGATAGGAGGACCATTGGGAAATGGAGTCGATAGTCCTGGTATGGAACATGTTGCAGGAGGTAAAGAATTGCTCAAATTTACAGACAGAGGAAAGGTAGCTTCCCATATTTCAATCATGAGATATTTAGTGGGTGATTAGTGGATGAGAGGAAACAGTCCATCACGCAGAGCATTTACAGGATGAATTTTGCGTGAATTTAGAAGAAATTGTTTAAAAATGTTTGAAACAAAGGGCTGAGAGCATACAGGATGAATTCTGGCCCTTATACACTACTGTCCAAACATGAAAGCAAATAACAAACTGGAATGAAAACAGGATAAACACTCACGTAAGGAAGTTGCATATTGAAAGAAAAGACGACGCAGGAATCTCTTCCATGAAGAATTATCATTCCTCTATAATTTTATTCACATCACGGGAAGCCATAAACAAATTACAATGGAAATCCTCGGCCCTTGAAAGTTTCCGAACCAACCCCCTTTCTCCCTCTACCGGGAGTATATTTATACTACCTTAGACCTGAGACTTATCCCCGGAACAAAACCTGGAAAATGTTTTCAGTCATAATCAGACACTAATAGTTTAGAGTGTGGTACTATTTCCACAATTTATAAATATTAACAAAAATTATGGAATATGTGGGCGTGCTCAGCCTGGATGACAACCCTACGTTTCTGTTGCTGTGCCTATAGACCTCGAGGACGATGTCTTCTGGTCACTTTTAGGTGAGTCACCATTGACTGGGTTTCAGACTCTCCAGCCGGTTTGTCAAGTTAGCATAGTGCCCTTTATTCCCCTTCCTTTGTGTCTCCTCCATGTTCAAAATCACCTTTCTTCATGGACGCAAACTGGTAGGGAAGTTTGTGTCCTTTACTTGCTCAACCTTCTCTGTAGCCCCTCTCTCTCTGGGTAACACTGTTAGATTGGGGGTCTGGAAGAAGGGCTGTATTGCTTCTGGAAAAGGAAAGCCTTTTTAGTGGTTTGTCATTCTTGTACTCCTCACCTTCTGTTTGGTGGGCTCTCCCACAGGCAATACAGTGGAGCGTACCTCCACTAGCCCCATCACCTTTGGCAAGTGGATTCACAAATAGTGTTGTGCAGGCATTGGACCCCTGATGCTCCCATTCGAACAACTACTCCCACAGAGCACATCCTAGGACTGTCTTATTATGTGAAGGATTTGGAGGCAATGATGGTGTCAGGGGATCCTGGAAAAACACCTACGGGACATAGGTGTCTAGGAAATGCGCCACTGGAGGCGTGGGCATCTGAAGACAGGTATATCTCTCAAAATTCTTCATGTCTGCGCCCCGATGGCTGGTGTCATCCTTAGTATGGAAAACCAAGGCAATGGGTAAGTGTAGAAACTGGCTCACCAACCATCATCACACCCAAATGGACAAGATTTTTGAACCAAATTTCCATTTCCAACTCCTCGAACTTCTATGGACTCGCAACAAAATGAAACCTTAGGCTCTAAAAGTATGCTAGCTCATTCTTGGCATTACAAAGGATTTGGAAGATGGTGTTATATATATAAGGCTAAGAGACTAGACTCTGCAATGACCGGTCATCATTCCTGCACATTCTGTCATCGAGTGTCTTAATGCTGACATGTGTGAGGGCATGAGATGGGTGATATTTTACCTGCTGGATATCAAGTCACATCGCTTCATCAGCTGCGGCACTTTACTATTTGCTGCGGGAAATATTTTCGGGTGTCACCCTGTTTAGTCGACCCCATGCTGCAAAGCAGATGGAATGGACGTTCTCACACTCCCTTGCTCCTGTGATGTAGGAAACAAAATGGTCTCCGTCATTGTGATTTCCTTTCCCCATGTGAAGGGTGGATTTTCCTGTTACTCCCTTACTTTCGCATGCCAAACCACACAGAGGCGTCCTGTCTTTAGGTGATATGGCTCCGCCACAGGGATGATTTCTCCTGTACACATGCTAAAAATGATGTCCTTGGAATCAATTAATCTACCAAGAGGCAAATCATGTGTGAGAATATCCCCTCTACTGTCGGATCTTCCATGGTTGCAACACCTGTGGCCTTGACACCTTCTCAAGTTTTCAATTTGGGTGTCTTTCGCATCCATCGTCCACGTTTCTTTAGACCCTAGCCAATGATTCATGATCGACTTTCATCGGGATAGTCTAATCGCAGGCATGTTAACATTTGGCCCATCTTGCCTTGTCTAATCGAGCGAGCACTTTCAAGTCGTAGAATCTTTCATGTCTGTCGATCAATCCTGACCCTTTGTCATGACTGTTGATCTTTGCATCTAGTACCATTTTTCACGATTTGGAATCATGACTTTATCCGTGCTAGTTCGGACCGCGAAATCATCTATGGTCGTGGATCTGCTCATACTCTTATCTTCATCGTCAGATATCTCCATCCTTTAATCCATTTCACGATTTGGAAAAGATGCTTCTTCCATGCACATTTTCCCAACAAAATCGCCTTAGTTCGTCGATCAGGCTCTGCCTTGATATCGACCTTTCATCGCTTGTCCCCTTTAATAGGTTTCGTGAATACCAAACTTAAATATTTTCTTGCATCTTCAGCCTATGGAACCATGCTCCATCATTGATCTTCTTCATTGTGAATATAGATCGTTGATCTACGATGCCTCTTTATCTCATTTTCGTTGTTGCATGTCTTGACCTTTGGCAGGATCTACCACCATAGATCGAGACCTCTTCTCTATCTGACGGTCTTAGCCGACGAAAACTATCGATTGGATAACCTGAGGGGTTTTTGTATAATTCTTCATTGAACATGACCCCTTTCGAATCCTTCCAAGCCCATAACTTGACATTTTCAAATAGAGTGCTAACATCGAGTTAACACTAGGATCCTTCTCCATGGTCCCTCTGATCAACTGGTTAACTACGAAAATCACTGCTCAACACCTTCATGATGATTTAACTGTCAAATAATAGGATTTTTTTTATGGTTTAAAAACCTTAAAAAAAATCTGCACTAACATCGACTCCAAATGGACAACGCCTTGTTCCACATGGTGCTAAGAACTACTAACCTCTACCTTCTTTCATTGGGATATGGAGTCGTTTGCTTGATACTTCTTGATAACTTGCATATTATTTATTTCTCAATATATTTACAAACATTGTAAAGAAAAATACTGTAATTGAAATTTTGTGAAGTTTAAAGAGAAGCATGAAATTGGAATTGCTCCTAATCTATTATTTACAAAAGTCATGGAACTTGGATTTAGTAAATGAAGAAGCATTTCAAAATCATTTCATTGATAGGGTCTTCTATATTTTCACCATTGAAATTAAAAAGAATGTATGTATTATTCCGTTTCACAGTGGAGATCAGATATGGTCCTATACACAGGTTATCAAATTTTCCATGCTTCCCCCTATCTGCTCTTGTTTTATCCCACTTGAGGACTAGTTCTCTTGGTTTAGAATATCTTTCTAGGGCTCTCCTATCAAAGGTATTCTTGATCTTCCTTTGATGCACCTACAAATTCTTTTTGACCTGCTATCTTTATTTCTATAATTCAATCAGTTCATACACTCTCCTCACCATGTCATTTTTCTCTTCACCTTCATGTTGGATGAGTTTTAATACTGGTAGTCCCAACTGTATAGGTAAAATTTATTCTTTTCCATATATTAGTTGGAAGGGATATGTTCCAACTGATCTCTTGACACTAATTCTTTTATCCCACAGAGCATATATGAGATTCACATCCCAATTCTTCTTGTTTGTTGGTAGCATCTTATTTATGATTATCAACAAACTTTTGTTAAATGACTTTGAAATTCCATTACCCTGTGGGTAGTATGTTGCAGAATCACCAAGATCAATATTATATTTTTCATATAATTCAATCACTTTAACAGATTTAAATGCAGGGGCATTATCTGTTATTATCATTTTTGGACAACCAAACCTTGACAAGATGTTTTCCTCTACAAACCTCAGGATTACATATTCGTTTGATAATATAGTGGGAATTGCTTCAACCCATTTTATAAAATAAGTTGTGGTAGTGAGAATCGATCTATGTTGGCCACTAGAATTAGGATTTATTTGACCAATGAAGTCCAAGCCCCACTGCTGGAAATGCGTTTAGGTTGTAATTGGATTCAAAGTTAATGGCCTCAATTTTTGCTTCCCTACAAATATTTGACATTCAATGCATGACCTGACAATGAGATTTGTATATGTAGACAACATTGGCTAATAATACCCTACTCTCAAAAATTTATAGGCATTAGCTATCCATGCATGATGGCCTTCACACAGTCCTTTGTGTAGCTATGTGATAATCCCTTTAGTTTCATCTTCTATGAAACAGTTTAGTAAGATGCCCTAAGGATCCTTTCAATAGAGGTATTCATCTAGAATATAGTACTTTACTTCATGTAATTTCAAATATCTAGCTTGAGATTTGCATAGACACTATGGACATTCTAAATTCATCAAATAATAGACAATGTATTTATACCAATCATATTCCTAGAATTCCGGGTTCACTTTCATTATATTACCCTGTGCTTCCTATACACTTTTCAACTTTTCTTCTTCTGTCAGCTTTGCAATCAAATTTAGGTCTAAATATTTACAATTTGATTCAACTAACAGCTTATCTAGAACCTATCCTTTAACCAATTTGGTTGGATTTATTTCCAAATCATATTCTTGGATTTTAGACATCAAATTTCCCCTCCTCCCTTCACTATCAGCTTGGCAGAGAATATCCTTCACCACAGTGTAGAACATAAATGATGACTTTTGAATGAACACATAACGCCTAAAAGATTTTAATTCCTTCACCATTTCATTGGCTTGTTTTTCCATCAAACTGTACTTTAATTCAACATCTTTGAGGGATTTCCTGAAAAGGCTATTGGCTGCTCATGATCATTTTCATTTTTTTATGTAGGATAACAATGACAATAGTGTGTATGGATGCAAATTAAAATATGATGAAAGGATTGGAATAATCATGATTTATCAACACATGTGCCTCTCCAATGGATCTTTTTAGAATTTCAAAACCTTATTTTGCTTTCTTGGTCCATTTCACCTCATTGTCAGTTTTAAGCATGTTGGTACTGGTCTTAATTAACTCAACAATACTTGGAATAAATCTTCTTAGGAAATTTATTTTCCCCATAAATTATTTTACTTCCTTTTTTGTTTCTTGGAGCTTCTAATGCTTGTCTTGCTGCCCTTTTATGGTATATTCTTACCCCTTGTTTTGATATAATGTCTCCCAACAACTTTCCTTCTTGAAAGGAAAAAACTTGAATTTTGGATTAGGGAGAGGCCAAACCTTCTACATTTATTGAATGTCTTCTTCAAATGAGATAGCTGTTCATCACCAGTATTTGAAAATACAGTCATATTTGTCAATATCTCCTACAAAATCTATGTGCATTGCATGCTGAAAAGTAGCCCCTACATTCATTATCCCAAATGGAATCTTATCATAATAAAGTTTCCCATGGAGTGGAAAATGTTGTTTTCTATCTATATTGTTTACTCATAGAAACCTAGTTGTATCCTAAAAAACCATCCATCATAGAAATTATGTTTTCTCCTACCACTTTCTACAAAATTTGATCCATTTTGGGCATAGGGTAGTTGTCCTCCAGAGAGCATTTGTTCAAGTTTCTGAAATTAGCACACAACCTTATTTATTCACTCTTTTTTTTTGTAGTAGGAACAATAATAGAAACCCATTCAAAGTATCTTAAAGGGATTATTAGTTTTGCATCTAATAATTCTCTTATTTCCATTTCTATAATGGGCATCAAAATAGGATTGGTCTATCTAAGATTATGACTGAAAGGATTTTCTATAGGTTTTAGAAGGATCTTGTGCTCAATTATTGATGTATAGTAGGTCTTTAGATCTTCATATATATCCATGAAAACACATCTATATTATCTTTGAACAATTTTATGTATATTTGTTTCATTTCCTAAGGCAACAACTTAAATAGTTTGATATTATTAGGTTCTTTATGAGTGCCAATATTTACTTCTTCCACATCCTATTCTTTAGGTTGAATTACAAGATTGTGAGGAACATAATTTTTATCAGACAACCTTTCTTAAGGAATGAGTCCTTTAGGTATGAAGTTAGTTTTTAACTACACAATCTTATGGTTTTATTCTTTATTCATTAACTCCATATCTGTCTCTTCTTCCTCCTGGAAGCTTACACTTTCATATTCATCTTTCTCTTAATAGATGCATGTAATAGAAAATTTATCCACTAGTTTCGAAAATATTTTAATTTGCCAATCATATTCAAACACTTGCTAATGTTTAGTATTATCTAAAACTAATGGCCTATAAATCATCTCTACTTCATGCGGCTTAACTTTAATCTGTGTAGGGTGTTTAAATTTATTAGATAGTACTAATAATGCATTAGCTTTTTGATTCTCTTCTCTAGGAATATCAATAATATTAATGAATGAAAGAAATTGTCTATCAAATCCCATACTGCATTCCTATAAGATCTCATCCTAGGATTCTTTGTTTGATAAATGGATTTAATTTGCTACACTATCAACTTTGAATCTCCAAAGACTGCTATATGAGTGATCCCCATTCTTTTGGCTGCCTCTAATCCCAAGGTTAATTCTTCATATGCTTCCACATTGTTTGTGTCTCAAAATTCAATTTAAATGACAACAATATTATTCCTTGTTGGTTGAGAAGAGCACTACACCAGCTCCCAATTCTTCTTTGGTAGAATACCCATCACAACAAATGTCCCAAATATGTTCTTGTGTGGGATTTGTATCTTTCACAACCATCAAAGGATACACTTATTGTGTTAGGATTAATAATCCTCCTTTGTCCAATGTAGCTTATTTGTCATTATTTCCTAACTTAGGAGTTCATTTATCAACTTACTGGAGTTTTAGTGCCATCACCACTGGTGCCATTGGTTCCATTAGTGTCATTGGTGCCTTTGGTGCCACCGATGCTAATTCCTACATTATAGGAGCCCACTCTGAGTGCCACCAGCAACCTCCATCAGTTGGTTGTGGTAGGTAAGTAGTTATGCTGAGTCAACCTCTAGTTATAATAATTTAGATCACTTTCAGTTAGCCTAGCGCAAATTATGCATGCATGAAGGGAGAGTGGCACATTTTCCCACCTACCTCATCAATTAACTGATTGTAGACTGATTTAGACATCTGGAGTTAGACTAGTGATCCTCTAGCAGTGATTTAGACACATTGAGTTAGCTATTTAGTCAGATTTAGTTAGCTTTTTAGTCAGCTTGAGTTGGTACATTCAAATCCTATCCATGGCATTTGAATTCTATTTATTGTACAATCATTGTATTATTGATTACTGAACATAGATTAATGTTGTAATTAACTGATCAATTCTTATCATATTTGTCTCAAATTTGTCTTGTTTAGTGTACATTGTATTTGATATTCCACTGAATAATTCTACTTCTGAATTGATCTCATTTTCCTGTAGATAAATGGTTTAAAAAAAAAACAAATTTATAATAACCACTCCCTCCTATCTACATGCAGTAACCCGTATCATCGTCAACAATATAGATTGGGTAGTTTATAGGACTACTACCTTCACTTAGCACATATGAATATTTGGCTTCCCTGTACAGTCTCCTTGTTTCTTTTGCAAACAAAGGGATGGTTGCATAATTCATATCCATTTGCATGGTTCCCCCCATACTCTTATCACATGTCCTTGATAATAACATACCATATCTTGGGGGAACATTTTCTACTACAACATCTAGCAGAATGCTATTTGATGGAAGTTGTGCTAAGGTCACAACCAAATCTTTAATCATGCCAACACACTTCACTAGTTTAGAGTGAAAGATATAAAGATCATGATAAGGTTTAGTGATCTCCAATACCAGTTCATCGATAATAACTTTAGGCATGAGATTGTGCAATGCTCTACAAACTAACATGAAATTGTGTATCAGTTTCCCATGTAAACTCATTGTTATATAGAATGGAGGAGTATAATGTTAAATTTATCAAAGCTATAGGATCACCAGGCTGGATTGAACCTTACTGTGAAATAAGAAAGAATGAAGAAGAGGAATTTTAGTGTTAGAATGATAAAACAATCATGGTCAAATTAGTCAGACAAGAGGAAAAAATTTGACAGCGTAACCATAATTTCATAATCATTAACATGTATCTAATACAACCATAATGCAATGAAGCAGAACTCGAATCCACTAGGTGTGATTTGAATTCCATGACTTGGACCGACTCCAAATATCACTAACTGTGGGAAAATCACCACTAGAGACTCCCTAGTGTAACTCATGACAACTAAATTTGTTCACAATTAGTTAACTAACCAAGGTAGGTGAGAAAAGGCACCTAACCTCCTTAAATATTGCAAATGTGGTGCTAGGATAATTGAATATGAAGCAACTGATTCCCATTAGAGCATAACTCAACACACACTAGGGTGAAATGATGGTGGGAATCCCATGACTTAGTGTGTGTTCCTAAATTATAGGGATTGGCCTTTGGAGATCCTAAACTCATGTATACTAGAGCATCAATAGGTAGCTGGGCCCATGATAACTTCCCCATGGAATTAATGAAGTGGCGACATAGTCCCAAGCTAGGAAACTGATATTTGGACTATGGTGGACAAGGAAGGATTATAATAATCCTAAAACCCCCCATAATCCAAACTTGGATGAATCGAGACTTGAAAAATGAGACCAACGGTCACCCATCCAATCTAATGTAAACAAG
The DNA here is from genome assembly GCA_001517045.1 of Pseudotsuga menziesii. NCBI lineage: Eukaryota > Viridiplantae > Streptophyta > Pinopsida > Pinales > Pinaceae > Pseudotsuga > Pseudotsuga menziesii. The sequence goes on from LPNX010425365.1 coordinate 445,525, forward strand.
TAATTGCTTAATAAATCGAGGAAATGGGAAAAACCTCATGGGAACTCCCCCCCTCAAAATGGACATTGAAAACCAGGAACAATTGAACCAAAACTTCACAACAAGAAGAGATATGAGATAAACAAATCTCTTTTCAAAGAAATATTTTGTGAATATGTTTGCAATATGCTCCTCTATAGGGTAGTAATGCAGGATGATAGCATTATTGTGCACTAGTTCCCAGATGTAGTGCATATGGACTTCAATGTGTTTGGTTCACTGCTTGTGTACTAGATTACTAGAAATTTTAATTGCACCTTGATTATCACAAAAAATGTGTATTGAAGGAGTAGTGCAAATGACAAACTCTGTCAGAACCCCATGTAGCCAAACTACATGAATAATTGCATTTATAACCCCTTGATACCCTGCTTTTGCTGAAGAGAGAGAAAGAGTTGCTTGCTTCTTGCTTAACTAACAGATCGGTCCACATCCCAACATAAACACAAATCCTGAAGTATATTTTTTGTTATTTTTGTCTCTAGCCTATTTTGAATCAGTAAAACCAATTGGATCTAGCTGAGCACCAATAGAATAGAGAATCCCAAGCTCTCTCGTACCCTGCACATAATTCAAGATGCGCTTTGATTCCTTCCAATGCAGCTCATGTGGATCCTGCATGAACCTAGAAAAAACACTCACAACATAAGATAAGTATGGTCTCGAATGGGTGAGGTACAATAGGTCACCAATCACCTGTCTGTAGAGAGTACTATCAACTAGGGGTGTAGAACCACCTTCTTCCAATCTGATTCCAGATAGGAAGGGGAATAATGTTTCTTTGTAATAAGTCATATGGAACCTTTTGAGAAAATGACCTATGTATATAGAATGTGTAATCATTATCCCCAAATATTTTTTATTCACTTTAAGGCCAATAAACTAAGTCAACAACCCTAGATCTGTCATGGAGAATTCCTTGCTTAAAGTTGACTTGATATCCTTCAATTCGACAACTGAACCACTGGTAATGATCAAGTCATCCACATTTAGGACAATCAACAATAAGCAACCTCCCTTTTGCTGTATGCAAACATTGTAGTTAGAATTGCACCTCTTGAATTTCTATGACAGTAAGAAGGCATCCATCTTGGAATACCATGCCCTTGGGGCTTGCTTGATCCCATACAAATATTTCCTTAGTTTGCAAAAAAAGGAGGAATCTTTAGTTACCCCTCAGGTTGTCTCATGTATATCTCTTATTCCAGGACAACATGGAGGAAGGAACTCTTCACATTCATGTGATGTATCTCCCACTTCTTTGAAGCAACAATGGCCAAAACTAGCCTTATGGAATCTAGTCTTGCAACAGGAGAGAATGTCTCATTATAGTCCAACCCATGAATTAGTGAGTACCCCTTTGAAACTAACCAAACCTTGTACTTGGTAGTATATCCATCTGCTTCTACTTTAGTTTTGTAGATCCATTTGCACTGAACAAGCTTCCTCGCTGAAGTTAAGAGGACAAGCTCCCATGTATTGTTGTTCTATAGGGAATCATATTCATCATCCATGGCTTATTTCCATCTTGGATCATGAAAATCCTCTCTATAGGACTAAGGATCAGAACCTAGCATCATGTAACACCTCTCTAGGAGAAGATGATCAATATGTGTAGTCGGGATTTCTCCTCTACTACGTGCAAAATCACCTACCCTAGATCATCCAGATCTAAGGGTAGAGTTCATGGTGCAAGTGATTTCTCAACATTGACTTACAATAAGCAATAAATTTTTTTTTATATTTTCATCTAACTAAACAAAATTACCTTTAAACTGGGCCACTCCAGCCATTTGAGGAAATCGTCTAGAGTCTCCCACAGTCTCGGTCTTTCTTTATCTCCAACAAGGGGTTGTCACCGTAAAAGGGATCAAGGGTTACATAGAGAGAAATCGATGTGCAACATAGAATAGTGTGGTGAAAGGTATGAGAGGTGAAAGTTCAAAGGTTATGGTGGACAAAAAGATAAGGAATTAAGGATTGTTTGTGGGGAGACCTTCACAATGTATTTATAGTATGATCCAAGGTTTTATTACCCATAGTATTTTTTTGACCCATTCTCATTTTAGGGTTTTTTTGTCCTTTTTGGAGAGAATGGGGTTATGTTGCAATAAATGCACATCTTCCTTGTATTTATGGGGGAAGGAGTAATAATGTTTTTGACCAATTTTGGTGGAATTTAGTTGTGAAGGTCAAAACAGAGGAAATAATGGTGGGATTATGATGTATAATTATCACTTGGACCATAACTACCAATGCGGAAATTTTTTGGTGTTAACAGTATGGAAAAGTGCAAGGTTCTCATCCTGAAATCAAGATATAGTTCTCCTTCTGTTAGATGGATCCCCAACACTATTCCCAACAATGTCAATGCGTTTTTGGACCCATTTAGACCTTGGATTGGGAGAAAGAGATGGATCTGTATTTCGATCTGATTGATCTTCATTCTCATGATCAAGATCTGATACCTCTTGATCCTCATTTCTAGACTATGAATCTGAAATATTAGTATACACAAAATCAAATGCAATTGGAATATATTGAGCATTTATAACTTCCTTTCTAGCTGGTTGTGGTTCATGCAACATATCTTCATTGAATTGGACACTCCACTATATGAAGAATATTCAGGTTTCAATCTCCACCAACTTGTAAGATTTTGCATCATTTGTATATCCAAACAGAATGCATTTGATTTTTTGAGGCTAGAAGTATTTCCTCTTGTCAAATGGAATTTTGGTCCATGATTTGGAGCCAAAAACCATCAGATGTGAGACATTAGGATTATGTCCCACCGGTGCTTCGAATGGAGTGACCCAAACCACGGTGAGGTACTTTTTTATTTTTTTATTTTATTCTTCTGTATGTACAAAACACAATTCAATTCTTCATCCCACAAATATGATGGAATATATCTTCATTCAAGAAGTCAAGTATCCATCTCCTTCAATGATCGGTTCTTCGTCTCAGCTACACCATTTTGTTATGGTGTGTATGGGACTGAATGTTGCATTTGAATACCTGCTGAAGCACACAACTATTGTAACTTTCTTTTGATGTAATATCGTCCATTTTCTGATCTAAGTGCTTTAATATTATTCCTAAGAGTGTTATCAATTAAGGCTTTGAAAAAATTGAAGGTTTCAAACACCTCATGCTTCTTCTTAAGAAACTAGATCCAACAATACCTTGAGTAGTTATTAATGAAGGTCACAAAATATCTGGATCCATTCATGGATGTTGTAGGAATTAGTTCGGAGACATCACTATGTACCAAATTAAGTGTAGAGGAAACTCTTCTTGCCTTCCCAACCTCATACCTCCACTTTGTAGACACATTGAGAAGACTTAATGAGAGGAAATCCCTCAACCATCTCTTCATTATGCAGCTGTTGGAGGTATTTGAAATTGAGATGGCCAAATATTTCATGCCAAATTATTCTTATCATTAGCATGAGTCAATAGGGAACTTAGAAATGAGTGAGGAAGAAAATCTGAGAGTTCATATGCCTTGAAGGCATTATTTGCATCTCCTTTTACTATTAGGTTCCAAGTAGATATTTTTGATATCTCCACTGAGTCAGGATCAAATGTGACTCACTTTAGTGAGCATGTATGGGTCATCTAATATACATACAACATATTTTCTTCTAGGGAGGGCACATAGAGGACATTTCTGAACACTCCATGCTCAAATTGAATTGAACCATTCACAACAAATGGGATTTGAGAGTCACCTCCCATGTGTATGTTAGGACCACTAGAGAGATCCACAAAAGAGAATGATTCCTTGGAAGAAACCATGTGGTTGGAGGATCCAAAATCAATGAGAAAATATTGTGACTAAGAGAAAAATTCCTTCAGTGCATGGCAACTCTCATCATCTTTAGTCTTGGTTCCAGGATCAGGTTTCCTTGTGTGTTCAGAAAGGGGAATATTATTCTATTCAAGGAGCCTGGACATTTTCTCTATGGTTTTCTTCATACATAGTTTCTTTGGATGATTCCCTCTCTTACAGTATGAACACTTGTATTTTTCAAACCTTTAGGAAGGGAAATATTATTTTGTTCAAGGACTCTAGACATTTTCTCTATGGTTTTATTTGTACATAGTTTATTTGGATGATTCTATCTCTTGTAGTATGAGCACTTGTATTTTTCAAACATTTTGTTCTTGTCCTTCTTATAACCCGAGGCTCCTTCTAAATGATTATGCTTCTCCTTATGTTTGATATCGAAGTTCTTTTTATCCTTTCCTTTCTATTTTGCTTTGGATTGCACATTCTTGGTCTCCCCATCCAAGAGAGCTTGATTTTTGGTGGATTTTAGGGCTCCAATATGTATCATCTTAACTTGTTCTTGAAGAAGAGATTTTGTGAATGCATCAAGAGAGGGAATTCACCAGTTTGGAGTTTTCAGTCTGCCAAAATGAAATGTGGACACAGTTATCACTCAAAATGTACCTCAGGTTTTGAAAGGCAATATCAAGGTAACCACAGAACCAAATTTAGGAAAGAAAGTTGGTTTCTTTCTTTCCAGAGAGGGATCTCTCAATGGTTGTTTTCACAAGCACATATATGTAAATAAAATAAAGAATCGGATTGTATTGTTGGTTAAAACAGGGCAAGTAAACATTGGGCTATGGAGCCAAAATATATATTATCAATGACAAAGCTGTGTGCATGGAAACTTCAACAAAGTTAAGATAGCTATTCAGGTACAATCAAAATGTTTGAGTCTGGTGTAAAAGGAAGAGATAATGAACACTCCATTAACATGGGAATCTATTAGAGATGAACCCAGTGCTAACTTTGGAGGAAAATTTGGTGAATATTTGAAATAATAGTCAGAGCATATACATATGAATTATGAACCATTAAACACTCATTTTAGATATGAAAGAATACATAGTGAAAGGCCATAACAGGAAAACATTCACAATGAGAAAGGAAAGATTGTCTGTAATAAAAAATAACACATGAATCTTTGAAGAAAAGGCTAGCCTCAAATCTCTAATTTATTAAGATAAATCTCAAAATACACAACACATTTCTCACAGGTTCCAACCCTTTTTCCATACAACTTAGAGGTTCTTATACAATTGCTCCATGAGCTGAAATAAAAATAACTTATAAAAATAGGCATAACTACCTTTACATGTGTCATTCGGCACTTATTAACTACTAACAACTTCTAGAAAACAAACTAATTCCTAATAACTATTCTTCAACATTCAACTGTTCATGATCATCCATGCCTTTAGGCGTGCAACATGTACTTAGTCCTCCCAAACTTTTCTATTATCTTCCATTGGTCTGCAAATGTGAGCTCCAAAATGGAAATATCCTTTTGCAACATGCACAATTCTATATGATCCATGTAAGAATAATTATGTATATGTGAACATGCTTCTTTAAAAGAAAAAAACTTTTCAAATTCATTAGCCAAATTATCAACAATCGTCTTTCCAGACAATGATTGGTTCATATTTTAAAGAAATTGGTGTGATCCAATCCCATTGAATCAACTTTTCTTGGTACTCCTTCTAAGTCAGCATTGTTCCTTTTTATTCCCAAAATAATGGGAGTCCTTTCTTAAATACATGATCAAACATATCTTTGAAGAGATTCAATTGATGTGCTGTGATATCAATTTTGGCCTAGATTGTGTCTAAATGATGATACTTGTTCACTACCTTCCTAGCCCAGGTTATAATTGACATTCTGTCCTTGATATTTCCATTTTTCAAATCATCCTCTGTCAATCCATTACAAAATTTGATGGCATTATTGGCATAATCGATTGGAGTTTTATTCAATTTATCCCTGGCTGTTGTCATAATTTGTCTGGATGAGCGAATCACAGCTTCTTTATCCAACACATGGTCAAGGTAGCGTCTCAACTTTCCTTCTGCAATAATGGCATCCCAAATAATATGCTTTACCCCCTGCACTAATGATTGACTTGTTACCTGCTTCATAATCTTATCATTCTTGGCATTTTGCTTCCCAATCCTTTCTCTCTTGTTCCCTCTTTAATGCCAAGCTCTCTAACTTCTTATTCTGATTTTTCAATCCAATTAGCTCTAATTCTTTCAGGATAACTTGTGACATAGCCTGGACAATGGGTTTCTCACTGGATTCAACTGTAGGAGGAATAATTCTGCATTCTAATTGTTTCTCCTTGTCTTGTAACTCCTTTTCTTTCTCCTGCAGTTTCCTTTCCATTTCATCCAATTTTATTTTTAGAGTCTTCTCACTCTCAACTACAAGAGTCATGTCTTGTTGCCACTATTTCTCTTTTTTCTGCAAATTTTAATAACTTAGCTTTGCAATCAGTGAACTCTCTACTCAAGCCCTCTTTTTCCTTCTCAAGTTCAACTAATTCAGATGCTTGTATTAGCTGTGTAGAGGGAATTTTTAGCTTATTTTTGAACAGTTGGATAGCATTCTCCTTTTCATTAAATTTTTTTTGTATCCCTGATCCTTTATCTGCCTTGCTCTCAGCAGCCAACAAATAAGTCTGTAATTTCTTTATTTGAGCCTGGTGGGCTCTGTTCTCCACCTTTTCCCACCTTAATTGATTTTCAATTTTAATTTTACTGGTATGCAACTTTGACAATTTCAATACATCTTTTAACACACAAGTAAAGAGAATGTCCCATGTTTTCTTGTGCATATGTATCATGTCAGGGATAGGGATTTTCTCTAAATCCATCTTCATTTCAGTAACCTTGTTCTTGGTTGCTAAGGCCAAGTTCAAAGTGTTCTAGGAATAATCTCTAACAGTAATGAGAGATACATATTGACTAGAGATTTTACTTACTTCCGAATACAACTTTAAAGATTCCTCTGAAGATATGTCATTAGTTTTCTTATACTTCTCCAATAATTTTGTCTTATTTTTAAGATGATATGTGGAATCAGCTGGTGTATCAGCAAATGTATATTCCTTCACCTCAAATGCAGGCCCTGCAACTTTCATGTTTTTCTTACCTCTGTCTTCTTCTATAACTTGGATAAGTTGTCCTTATTCTTCAATTGTTTGCTTCTTTGGAGTCCTGGTAGTATCCTCCTCTTCTGTATCCATGGCTTCTGAAAAAATCTCTTATTAGTCCTTTCTGAGCAACTCGCTAAAGGTGTGATTTTTTTCAGCTACTGATACCAAGTTGGAAATGCTAGGCAGTGGTGAAGTAATTTATCTTATAGAAGAAGTTGAATCTTCCTGCATATCAGTATCCTTTTGAGTTTCATGAGGATAATCAGACCAATTTGCAACCTCTGCTAATCTAGACACCTCAAAATGCTCAAAGGGATTCCTTTTAGAGCTTGTCTTCTGATTGAAATAAAATGATGAGTGTCATAATTAATAGTAGATTACATCAAAAAACCCATCTCTCTCAATAAACTATCGATCATTGGAAGAGCAACCTAATCTTTTATGATAAAAGGGCCTACAACCCACGGAAATACGATCTCAGTAGACTTCTTGAAATTTAAAAAGTGTTCAATCTCCACTATAAATATTTGTCTAATCAATTCCATAGAGAACACTCTAGGAGTAAAATATGCAGGAAATAAATAAGGATGATGAACAAAGCCATACAACCTAGTCACTTTCCCTTGCTCAAATAGAATCCAATCACCAATCCTTTTCTCTGGAGAAAACTGCAGTCAATTTTTCATTTCTGGAAATAATGTAGGAAACTTCTTTCAAAAAATGGCACTGTACACTTCAGACATGGAGAAATTCATAAATTTAGTGTAATCCCTGTTCATTTCCTCATTAAGTACCATCTCAGACAGCTGTAAATTATCCTCATTGAATGATAGAAATATTTTCAGTAAATAGGAGTGAAATATGAAAGTACTAATCTTGTGGAAATCCATTAACTGAGAGTGAATGTTCTTAGCCAAGAAATCATCAAATTTAAGGCATGGATTTTGTACCAACTGACTGGACTCTGTAGAATCAATTGGACAAGTACTTAGAACATGCAATAGACTCATAAAGGGTTCAATGACATACTTGTTTGTGTCTAACCCTAAGAACTAATTCATCAAGGTTAAATTACATTGACTCATCAAGGTTAAAATACATTGGGTTTCTTCATTATTATTTTTTGCATCCACAAAGAATGGATGGTTTTGTAGATGGACATCCAGTTTGAAAAAACTCTTGAATAATTCATGTTTATTCTCTATTTTAGACTCCCTAAAATACTAGACTATAGACTCTTCATTGTACTCTTTATACTTCAGGGTGAACTCAACAAAGAATGATAGGGTGTTTCTAACACCCAAAGGAATAACTGAACAAAGGATTTTTGAGCTGGTAATATCCATTATTTCTCTTTAAGAGAGAGATAATATCCATTATTTCTCTTTAAGAGAGAGAATAATTGTTGACATACTAGTCGATGAACTTGAGGCAGTTTAGGGTTTGATCGGCCGTGAAATAATGGAAATAAGAATAGTAAACATTATGGATATATGTTCCTTGATATTTTAGAAGCTTTAACTTTTGTTTGACAGCATCAATAGGTCCATTAAGAAAAATGGTGTCAAAAACCTATGCATCCTTGTCTTCATACAATTATTCAATTTTTTGGTATTCAAAGTTCTATGATTCTACATTCTAAACTTGAACCATTTAAATACCTCCAATGGGTACAAAAGGAATACCTAGTGTATTGGCAAATGGCCCAAGGATTCTGTGTGAGTTTTCCACTTCCGCACAGTCCTTAGCTTTCATTTTCCAATGCAGGAGAATAAACAAATACCCTAATTCCAGATTGAAGGTACTTTTATATTTTTTAATATCCATATCAGAATAGCACCTTATGCAGTGGGAATAGCTCTCAACCATCCACCTTGCATGATTCATTCTGTGATGTTGATCCTTTTTTCGAACTTAATCCTCTGTTTCCCTCCATTACAATGCTACCTCCCTTATCCTTCATGCAGATCATAATTTCAGATTGAATTATATCCATTGAACTGAATGCAGATCTATCTAAGCCATTAACGTTCACTTGTCTTGACTAATTTTGAAAATTTCCTCCCAAAATTTAAGTGAGCATGTTCTAGTTGCGAAATGATATTGGAACATAGAAAGTTCCATATATCAAATATGCACCATTCATTTCCTATACCATTTAAATCCATTTCATAGATCCGACAATTTTCTTTTTCCTCGCACCTTCATCTTATGAAATCACTGCCAGTAGTAGATATGCATCTTCTTAAATCCTCACCCTTTATTCTATCTCCTCTTTACCTTCATTTTGCAACCCCCATAATTCTATTCTTCCTTGCACTTTTGTATTATGAAATGAACTTCAACCGTAGATCTTAATCTTGCATGCATCTTAACCATCCAATGGTGTGGTTTCTACCATGTTTCTCAACTTTGGAAAGTCCCTTCCTCTGTGCATATTTAATTTGCGAAATGATTTTTGGCCGTAGATCATGTTTATAGTTTAATCTAAGCCATCAGAAGATCAAGCTCCTACCCGATTTCGCAATTTTTACACATGACTTTTCCCTTTCTAGTTTTCATTGTGAAATCATCCTGGACCATGGATAAAGCTCCTGCCTAGATCTCCACCATTTAATTTTGTCAGGTCTACCGGATTTTGTATATCTAGAAATTTTGTTTATTCGTGCAGGTTGTACCTGCAAAATCAATGCCAACCATTGATCTATCTTCGCTCAAGATCTTAGCCGTTAAAAAATGTGTGTCCAACGACATTTCACAGATTTAGAAATCTAATCATCCCATGCAAATTGTTACTGCGAAATGAATCTCCGCTGTAGATCTTCAACCTCATATGATCCTAGCCATTAAAATATATGGGATGTACAAGTTTTTGCAAATATTCCCGATTTGTTTCACCTTACATGCCCGCTTAGTGAAATCGCTGTCCACTTTTGATCTATCTCCTTCTATCCATCCAACAACTGATCCTTCCTGCAAGTTAACCCTCTTTTGCCAATATTAAAAATTCTTTATACTAAGCATCTTAGCTTGGAAAAATCATCTACATCCCTTGATCTTCTTTTCTGTACATCCAGGCCCTCCATTTCTGCCACCATTTAACCATGAGCGGAATTTCATATTCATGCACATTTACAGGGTTACAACTTTAGGATTTTCAGTAATTTTGGATTTCAAACCAATGAGAAAATCCCATAGAACATATAGAGACCCCATCAACACCTTTCAAGGTCATATGATAGGAAATTTTTCCAGACCTTGCTCTTTGTTTCACTGGCTTAACCCCCTTCCAACCATTCAGCCCAAAATAGTGTTAACAACTAGATCCAATTGGGGATGCTATCCTCCCTGTGAGATAGAAAAGAACCTTGTAGACTAGTGTCTGATCCATTGGGTTGTTCCCAACCTTTCAACACCTTTATTTATTATTATTATTATTATTATTTTTTCTGTATGTATAAAAATAAAAATGAAGAAATAAAGAAACATGGCTACCCCTCCAGATCTCAGGGCATTCTCTGTGGGATTCAAATCGTTTGGCTCACCATTTGTACTGATTTTAAAGTGAAGAAATATATACAGGCTATAATACAAAAATTACATCCATCCCCCAGGATAAGTAGTGCTTTAGAAATATTCCATTTATTGGGCCTCCCTTCAGCTGAGACCCATCTTGATGTTGTAGAATGAATGAATTTTCACCTATGTATGCTGCAATGATAAATGGATCTACCCACATGTGATCAAACTTACCATGTTTGTCTTCCCTTGGAGCATCCCACTTTTAAACCAAACCATTAATATAGAACTGTTCTTCTTTAAGCTTTCTATCAAAAGTGTTCTTCATCTTTTCTTGATGTATTTGCACTTTATCATAAGCTTTCTCCCTCATATCATTTAGTTATATGATTTGATTTCTCCTCCTTTGCATGTTATTTGGTTCATCCTCCCGCTCCTGCAACAGTTTAATGACTGGCACTCCTAAATATGATGGAAAAACAACTTCATCTCCATAAACTATTTAGAATGGTGACATCCCAATTTCCCTTTTTGTGTTGATTCTGTCAGCCCACAAAGCATATTTCAGCTTTGTATGCCAAGCCCATTTGTTTTGTTCTAACAATATATTAATTATTCTCACCAAAATTTTGTTAGAAGACTCTGCCAGTCCATTACCTTGTGGATAATAAGTAGTAGAATGGTTAAGACTGATATGATGTTTATGACAAAAACTTATCATCTTCTTATATTTAAAAGGAGATGCATTGTCTGTCAGAATCCTATTAGGACAACCAAACCTAGCCAAAATATTATTTTCAAGAAAATCCATGATCACTACATCTGTAGCTCTCCTTGTAGGTAATGCTTCAATCCATTTGTTAAAGCAATATGCTATTGTCAAAATCCATCTATGCTACCCTGAAGAATTGATATTAATTTCTCCAATGAAGTCTAATCCCCACTACTAAAAAAGGTGCCTCTACTGAGATTGGATCAAGAGGGAGTGAAACCAGTTTCCTCTTACCATAAAAAATATGGCATTGGTGGCATGTAGTGGTCTCCTTATAAAAATAATAAAACATTGAGGGCTAGTAAAAATCAGCTCTCAAAATTTTATTTGTTGTCACCTTCCATGAGTGATTCCTTCCACAATTTCCTTTATGGAACTCCTTCATTATCTGTTGAGCTTCATTTTCCAAAAGGTAATTTAGTAGCACACCACCAGGGTCCTTCCAATATAGGTATTAATTCAAAACACATAACTTTGCAGCTTTCAACTTCACAGATCTTGCTCTTGTTTTGCTTAACCCTGCAGGAGCTTGTAGATATTATAGAACATATACAATATCAGAGTGCCATGTAGACATAGAAAAATAAGGCATTACCTGTACCCCTATATCAAGTTGGTTTGAGTGAGTAGACAAGAACTTAAGTTGTAAGGATTCACAATTAGAGTCTGTCACCATTTTTGCAAGCCCTTTTCCTTTAAGCAACTTGGTAGGCTTGATTTCAATATCGTACTCCAAAAGTACAAAAATCCATTTTTGTCTCTTCCCTTCTGGATATGGATGTGTAAGAATACTCTTCACCACATTACTTTGAATATAGGCAATAATATTTGAATGAAGAATATACACTCTATTCAAAGATTTCACTAGAGAATATGCCTACTTTTCCATGATATTATATTTTAGTTCTCCATCTCTTAATACCTTACTAAAGAAACCTATGGGTTGTTCAACATTCTGATTGTTCTTTTGTAGTAAAAATCTAGCAAGAGTATGTTATGAGGAATAAGAAAATATTAGGAAATATTTACTGAAATCTGGACTTACCATAACTAGAGCTTCTGTAATGGTCTGTTTAATATTCTTGAAATACTTCCTTACATCTACTGTCCACTTTATTTCCTTCTCCTTCTTCAACATGTTGGTAATATGCCTTAGTATTTCAACAAAGCTAGGAATAAACCTCTTGAAGAAATTTACCTGGCCAATGAATGACTGTACTTATTTTTTTAAACTTGGCTCATCAACCTTTAGAATTGTACCGACTCTTTTTGGATCTATTTTAATACCATCCTTTGAAATGATATGTCCTAGCAATTTTACTTCTTCCAATGCAAAAGTAGATTTTATGGGATTTAATGATATGCCATATTTCCTGCACTTCAGAAAATATTTTTCCAGGTGCTTGATATGTTCCCTGTCAGACCTAGAATAAATAGTAATATCATCCATATAAACAACAACAAATTTGTCCTTCTCCTCTCGAAAAAAAATGTCTATAGCACGCTGAAAAGTATCTCCTGCATTCATCAAACCAAAGGGCATTTTGTCATACATGAATGTACCCCATGGTGTAGTAAATGCAGTATTTTCTTGGTCGTCACGAATTACTTTGATCTGGTTGCATCCTGAGAATCCATCCATATTTTAAGTCCTTTCAGATCCCACCACTTTTTGCAGAATATGATCCATCTTTGGTAATGGGAATGTTGTCCTTCAATGAAACTTTGCTAAGATTTCTGAAATCTACACGAAGTCTATTTCACCATTTTTCTTCCTAACAGGTAATAAATTAGCCACCCATTTTGAAGACCTCAGATTCATAATAATCTTTGCATTGAATAACTTTTAATCTCTTTCTCTATTACAGACAACAACATTGGATTTATTCTTCTTAGTTTTTGTCTAAAATGCTTTTCACCAAGTTTTATTGGAATGGTATGCCGTATGATAGAAGCATCATACTCTTTGAGGTCCTCATAGCTCTAGGAAAACACATTCATGTATTTCTTTACTAGATTGATATATTCTTCCTTTTCCCTAACAGAAAGATTCTTAGACAATTTTATAATCCGTGGAGTTTCTTCAATACCTATATTTTTATCCTTAATAGAATTATCAACAAGTTTCATTTTAGGATCTTTAGCAAAATCATTCTGGTCAAAAAGTTTCTCTAAGGGAATAATACCTATTGGGATAAAATTGCTCTTCAACTGAATTATGTCCTTTCTCCCTAGCATAATTTTCAATTTTTTATTTTCATCTTTTTCATCTTCATTCTGTTCATCATCTTGGAATATCTCTAAATTTACATTTTCCGTGTCAATCTGGATATTTACAAATTCATGAGACATTTCCAAAAATCATTTTATTCGTAGACAATGATAAAAAACTTGCCAATATTTGGAATTTTCTGGTATGGAGGGCTAATTTACAATTTATAATTTATATGTTTTCTAAGAATGGATGGGAGTCTCGAATTTACTAGCAGCCATAGCTAAAGAATCAGGCATTCCATTTTCTCTTCTGGGGATTACTATGATTTTGTGTTCTATAAAGTAATTACCAAACATATCCCATACCTCATTTAAATGTAATCCCACATCTTGGGGTGTTTTTTTTGATAATTTTCATTCACTTGGTTTACTTCAAGATCAGAATCCCCAAACACCTCTATTATTTTTTCACCCATCTCCTTTAAAGCATTCAAACCAAGTAGCAAAGCCTCATACCCAACTACATTATTTGTACATGAAAAAATCAATTTATATGACAAGGCTTTGAAATATCTAATTGGAGAAATTATGAACACACCACCACCAACACCAATTTTATTTATGGACCCATCAAATATATAGTCCATAAAGCTTCATTCTTCTTCTTGTCCAAAGCTTCGTTCCTTTTTGCAAACTCTTGATATTCTTTAAACTCTATCTGTACTTTTACTTTAGGATCAGTTTGAGGGCCATCATTGAAAAATACAGAAGATCCTAAGTCAGTATCAACAACATAAATAGGATGGTTTTTTGGTTTATCTCTACTACTGACCACATAAGCTAGTCTCTTTTCTCTATACAATCTTCTGTTCCCTCCAAATAAAGGAATGGTGGCATATGCCATATCCATTTGTAAAATTCCCTTCAATTTTGATGCCCAAGACCTTGACAATGACATGCCAAACTTGAGAGGTATATCAACTACCACAACATCAATGACAATGCTTTTGGCAGCAAACTGTGCAAGGGTTACCACCATGTGTTTTATCAACCTCAGACATCTTACCTTTCCGGAAGCAAAATAATACATGTCTTTGTAAGGCCTAGTAATCTCCAACCCCAAGATTTCCACCACTACCCTAGGCATAGGATTATGAGATTCACCAGAATCTAGCATAGCATTGTGCAATATCATATGATGTACACTTAGACTCAAATAAAAAGGAGGAACCTGCTCATCATCCTTTTCTTCAATTTTGGGCCTAAGGAAAATAGTTGGATAATCATCTTCTACCTCTAAAATATCTGGGTGATCATCACCTTGATTCCTGACCAATTTTGTAATCTTTTCCCTATATTCATTGTTCCTCAATAGCTCATTAAAGGGAATTGAAATCTAGATTTTTGCTAATTCAGCTTGCAAGTTGAAGGATGAAATTGGTTTTTGTATATCAATTGGTATTGGGTGCTTGTTCTCTTTTGAATTTTGTTCTCTATTCTCATAATTTTTATGTACAGTGGTATCTTTTTGTCATGTCCCCATCCCTCTTACCGGTAAAGAGGATGCGACCAACACCATTCATACGGGAAAACAGCCCCATGAACATAATCAATGGAAATTATACAATATGTTGATTATGGAAATTGCTGAAACATACACAACCAAATCGATGGTGGGGATTTTGCCTTGAGTTCCTCACCACGATTAATTACAATATATACATCATGCAAACGGGGTCAAAACCGGGGACATTACACTTTTTCCTTTTCCTTTACTTTTTCTTGATTTTGTTTATTGGTAGAAGGTTGATTTTGATTAGGCCTTCCTTTATTTATGACTACATCTCGACTTCTCAACTTTAATTTCTTTTAAACATCATCAATGTTATTTTGATATCCTCTAAGATATTGTTATGAATATGTCACTGAAATAGTACTTTCATCATCGTGAGCAAACACATTATGTTCCTCTTCAGTGAAGTATATCTCAACATCACTATCATCAAAGTGATGAATTTAATTTTTCCATTGGATCCTCTTCTTCTCCTCCCTCATCAACCAAATTCTTTGGAAATGGTGGTCTAACTTATTGATCATCATGATTTCTTTGGTTTCTTGGAGGAAGAGGTGGTCTTCTAAAATTGGGATTTCTAATCTGATTTTCAGGCTGCTCTCTATTAGGTGGTCTGTTATCTAGACCCAAATTGTCCATTAGTCTCTCCATAGTCTTTATCATCATGTCAAAATTGACATCACTTGTAGAGGAAGGGGTAGAAGTAGATGGTTGATTTTCTTGTCTTCTCTTATCTTCCTCTACTCTATTATTTAGTTTCCATGAAGCCAATAAGTTTGCCTCTACTTCTAGAGAATGTTTAAACATAGCAGGAAAACTAGCAGGCTTTCTTTCTCTTAACAACAATGCAAAATCACTTTCAAAATCATATGCATTATAAATTTTTACAGCACCTACCAAGGTTTTAATATCAGTTGGAATAGAATTATATACCCTCATAAATCTATTGGAAAATGAATGCACAAATTCAAATTTCCCTTTCTTTAAATTGTTATATTGAGATAGCATCTGTAAAGGGATCTTTTTTGCTTCCCACCTATCCATAAAAAATGTTTGAAAGGCCTCAAAGGTGGGGATAGATCTTGCTGGTAAGTGCTTGAACCACCATTTTCCTCTCTAGACAAACTCTAAGAAAACAACCTCATATTTGCATCATCATGATCAACTTCCTCTAGGTCAACAAAATCCTCAAACCTATCCATATGTTGTCTTGCTGTAAAGTTTCCTTTCCCATCATATAAGGAAATTCTCTGTGAGTAATTTAAAGGGAGGTAATGCAAAATTGCCGGCAAACCCAAAGGTGTAAACGTGGCTGCCATTTTTCTGAGTGGGTTTGGTACAATAGGTAGGTTTTGCAATACAAGAGGGTTCTGAGGGGGGATGTGAACAGGGCTTGAAATTTGTTGTTGGTGAGTTTGAAATATGACTACTTTCTTCAACTTTTATAGGGTTTTGTAAATTTTGCCACAGGGAATCTAAAAGATATGACTCAAATCTGTTTGGATTGATCTATGTTTGTTTTAAGTCTGAATCAGATTTATATATTAACAAATATTTCCCAACATTCAATCCCAAAATCCAAATATTGAAAACTATAAAAATATTCTTAAAATAAAGACCTTTCAGTTTGGGAACTGCTAGCTTTGTTTTTTCCAGTCCTATGTCTAAATAAACTTTCTAGGTTTTCCACACTTTTTACAATTTTAGTATTAGGATTACCTCATGTATGTACTCTCCTTCAAGCCATGATTCCTTTTGAAATCTTGCTCAAAATATATGTCGAGTCGCAAGGGAAAATGTACAACCTTTTTCAAATATAGAAATCTCTGTTTTCCTACAGAAATCCTTTCTTTCTTGGAATCTTTCATTCTTTTCTGTCTCTCCTAGGGCTGATTTGAACTCTCATTCCTTGACAACAACGCCAATATGTTATCACTCAAAATGCACCTCAGTTTGTGAAAGGAAATCTGAAGGTAACCACTGGACCAAGTTTAGGAAACAAAGTTGGCTTCTTTCTTTCCAGAGAGGGATCTCTCAATGGTTGTTTTCACAAGGGCAGATATGTAAATAAAATAACGAATTAGATTGTATTGTTGGATGAAATAGGGCAAGTAAACATTGGGTTATAGAGTTAAAATATATTATCAAACAAAAAGCTGTGTGCATGGAAAATTCGACAAAGGAAAGATAGCTATTTAGTTACACTTGAAATGCTTGAGTCTGGTGTAAATGGAAGAGATAATGAATAGTCCATTAACATGGGAATCTACCAGAGATGAATCCAGTGCTAAATTTAGAGGAAAACAAGGTGAATATCTGAAATAATAGTCAGAGAATATACATATAAATTCTTAACCATTAAACACTCATTTCAGATATGAAAGAATACATAATGAAAGGCCATAACATGAAAACATTCGCAATAATAAAGGAAAGACATATTGTAATCGCAAATATCACATGAATCTTTGAAGAAAAGGTGATCTTTGGCTCTATAATTTATTAAGATAAATCTCAAAATACACAACATTGTTCTCACGAGTTCCAACCCTTTTTCCATACAACTTAGAGGTTCTTATACAATTGTTCCATGAGTTGAAATAAAACTAAATGCTAAAAATAAGCATAACTACCTTTACATGTGTCATTCGACACTTATACTTACAACTTCTAGAAAATAAAATAATTCCTAATAACTAATCTTCAACATTCAACTCTTCATGATATTCCATTCCTTCAGGCATGCAATGTGCACTTAGTCCTCCCGAACTTTTCTATTGTATTTCATTGGTTTGCATATGGCAGCTCCAAAGTGGACATCTCCTTTGCCAACACACACAATTCTATATGATCCCTATAATAATAATTTTGTATATCTGCACATGCTTCTTTAAAAGAAAAATATATTTCGAATTCATCGGCCATCTTGTCAACAATCGTCTTTCCAGACAACGATTGGTTCATATCAACGAAATTGGTGTGATCCAATCTGCATTGAATAAGCTTTTCCTGGTACTCCTTCTTATTCAACATTGTGTCTTTTTATTCCCAAAAGAATGGGAGTCCTTTCTTAAATAAGGGATCAAACATATATCTGAAGAGCTTTAATTGATGTGCCAAGATATCAATTTTGGCATGGACTGTGTGTAAAAGATGATACTTGTTCACTACCTTCCTAGAATAGGTTATAATTGATATTGTGTCTTTGATATTTGCATTTTTCAAATCATCCTCTATCAATCCATTCAAAAAGTTGAAGGAATTATTGGCATAATCAATTGGAGTTTTATTCAATTTATCCTTGGCTGTTGTCATAATTTGTCTAGATGACCGAATCACAAGTGTCCCAAGGATTCTATGTGAGTTGGCCATTTCTGCATAGTCGTTAGCTTTTGTTTTCCAATACAGGAGAATAAACAAATACCCTAATTCTACGTGCAAGGTACTTTTATATTTTTTAATATCCATATTAGTCTCTCACCTTATGCAGTGGGAATAGTTCTCATCCATCCACCTTGGATGATTCATTCTACGCCGTTGATCCTTTTGCCAACTTAATCCTCTATTTCCCTCCATTGCAATGCTACCTCCCTTATCCTTCATGTAGATCATAATTTCATATTGAATTATAGCCATTAATCTGAATGCAAATCTATCTAAGCAATTAAAATTCTCGTGTCTTGACCAATTTCTCAAATTTCCTACCAAACTTAGAGTTAGCATGTTCTAGTTGCGAAATGATCTTGGACCATAGATCTTCCCCAGATCAAATATGAACCATTCATTTCCTATACCCTTTAGCTTCATTTCGCAAATCCGCCAATTTTGTTTTTCCTCACACCTTCATCCTGCAAAATCACTGCCAGCTATAGATTTGCATCTGCTTAAATCCTCACCCTTTTTTCTATCTCTGCTTTACCTTCATTTCACAACCCCCATAATTATATTATTCCTTCCAATTTCTAATTGTGAAATGAACTTCAATCGTAGATATTAATCTTGCATGCATATCAACCAACCAATGGTTTGGTTTCTACCTTATTTTGCAACTTTGGAAAGTCCCTTCCTCTGTACATCTCTAATTTGGGAAATGATTTCTGGCCATAGATCAGGTTTAGAGTTTGATCTGAGCTGTCGAAAGATAAAGCTCCTACCTGATTTCACAATCTTTCCACATGACTTACTTCTTGCTATTTTTCATTGCGAAATCATCCTAGATCATGGATCAAGACCCCGCCCAGATCTCCACCATTCAGTTTTGTTGGGCCTACCATATTTCATAGATCTGATTTTTTTTTTATTCGTGCAGGTTGTTCTTGTGAAATCAATGCCTGTTGTTGATCTATCTACGCCCAATATCATAGCCGTTAAGACATGCTAGTTGTTACCCCCTAACTTGTAGGGGTAATATTTGAGATTTTTGCTAAAGCAGTAAGTTACTCTGAACAGTAAAGTAGTTGTTGGTGGCCAATTGATTGTTGAATCAGCGGGCTCACTCTATAGTTCAGTAATAAAGAATATAGGACTGTTTAGTACAATCAAGTGCATGTTACAACATTCTGATTTTCACAGACAATTTAAGATATTATGGGCAAACCATGGAGATGAGATATGGAAGGAAAACTGTGTCTGGACTGATCAAGGATGGGTTTAGTGCTCTTGCTCCCTACTATTTGAATAATTTCCATGGTGGTATTCGGCATGATGCCATGGATCTAGTTTTTGGCCACTACACTGTTAGCAGGGGCAACCCTTCCCCTTTTCATTTAAGTGGATTCGAGTCACTCGCGTATCTTCCAGTTGCTTCAATGTTAATAGTTGGGGGCCTTACCATCACAACTTTATCTCTTCAGCGAGGAGCACGTGATGCACATCATTTTCTTTGTTCAATTGTTGGGGCTGGTATAACAGAACCACATGTATTATTTAGTGGCAGCAACTTCTATGCTTTTCCACGTTTGACACCAGATGGGGGAAAGATGGAAAGGGTCGAATGGAATCACCCAAATATGCCTTGGGACAAATCAGAACTTTGGGTTGGCTACATGTTTGTAGAAGGTAATATTGAGAAACGGATCTGTATTGTTGGCAATGATTTAAATATGATAGATCCTATTGAACCAAAGTGGTCATCTCAAGGTTGTCCCACCTGAACAAGCACGTAAGATGTATTCAGCAGTGAAGGAAAACGGGTTACTTGTTGCACTTGTTGAGTATGAAGGAAAACAACATGGCTTCCAAAAGGTAGATAACATCAAGTACAATATTGAATAGAAAATGGTTTTTTGCACATTTGATTCAAAGTGGCTGATGATATCATTCCTGTACATATAGAAAATTTCGATTGGAAGTTTAGACCATGCTACCAATGTGCTACTAGGATTCCCAAATATATTTGTCACCTGAAGAAGCAACTCTTGCAGAAGAAAGCTTCTCAATGTATTTTAAGCATGTTGAGCTATACAACATCCTTCATCTCCAAGCTTCAAAACAACCTGTATTTCTTCAAAGAATTTTAAGTTACAAAATACAAGAAAAGTGACAAAGGTGCATGGTGTATTGGATGATGGGAAAATCATAGTAGCTTCAACAGTTTGAACTTAGTGACACGGTTGTGAGTTATAATATCAACTTAGGAGGTGGGACCAAAAGAGAAGCCTCCATATGCTACTTATTCTTATAACAATATCTCTTCATCTTCACTACTGTCTGTCATTCTTTTTATGGCTGGAAATATCATCTTTAAATTACAAATATTATAAATGGGCTGCAGAGGATAGAAGTTACATAGGGTCATAGCTTTCAGGATAGTCCCATGTCCATACAATCCCAAGCATCCCTCAATGAGCGTGAAGAAAGTAACATGGAGGAAACACACAAAACATTAAAGTTTGCAGAAAGAGCCAACCGATTTGAAATTTGTGCCGCTGCAAGTAGGATCATTGATAAAATTGATCAAGAAGCTGGACAAGAGAAAATCCAATCAGGATGAGGATTTCATGGAGCGCCTCTACCAAATATTTATGTTTTGCAGGCACATGTATTGACAGCCGATTTTTCCGAGTAGACTGACGACCACTAGCTCACTATTCTGACTTCACGTCTCTCCTTGGAAAATTGTGGGCTTGGCATTCCATAAATTCTTTGGCATCTTTTACTTGGAGTTATGAACTGACCCGAGAATTCAGATGGGTGAGGGGTGGTCGCTGTTGCTTCATTTCGGAACGTCAAGGATTTTCGGGGAAATCAAGGATGGTCATCTTGGCAGCTGAGTTGTGGCAATTGGCAATTTTCATGGGCAGACCTCACGCTATTTCACAGCCACTCATCAGCTCTCTCTGCTACGGGGAGTTTGTTTCACACAATTCATTAGCAACACCGATTACGTGGAGCTACAGAGAAGTCATCTCCATCGGCAACCGATTCTTCAAAATCACTGGCATCTATGGTTTTGCTGGCACTCTCCCTTAGCTCAGTGTGAAAGTCCATGCCTTGATATGTTTGGTTATGTTACACTTTGGTTAAAAGTATGATTCACATTTAATAAGGTTTGGTCATATCTAGGTGTTAGTGGAGGAAAAAGTGGATCTCAATTCATTTTTTCTTTTGTCTTTTTTTAATATTAATTATTTTTTCCTTTATTTTATTTTGATGAGAATGGCTTGTTGAGCCTATAAAGGGCCAGCCTTCTCTTTTGTAAATGATGGACTTTCAGGCATATAAACTCTGCAAAAATTGTAATCATTATTTTATTGAATAAATATTTTTGACTTTGGAGGTCTATGGGATTGTTTCTTCATTGGTGGATTGTCTATTATGAGGTGATTTCTTTCCTTGCTTTCAATTAGTTACTCATGTGTTGAATCAAATAACTAGCTTTAGAAGTCTATTGTTAGAACATAAGATCTTCCATTTGTAGCTGTCAAGTTGGATTATTATGCAAAGTTTATTATAATCTAGATGAGTACAAGTATTCAGTTATATGAAGTATTAATCTTGGTTTAAATATTCATAGCATACTAGTTATTTTGTTTGATCTCACTGGGTTTCGATTTTGATTGTCTTAACAGATCTTTCCATTTGGATAGGGGTGCGAGATCAGTTGCATCAATCTCATCTCCATCATCATAAGAACCTTCTAACATTGTTGTCTTTCAGGACCTACAGAGTTGGGCTTTTTCCAAGAGGAAAAACACAAGGAGATCTTACTCCAAAGCTCCATCTTCAAATTTCAAATCTATCTTTTCTTGGTTACCAGTTACCTTAGGAAGCCCTAGTTTAATTTTTTCCACCCTTTGGCTTCCCTTCCATTGCCTTTTTTGGCCTGCTTTTCCTCTTTCCCTTTTGCTTCCCTCTTTTCCTCTTTCTTCTCGTAGTTTGCAGCCCTTTTTTTTTATATTGTTTGCAGCCCTCTTTTTGACTATTTGCAGCCCTCTTTTGGCCTTTTGGATAGCCCCCCTTTTCCCTTTTCAATCTCCCATTTTTTAATCTTTTCTCCTCTCTCTTTCCTCCTCTTTCACCGCAGAATTTTACCCCTTTGTTAAGTGTTAGTTTGTAGTTTTATTTCTTTAATTTTTGATTAACATATAACATTTGAATTGTCTAAAGCTCTTACTTTCAGGAAGAATCGAGAAAAGACCAAAGGCTAAGGGCAAACAAGGAAGCAAGCAAAGAGCACAAAAAGACAAAAGATTTCCCTCTTCTTTCCATCCCTTTCTCACCTTGTTCTCTAAAAAAAATTCAAAGGCAGAGTCAAAGAAAGCATTGTAAAAAAGATAATAAAGAGCAAGTGGGATTACGGCTCCCACACCCCTCTTCCCCCATTTGGGGGAAGCTTGTATCGTCCCTTTTCATGTTTTCATACTTGTAGAATAAATGCTTAGAATAGGATAGGGAAAGGTAGTTTATTTTTGAAAATTTTATCTTTCATCAAGTAGAAAAGAGAAAAAGTTTCCTATTTTATTACTTAGTTAGTTCAAGATTTTCTTTACTTTCTTTGATATAATATTGCAAAACTTAAAAAGAATCAAAATCTCTTAAATCTCACCATAAGGTGGATTAAGAGTGCTCTCTATCGGAGAGTTGTTTTTGTTATCTTTGTTTTGTTTACTTACCCCCATGCTCTCCCGATTAAGGCCTAAAAACCTGAAAGAGATTCTTGGGTAGATTAGTTCTTTTAATTTTTCTTGAAGTTAATTAATTAATTGCTAAAGTCTCTTGAACTTGCCATAACCCAAGTCAAGAGCACTCTCTATCAGAGAGCTTAGTTATACTTGTATTTTCCTTGCATTAGGCATATAGAATAGCTAAGTCTCTTGAACCTTTGTCATAAGACAAGGTCAAGAGTGCTCTCTATTGGAGAGTTTTAATTAATTTACTTAATAAACTTTTGCAACTCACATTCCCATAGTTAATTTAATTCATTGATTATCCTTCACCTAGTATGCTCTGCTGACTTTCGGGTTGGGCTCGTACTCAGAACGGTGGATGGACTTGCTAAGTTCGCAAAGAAAAACATAATAAATTTTTTACCCATAACCAACGCACCGACATTGTAGAAAATTTCATAAGTTTTTCTTAGTAATGGCGCCGGAACTACCCGTTGTCTAAGCTTCTAAGCTAGCTGGTCAATCTTCGCGATACTAGCCTGGGATACTAGGCGGGCCATCATGTCTCCAACGGATTAACTTGGAACATTTTCCTGGCTATTGAAAACCTTTCGCTGAAACCATAAGCAAGATCATCTAAAATTGTTAAAATTAACCAAGATTAAGCGCAATAAACATTCACTGGCATCATTTTGAGATTCACATCATATTTACACTTGAAGCATCTTTGATAAGTTGACTCCATAGGCACTGGTTCTTTCTTTTACGCACTGTTGATAATGTGGGCCATTTTTCCATTGGATGTTTTGATTATAAGTTTATATCTATGAATGTTTTATCATTTCGTGAATTCTCAAATTATTGTCTATCTTCTAATTCTTGTGATAGAAATGTGGATCACTTTGTCTTGCATTCAGAATTCATAATAAACGAACATATTTCATCACAATAACTCCTAAGAAACACCCATCGGCATCCGTAACCATTAAAAACACTTAAACAACTTAAGAGCCATAGAAACTCTTTTGTAGGGACTACCTCCCTTGGCTTCATTAGGATTTAGCCTAAACGGAGGAGCTAGGAGTAGGTGGCAGTACCTAGCTCTATGCTTTCCCCCAAGGTCACACCTCTCCCACTTTCTCAAGTGAGGAGACAAATTTCAGAAAGTTTCTGCTGCTGGTGTGCAATCGGCAGACAACACGAGTTCTATGGGATTTCACATATTTAGAAATCTAATTATCCCGTGCAAGTTATCACCATGAAATGAATATCCACCGTATATCTTCAACCTTATCCGATCCTAGCCGTTAAAAGATATGGGATGTGCAAAAATTCATAAATCTTCCCGATTTGTTTCTCCTTGCATGTCCACACAGGGAAATATCTGTCCACCATTGATCTATATCCATATATCCATCCAACAGTTGATCTTTCCTGCAAATTAACTCTCTTCCACCAATATTAAAAATTATTTAGAATGAGCATCTTACCTTGGTGAAATCATCTGCATCCCTCGATATTCTTTATTGTACATCCAGGCCGCCCATTTCTACCACTATTTAACCCTGAGTGGAATTTCTTATTCATGCACATTTGCAAAGTTAAAACTTTAGGATTTTTAGTAATTTTTCATTTCAAACCAATGAACAAACCCATTAGAACATCTAGAGACCCCATCAACACCTTTCAAGGTCATATGATATGAAACATTTTCAGACCTTACTCTTTGGTTCACTGGCCTAACCCCCTTCCAACCATTTAGCCCAAAATAGTTCTAACAATTGGCTCCAATTGGGGATGATATCCTCCCTGTGAGGTAGCAAAGAAACCCATAGACCAGTGTCTAATGCATTGGGTTGTTCCCAACCTTTCGACACCTTTAACCTCTGTTTTTTGTTTTTTTGTATGTAAAAAAAATAAAAATGAAGAATTAAAGAAACATGGATACCCCTCCATATCTTAGGGCCTTCTCTACGGGATTCAAATCCTTTGGCTCACCATATGTACTAATTTTAAAGTAAATAAATATATATAGGCTATAGTACAAAAAATACCTCCTTCCCTCAAGAGAAGTAGAGCTTTAGAAATCTTCCATTTACCGGGCCTCCCTTCAGCTGAGATCCATCTTGATGCTATAGAATGAATGAATTTTCAGCTCTGTATGCTGCAATGATGTATGGACCTACCCACATGTGATCAAACTTACCATGCTTGTCTTCCCATGCATAATCCCACTTTAAAACCAAATCATTAATCTAGAACTATTCTTCTAACCTTTCTATCAAAAGTGTTCTTCATCTTTTCTTGATCTTTTTTCATTTTATCATAAGCTTTCTCCCTCATCTCATTCAATTCTATTATTTGATTTATCCTCCTTTGCATGTGATTTGGTTCATCCTCCTTCTCCTGCAATTGTTTCATGACTGGCACTCCTAAAGATGTTGGAAAATCAACATCATCTCCATAAACTAATTGGAATGGTGATATCCTAATTTTCCTTTTTGTGTTGATTCTGTCATCCCACAAAGCGTATTTCAGCTTTGTATGCCAAGCCATTTTTTTTTCTTCTAATAATTTCTTAATTATTCTCACTAAATTTTTTGTGGAAATTGAACCCAACAGATAGAACAATTACACTCACAAAATTGTTAATCAAACATGCAAAATTCACACCAAAGGAGATTGAAATTGGAGCATAACAATGATCTGTATTCAATAAGTGTACAATAGCCAAACTTGTGAAGTAATAGGCTGCTGCAATATATCATTACATGAGAGAATCGAATGCATAAAGATGCCATTCGAAATAGTAAAAAAGTAGGCTTACTAAATCTAGTCAAATCCCCCATAGGTGCATAAAGCAGTTTCCAAATCTATGAAGATCCTCACGAATTTTCTAAGTCAAGTGGACAAGCTAAAGAGGGATGGAAATAAAACTCATGCATGCTTGTATTTGGAGAAAATGAAGGAGGATGATTTGGGCAACGAACAAGTCAACTACACATAGTCTAGGTTTTCCTTTTGCCTTAAATCAGAATAAAACAAGGCAACTTTTCAGAAAAAGCAGATATGCACTTTGGAGGATTTGGAATAAATTAGACATGCTAAATTTGGTTTCCAGGATGTTTCTCAAGTGCTCCATGACTCAGTTTTAGCATGTGTTAACTTCTAGGACTTGTAGAAGGCAACTAGCATAGAATGGAATCTAGGAAACTAGGTAATAAGACAAAAATAACTAAAATTAATGTCTAAGGTAGGTAACTATGGGTTGATTATTCTAACACCCCTCCTTAAGCCTGAATTTATGAGTAAATATCAGAAAACTATAGGGCCTAGCAACAAGGCTTAGTCACCCTTTACATACTGCTTGTCCATACAACAAAGGAAAGAGACAAAAAACCCAGTGGGAAAATCCTCCCTTAAACATGGACATGAAAACAAAATTTTTGGAAATTTTGTCATCAATCATGCTTCACAGCATGATCAGCAATCCCCAGCAGTGATTTGAGATTGCTGAAGGTCTTCTCACAAAAAACTTTGGTGAAGATGTTTGCTACTTGTTTTGAAGATGCACAGAAGAGTAGATCAATGGTGCCATCATGCAGAAGCTGTCTGATGTAATGCATATGGATCTCAATGTGCTTGGTTCGCTATCTCTAAAATGGATCATTACAGATTCAAACGGTGCTATGATTATCATAGTAGATAATAGTTGAAAACTCTGATTCGAAACCACATTCTCCAAGTATCCCCTATAACCACAAACATTGAGTTGTTGCATTTACAACTCCTCTATACTCTGCTTCTGAAGATGAGAGTGGTATGGAACTCAGCTTCTTGCTTGACTAGTTGATTGGTCCTTCTGCAAGCATGAACACATATCCTGATGTAGACTTTTGATTTGTGTTGTCACCTGCCCAATCATTGCCAGTAAACCCAATCAAATCAAGATCAGATTTTGATTTGTAGAAGATCCCATGAGTTCTTGTTCCTTGAACAAAGTTTAGGATCCTTTTGGTTGCTCTCCAATGGATCTCACGAGGCTGATCCATGTATCTCGAAGCCACACTAACTGCATAAGATAGATCAGGTGGAGTGTGTGTAAGATAAAGCAAACACCCAATCAATTGCCTATACAGTGTGTTATCTCCCAAATAAAATAAATTTATTTTTGATAGTATGAAGAATTTAAATGATGCAATGAAGGATATGAAGATCACTAACAGTTTTGAAGACCTCTATTTTTGATGCAAATTTCACAAAGTTGTGGTTTCGGTGGCTTGGGCGAGGATCAGAACATCTCATTAGCCACCGAAATATGGAAGATAAATAGAAAGTGGAAGACCCCTTTAGCAGATAGGCTTATTGCTGAAACTGTTTACACCATCGAAACATTTTCCAAACATCAATCGAAAGTTGTGAAGACTTCAGATCGACGAGCTAGTTCTCAAAGGCACCGCAACAGTGGAGGAAATACAGACTAAGAGTTCTGATGGAGAGAGGTTTTGAGTTTTGATCGCTGACGAAATTAGTTTAGGACTTGAAAACTTTAACAGATCGGTGAGTTAGTTCTCAAAGGCAGCACAACGACGGAGAATATAGTGACTAAGCGTTCCAATTCAAATTTCCAATGACCTTCGACAGCGATGAAATCAGATCAAAAGAACTAAGGATTAAGCAACGGTGAGGTAAAGCTGAAAGGTGCCGAAATGTTGGTGATATGAAAAAATAAAATGCCGCCAAATTCAAGTAACAGAAGTCAAAAATTGAAAAGACTAAACTGTCGGCCAAATCATTCACTGTGGAGCCGCAATGGCGAAATAGAAACTTACTGCGGGTTCCGAAACAATACAGACTCATCAGTGTTGAAACTTGAAAGGACTAATTATCAGTGAGCTTGTTCCCTAAGGAGCTGCAACTGTGGAGAATATAATGATTAAAGGCATCCGATAAATCAAAGTCACTGCCGGTCGGAGGGAATGAAAACTACGTATCAAAGCTGAAAATACAGTTAGTCAGCAAAATAGTTCACTAAGAAACCGAAAGACCGGAAGGCATACAGAATAACCATCGGAAAATTAGTCTAGTAAAGGGCCGCAATGGTGGAAAAAAGACAGACTGAGGCCTTCACAACCAGATGAAGACATCGGTGATCGGAAGGGCTAAAGGTTAACTAGCCACAAGATAGTTAAATGGGGAGCCGCAACGACGGGAAATAAAAGGAATACGGGCCAAAGAAGTTCACAAAGCGCAACAATGAAAGATCATCGGCAATCATAAAGACTAATTTGTTAAATTTTCATATGCTAAGCTAGATCATTAGTATTTCATTTCATTTTCATAGCAAAAGCATATAAATGGGATCACTGAAAGATAGACAAGCACAACCATACAAAAGGAACACAAAGATTTATCCTGGGAAAACCCTAAAGGGAAAAACCCAGCAAAAGCTTCCTCAATATAGATGCCCCAAAAAGATAAAAGGTAAAAGATAAAACCAGCAAGGAGATCAAAGCTTGATCCTCCTCCTTCTCCAGCTACTTCTCTTCTCCACTAATGCGCTACAAAAGTGAGAGTGTATGTCTCAAATAAGGAGAGCTACACCTCTATTTATATTCATCCATTCACTTTAATTAACTCATCCGACATGTAGGCTCGAGTTAATCATGTAGGCTTGAGTTACACATGTAGGCTCAAGTAACCACACTGGGGTGCTAATGACCCACCATTACAATTAGAGGGGAAAACCTCATGACTCTTATTAGTTCTTCCGATTAGAAGCATCGGGGTACAAGATAATACAAGTGGTTCTCTCGATAGGACCATCGAGGACCACAAAATATACATATAGAATATTCTTCGAAGTTACAATATTTAAACACTCCCCCTTAATGAGAAGGGTATTCTACAACAACATCAACAACAACAATAGTAGGAAAGAGATAGAGGAAATCATCAACATCATTAGGGTAATACATCTATAAATCATTGGAAGCTTTTCAACATTATGTAGTCTTCAACTTCAATCTTCAGTCTTCATCATCATTAATACTTTGACTGCTTCGATCAACAACATCTTCAGTACTTTGACCTTTTGATCAGCAACATCATCTTCAGCACTTTGACCTTTCGATCAGCAACATCATCTTCAGCATTTTGACCTTTTGATCAGTAACATCATCTTTAGCGCTTTGACCTTTTGATCAACAACATCATCTTCAGCCCTTTGACCTTTCAATCAGCAACATCATCTTTAGCACTTTGACCTTTCGATTAGCAACATCATCTTCAGCACTTTCGATCAGCAACAACATCATCATCATACTCTGATCTTTTGATCAGAAACATCATCATGAAAATATCATCATCACCAAAACATCATTATCATAAAAACATCAACATCACCAAAACATCATTATCATCAAAACATCAACATCATCATCATCAAAATATCAACATGATCCTTCCTTTTGGAATTACGGGATCAACATGTCTGTGGTACTCAGACGATCCTTCCTGTCGGAATTACGAGATTTAGGTCTTTACGGAGTTACTAATGATCCTTCCTTTCGAAATTACGGGATCAACACATCTGTGGAGCTCAGACGATCCTTCCTTTCAAAATTACGGGATCAAGTCTTTACGGAGCTACTAACGATCCTTCCTTTCGGAATTACGGGATTTAGGTCTTTATGGAGTTGCTAAAGATCCTTCCTTTCGGAATTATGGGATCAACACATTTGTGGAACTCAGACAATCCTTCCTATTGGAATTATGGGATCAACACATATGTGGAAATTAGACAATCCTTCCTATTGTAATTAGGGGATCAAGTCTTTATGGAGCCTCCAACGATCCTTCCTTTCGGAATTACGGGATTTAGGTCTTTACGGAGTTACTAACGATCCTTCCTTTTGGAATTATGGGATCAACACATCTGTGGAACTCAGAAAATAATTCCTATTGGAATTACGAGATCAAGTCAATGATCCTTCCTTTCGGAATTATGAGATTTAGGTCTTTACGGAGTTACTAATGATCCTTCCTTTTGGAATTACGGGATCAACACATATGTGGAACTTAGACAATCCTTCCTCTAGGAATTACGGGATCAACACACGTTCTCAAGTACCAAAGTCACCGGATCCATTCTGAACCGAAGTTCAAGGATGATACAATCCTACCACATTGACGGGGACCGAGATCTCCGGATACATTTTGAACTGAGGTTCAGGGATGATGCAATCCTACCACTTTCACGGGGGCCAAGACCTCTGGATACATTTTGAACTAAGGTTCAGGGATGATGCAATCCACCACTTTCACGGGGGCCGAGACCTCCGGATACATTTTGAACCGAGGTTTAGGGATGATGCAATCCACCACTTTCACGGGGGTTGAGACCTCCGGATACATTTTGAACCAAGGTTTAGGGATGATGCAATCCACCGCTTTCATGGGGGTCGAGACCTCCGGATACATTTTGAACCGAAGTTCATGGATGATGCAATCCTACCACATTCATGGGGGCCGAGACCTCTGGATACATTTTGAACCGAATTTCAAGGATGATGCAATCCCACCACATTCACGGGGGCCGAGACCTCTGGATACATTTTGTACCGAAGTTCAAGGATGATGCAATCCCACCACATTCACGAAGACCGAAGTCACCGGATCTATTTTGGATAGATGTCCCAAGATGATACAATCCCTCTTCATTCTCAAGGACCGAGGTCACCAGATCATTTTTGGACAGATGTCCCGGGATGATACAATCCCTCTTCATTCTCGAGGATTGAGGTCACCGGATCACTTTTGGACAGAAGTCCCGGGATGATACAATCCCTCTTCATTCTCGAGGACCAAGGTCACTGGATCACTTTTGGACAGATGTCCCAGGATGATACAATCCCTCTTCATTCTCGAGGACCGATGTCACCGTATCACTTTAGGGTAGATGCCCAGGGATGATACAATCCCACTGCAACATCACTACTCCCCCTTTCAAGGAAAATTCTTCCGAACCTCACCAATCTTGTCTCGAAAGTGTTCGAACTTTACTCAAGACAGAGGCTTCGTTAGCACATCAGCAACCAAACCATCATCATCTGCATCTTCAGTATGTGAATACTAAACTATCACCATCTGTATCTCCAGTATGTGAATATTGAAAGCATCATCATCTATATCTTTAGTATAGAAATATTGAAAGCATCATCATCTCTATATTCAGTATAGAAATACGGAATCACCATCATCTGCATCTACAGTATGTAAATACTGAAACATCATCTATATCTTTAGTATGGGAAAACTTAAACATCATCATCTACATCTTATCTCGTATGTAGAAATAACGGATTTCTATGTGTTACGACGGAACACAGGGTTCTCTGTCATCACAACTCTGGTTATCACATAGAATCATTGTAGTATCCATCTTCAGTTCAAAGAGACCTGATATCAGCTTCCGAAGCCATATGGCTTCACAACTTAGTAGAGCAATCTGCTATGTATCTTGCTTCAGCCATGCTACGAGAAACATTGGACTATTTCCTGCTAAACCATGAAATCATAGTAGACACCAAACAAAAGCATCTACCTAATGTGCTTTTCCTGTCTGAGATACTTCCAGCCCAATCTGCATCTATGTAGCCATACAATCTGTACTCATGGCTACCATCATAATATAAACCAAAGTCTATAGTCCCTTTCAGATATCTCATCACATGTTTTGCAGTTACTAGGTGAACCCATCTTGGTTGAACAAGATATTGACTTAAGGTGTTCAAAGCAAAACAAATGTCTGGTTTGGTATTTTTTAAGTACATCAATGACCCAATGATCTGTCTGTAATGAGTCATATCCACTAAATCTGATGAGTCATCAGCTAACAGCTTCAGGTTGGAGTCCATGGGTGTGGCCATGGCTTTGCATTCCAACATATTGAATCTCTTCAATATCACTACCGCATATTTTCCCTGGTTGAGAAATATTTCTTCTGAACTTTGCCATACTTCCAGACCTAGGAAATAATGCATTAACCCAAGGTATTTCATCTCAAATTCTTCTGCTAGATTCTTCTTGCTTTCCATGACTCGTTTCTCATTTCCTGTCAAGGATAAGTCATCCACATATAATAACAAGATGACAAGTTCATCTTCTACAACCTTGAGATAAAGGTTAGGATCAGCTTTAATTTTGGTAAAGCCCATGCTCGACAAGAAACCATCTATTCTTTCATACCAAGCTCGAGGATCTTGTTTAAGACCATATAATGCCTTCTTCAACTTGCATACGTGAGTATGTCTATCTTCAACTTCAAATCCTTGTGGTTGTTCTGTGTATACTTATTCTTTGATCACACCATTTAGAAAATATGTTTTCACATCCATCTGGTGTAAGTCCCACTTCATTATGGATGCAAGTGCCATGGTAGCTCTAAGTATATCGTGCTACTGGGGAAAATGTTTCTTCATAATCAATTCCCTCTTTCTGAGAGAAACCTCTGGCCACAAATCTTGCTTTATACTTCTCAATACTTCCGTCAGCTGCATGCTTTATTTTGCATATCCATTTGGAGGATACTATACTCTTTCCTTCTGTTTTGGGAACTGTATCCCAAACATCATTCTTTCATCATAACATCTTCCATGAGTTCGTCTTGTCGGGTCATCAACATATCCTAGTCTTCTGCATTCAACCTTGAAGATTGGAACCCTCTTTACTCTTGGTAAAGTCTCGATCCAGCAGGAAGCTGTCCATCATGTCGTACCATGTCGAACTTAGATATCTTCTATAGTCACTACCCCTGAAGTGGAGTATCATATTCCCTCTTCATTCTGTACAGGTGGCTCCATGCTTGATATGTACTTGTCAATAGAGTATGTCATGTCATAGTCTATTCTTTCTGAGGCAAATCATGAACCTTTGCTTTGTACACTTGTTCTTGTAGATCCATATGGAAGATACTACGTACTTCCCTTTATGTCTCAAAATCATATCGTATACATCATTCCCCATGATCAACTGTTATTCTTTGATCATAGCATTCTTTTCTTCATCTTGAGTTGTCTCTTGTACCCATGGTGGTCTTCATCCTTCGAGGTGGATCTACCGCTCTCTGAAGCTCTTTCTTTCGTCATGGTGTCTCTAACCCTAGGAGCTTCAGATTCATGTTTATTGAATTGTCATCACTTGTTCTTCGGAACAAGTCTCATCCTTGTTTTCTTGTAGGAGGTTGTTTAGGACCTTTTCTACAATTCAAATGCACCAATTGCATGGTTAGAACTATTTCATAAAACATATGCATAATGACAAATTCTTATGCATCATGCAACTGTTTAGCCAATACAACATTCATCCATATCTAACGAAAACTTTCTAGATGACATCATTGAGATTGTGCATTAATCCAATATGTCATGTAAAGAGGTTTCATTCTAGATAAGTAGAAATGGAGAGATGTATAGCACCATGAGCTACTTACCGATCACATGCATATTAGTAGTATACAGTCATTAATGCAAACAATCTATCATGCATAACACATCAACTGAATATGCATAACAAAACAATATCATTAAATGACAATTGAATACTTATCTTTTGTTTGTTTTGTGGGTAGATTCCTTCTTGATCCTTCCCCTTCATCATCTTATTCATTCATGAAATCATCATTTCTTATCCAAATGATAAGATGGATAAGAGGTTCGTCAAGAATTGAGTTCTTCATATTCCTCATCGCTTAAGGGATCTTCTTTGAATGGTGAGAGCTTGATCTTCAATTTGCTCCCATCTTTCTTCTTCTCTTCTTATGAGACGAGCTTCTTCTTCTTCCCAAATTCAACTGAAACTAATCACTTCCTTCTGGCACACATTCCTCGCATGAATGAATCCCATGATCATGGGAGGCCATTCAAGGTGGCTATCACCACTTCTGCATTCTCTGCTTCTTCTTCTATCGCTTCAATATGTTATGCATTCTGCATCTTCACATTCTTCAAATATTTTCTCAAAGCCATCTTCTGATTTAAGTTCTTATATTCAAATATCTTGATCAAGGAATCAAACATCTTCGGTGTCTTTAGGGAAGACACTTGTGGTATAAGTTGATTCGTGATTGAATCAACAATGATCTTCTTGGCCTTGATCAAGTTCTTCTTGTGTAAGGCTTTGAGCCTCATCTTCGTATGGAACTGGAACCTCTCTACTCATGTAGGTGTCCAATTCATTTTCTTCAGAGAGATCAAATACTTTCATGCTTGGAAGTTGGCAACAGATGTTATATATCACTTTGAAATGAGAACCTCAAATGCAAATAGCAAAAGATTAGATCTTACCGATTTGAGGTGTCCGTCTTGCTTCCGGAGCTGGCTGATCTAGGGTTTGTCATAGAAACCCTAATTTTCAAAACTTGGAATCTTTTAGATATGATTGGATATAAATATAGATCTCTTTAAATGGAGCTGTCCAATGTACTCCTTTTTCTGAAAACAGTGGAGGGAAGCTCCCGGAACAGGAAGCCCTAGTTTTCCAATTTCTTCTGCAGAAATGCCTGTTACTGTTTCTATGATATCTCTGAAATTACTACTCCTATGTGTCTGAAATTTATCACTTAGGTAACCTCGCATGTCTCTGATCCAACAAAACAGGTTTCATCAGAATTGGTTTCACCAATTGGGATTTACGATCATTTTCCCAAGGTGACCTGTTATAGGACTATTCATAATAGTGAAGTTGTATGGAATGCCACGTCTCACTGGTTCATCTTCAGGTTCTGAAATTATGACCACAGAAATTAAATCCTATGCTATTTATGGAACATCTTCAATAATTCCATTTGGACCTCTGCAGCCCACGCTACAACAATTCTTCCCAAGTGTCCTTTTTAGGGATGAATTATGCAAGAGGCTAGAACCCTAAAGTGGAGGGGTCATATCTCCCAGAATATAGAGAATATGAGCCTGAATTTTGGATACAGTGTAAATATGGATTTTATATTTAGCCTATACAATTTTCAACTCCCGATCCTTCATCAATTGTAGGATATAGTGAATGTCCCAAAACTTAGCAGTTTTAGTATTTAGGGTTTTTCGAAATCGGGGTCAAACTAGGGTTTGACTTTCCTGGAGTTTCACCCAACCAAATTTCTTGATCCAGGTCTCTAAGATTTGATTTTGATGAGGAGAACAATCCTATTCTGGGCTCACTCAAAAATTCTTCTTCTGCAAGAAGCCCTAATTTTCCGCATTGAAAACTGAAAATGCTCGGAATCGAATCCCGCTTCGACAGAAAGATGTGCCCTTCAATGGAGAGTTAGTCTAGCCTTTTGTTACTGATCGATTGTGGATAGAGACCCAAAAATTAAGACTCCCAAGCTTCTGTATCTGCACAATGTCTTCTTTTAGGGTGGCTCTAATACCATGTTAAATTTTCATATGCTAAGCTAGATCATTAGTATTTCATTTCATTTTCATAGCAAAAGCATATAAACAGGATCACTGAAAGATAGACAAGCACAACCATACAAAAGGAGCACAAAGATTTATCCTGGGAAAACCCTAAAGGAAAAAACCCAGCAAAAGCTTCCTCAATATAGATGCCCCAAAAAGATAAAAGGTAAAAGATAAAACTAGCAAGGAGATCAAAGACTGATCCTCCTCCTTCTCCAACTACTTCTCTTTTCCACTAATGCGCTACACAAGTGAGAGTGTAGGTATCAAATGAGGAGAGCTACACCTCTATTTATATTCATCTGTTCACTTTAATTAACTCATCCAACATGTAGGCTCGAGTTAATCATGTAGGCTCGAGTTACACATGTAGGCTCAAGTAACCACACTGGGGTGCTAATGACCCACCTTTACAATTAGAGGGGACAACCTCATGACTCTTATTAGTTCTTCCGATTAGAAGCATTGGGGTACAATATAATACAAGTGGTTCTCCCGGTAGGACCATCGAGGACCACAAAAGATACATATAGAATATTCTTCGAAGTTACAATATTTCAACATAATTGTCGGCGAGTTAGCCCACTAAGGAGCCGACACTATGGCAAGGATGAGGCTTGGAGGGTCGATGGAACAGAGGAAAAATCCTCCGATCAACGACCGTGGTGGAAAAATACGAAAAAATTGAGGCCTGGAGTGTCGAAACTGCAGCAGCATTCAATCTTGGAGCACCGATGTGATAAAGGAAAAAGTGTCCGATCGACGATTGTATCAACAAAGAAAAAGTGTCGGGCGTATTGAACAGGACTGGACACTTCAGATAAACATCGATACATTGGTTGTTGGCGGTAATTCCATAGAAAACCAACAATGGTGGTTATCAGCTATTACTTCAGTCATTAAAAGAATGCTCAGTGAACTGGATCTTCATAGTAGATAAACAAATAGTTAGCAAGGGTTTGAAGCCCTAATTTGGAAAAAAATATTACTTTCAATTATTTTTGTGTAAACAGATCAAACTTTCAGGATCTATAAATTTTGTAAGAGGCTATAAAGCCCATGATTTTTTGATTAATAAAGGTTCAAATTCAGGGATTTATGACCCAATAATAATCTCAAGCTTCTCATTTTACTTATTCATGGTATAAGCTCTTTTGTTGTGATCTGTTCATCCATCATCTCTTTCTTTGCTGTGTTTATTCCTGAATGTGCATCCAGGTTAATTTCAGGAAATATTGAAAAGCCGATAGCTATCATCCTATTGGTCTGTTAGTGATATTTGATTTATAAATACCATCCTCAGCAGGATTTAGCCATTTATACGCATGTGTTATGTGTGTAAATCTGCCAGCCTGGTGATTTATCCATCCCTGCACCTTATAGTCGAATTTCTGAGCAAATTGCAACTAAAATCCTTGTAAACGAGTGAGTCTGATGCCTGCCTTGAGAGTGGAAAGGTTACATAGGTTGACTGACTTGAATCATATCTGAAAACCCTAAAAAAAAATTGTAAGTTACCAAGCATCCTCGAGCTACAACCTAGAGGAGTTTCCTGGAGTGATAACAAATTGGCGTCGTTACCGGGGAGAGGAGATTGAAGCTCAGCTTCCCTGGGATATGAAATAGATCCATGCTTTGATGATAGACAAGGCTGGGACATTATTACGGTTGTAAACATCTATTTGGTGACTCCATTGATATAAGGTGGCTTCAATAATAACAAGTACCAGAGAAAACCCAAAGGGGCCACCAACAACACCCGTTTCAGATCCAGAATAAGTCTTGAGGAAAGCTAGGGCTTTACTAAGACAGACCAGCAGTGCTGCACAAAATGCTACATCAGGTATTTCAAGAAATATTTTTGCTGTTATTTCTTCTGCTGAAACTTTTAATTCCCAGAAATTTTTAGATACATCAGAAAAATCTAGGGCTTGGGCATCTTCAAGCACTGCTTCTTGTGAAGATCCAATCCATGGTGACTCCATTGGGATAAGTATACCATTGCCTTCTCAGCAAATATCATCAGTTCTGCCTTCCACATCCCTATCCATACCCATTTCCAATATGGCTACCCCTCAATTGACCAAGATGGAAAGGATCCTGGTAGCTAGGTATGCGCCCCTAATTTTTCCAAATCCTCTCATAGCCATGCCTACCGGGGATTACCTCAAGTATATGCCTAAGTTTACAGGGGAAGGGGATTTCACTGCTGAAGAACATCTAGAGTCTTTTTATAGCTATGCTAAAAATATAAATATAGAACAAGAAGATGTATGGACCAGAGTTTTGTGCAAAGCTTGGATGGCTAGGCTAGGAAGTGGTTTAAAGAACTGCCTGCTGGGTCAGCGGCAGGCATAGAGGCCCTAGATGATGCTTTCCTAAATCATTGGGGAGAGACGAGATACCACCTCTACTATATCATAGAATTCAGCAACCTAAAAAGAGAAAATGGTGAGTCTATCTCCAACTTTACCAAGAGATTCAACAACATGTACAGCAAGATCCCCACTGAGATTAAGCCCATCGGTACCTCAGCTATGATAACTTACGTGAATTCCTTTGACTCTTACTTCTGCCTACTTCTCAGAGAAAGGAGGTATGCCTCCTTATCACTCATGCAGGATGCTGTCCTAGAGGTAGATTCAAACATTCTGGCATCTCAGAAGGTCAAAGGGAAGGTAGACAGGAGAAAGCAACCAACAGACTACAGTGGGGCTTCGGCATCAGAGAACAAGATTGAAAAAATGACCAAACTTTTAGATAACCTGACTGCTGAAATGTCTAAATTGAAGGACCAAGGACATCTATAGGTGAGGAGTAAAGGGCCAAGTGACTTTGCTCCTCGAAACACAAATTTTGTCCCTTATAGAAGAGGAAACCCCCCTAGTCAGATTCTCAGAAGGGAGAGAAATCAAGGGAAAGACTAGAGGATAAGAGCTCCACTTCAAAATGTTGTATTAGAAGAAGGGCTAGAATTCATTGAAGAAGAAGGAGAAGCTAAAGACAATATCCACTGCATGGAGGATGAGGTGGACTATTCTTTTCTGACACAAGCAGAGTACGAAGAAGCCCTGATTGATGAGCATATCACTGAAGTGGTTTTCTATCAGGCTGATGGTCAGGGAGGTTACCAACTGAGGTCTAGGTTGGTTTCTCCACTCAAAAAGAATGTTGTACCTGTCAAGCAGCCTGCTGCACCTGCTAGAAAGGTTGTTGTTTTACCAAAGAAAGTAGCTGTTCCATCCAAAGCATTGCATAAACCAGCACCTTTAGCCACACCTGATCAAGTCCAAATCAAACCTATAGCTCATGAGGTAAGGTTTCTAGATAGGCTGCATTATTCCTTCAACCTTGAGTCTGAAATTCAAAAATTGAAAATCGCTTTCCCTTTAATTGAGTTAATGAAGAATGATGCATTTAAAACCTCCATTATGAATTCCCTTCAGCCCAAGGTGCACATTGACACTGACTTTGTGAACCTACAAGATGACAAGCCTGTTGTAACCCTAGGCCCCGTGATCGAAGACCTAAAGGACTCTTGCCCACCATTCTATATATCCTTGAACATGCATGATAAAATCCTCCATAACTGCTTGCTGGATTCAGGAGCCTCTCATAACTTAATGCCAAAGGCTGTGATGGATAAGATCGACCTCAGCATTACCAAGCCCTACCATGATTTATTCTCCTTTGACTCTAGGAAGGTCAAGTGCTTAGGCCTCATCAAAGACCTTGCTGTAAACTTAACTCAGCTGCCTTCGAAAAGCGTAATGATGGACATCGTAGTGGCTAATATTCCTCCAAAATTCGGCCTTTTGCTGTCTCGGTCATGGAGCAAAAGATTGGGCGGCACCCTTCAGATGGATCTCACATACGCCACCATTTCCATGTTCGAAAGAGAAACTAAGACACTGTACAGGGAAAATCAGCTAGCGTACATTATAAGCAAGGGGAGTCGCTCAGTAAATCACCCCATCTACGATGTGGACACCGATTTTGGATCTTGCATCTTACAAATAGATGATAATCAACAGACATTAGTTCATCTCACTGAGCCCACCCATTTGTAGCTCGAAGAAGTCACAACAACGATATGGACCATGTATTTTGATGGGGCAAGTGCTCAAAACTCAGCAGGCACAGGGGTCGTGTTGATCTCCCCATCTAAGGAGAACATTCACCTATCATATAAGCTCGATTTCAAAACCATGAACAACGTAGCAGAATATGAAGCCTTGCTACTTGGAATTAAAGCGGCCAAGGAGATGGGGATCATGTGCATGAAGATTTTTGGGGATGCAGACCTCATCATACAGCAGGTCAACAACACTTTTCAGATGAAAAATATCAGACTGAAGGCCTACAGGGATGAGGTATGGAAACTCAGAGACTCATTTATGTTTTTTGAACTATCATGTATTCCTAGAGATTTGAATCACCTAGCTGATTCCCTGGCTGTCTCTACAAGTCTGTTTGTTCCTCCTTTACCCCCTAGGCTCAGCTATGATGTTTAGGTCAACTATAGACCCTCTATGCCAGACAATGTAAAATTTTGGAGGGTGTTTGAAAATGATGGGGAGCTTAGTAAATTCATTTAGTTAGTGGATGAATTCTCTCACATACACATAGACCAGGAAAGCCTTAACCTGGAGGAATCCAAGTAGCTCAAGATAAAAGATAAAGTGACTGAGCATGATATTGTCCAATTGCTCAGCAACCACATACCCCAAGGTCTAGTACCACTGGAAGAAATGTTTGATCACAATGATGTCCCTTTCAAGCCTGCCAAAAGGGAGCTAGATCCTACTATCCAAGAGCACAACATAGGCAGCCAGAGCCATCCAAAACTGATAAATCTATCCACTGGGATGACTGTTGAACAAAAGTATAAATATTGCATCTTGATAGAAGAGTTTTTTGATGTCTTTGCGTGGGAGTATAGTGACCTAAAAATGTATGACACCAACATCATCCAGCACAGGATTCCTTTGGAGAATGACACCATTCCTTTCAAACAGAAGCTGAGACCCATCAGCCCTCTTCTATCACCAGTGATTGAGAAAGAGATCCACAAACTCCTCAAAGCCAAGATCATAATCCCTATCATGTATTCCCAGTGGATTGCAAATCTAGTAGTGGTAAGAAAGAAAAATGGAGAAATCAAGTTGTGTGTGGATTTTAGAAACCTGAACAAATGTTCCAAAAAAGACAACTATCCACTGCCCAAGATGGAACATCTGCTGCAGAGAGTCTTGAGGGACAGGGTCATGTCCTTCCTTGATGGCTTCTCTGAATACAACCAAGTGGTTGTGCACCCAGATGACCAAGAGAAGACTTCCTTTACCACCCCCTAGGGCACCTTCATGTATGCTAAAATGCCATTTTGGCTAATGAATGCCGGGGCTACTTTTCAGAGAGCTATGGACCTAGCTTTTGTAGGGATAAAAGATAAATATGTGCTGATATATTTCGATGACTTAACAGTTTACTCTCAAAGCCATCATGACCACTTGCAGCATCTGAGAAAGGTATTTCTGAAGTGCAGAAGGTATGGAATATCACTGAACCCCAAGAAGTCCCAGTTTGCACTCAATGAAGGAAAGCTCCTAGTCCACATAGTCTCAGTTGAAGGTGTAAAGATTGATCCAGTAAGAGTGGAGGCAATTCAGCAGATGTCAATACCAAGGTCAAAAAGAGACATTCAGTCCTTTTTAGGCAAGATAAACTTTGTCAAGAGATTCATTCCAAATTTCTCTGAGCTGGTAAAGCATATAATAGTCATGCTAAAAAAGGATGCAGAAATCAAGTGGACTAACCAGGAAAGAAATTATTTTGAAGACATTAAGAAATCCATCATGGAGGCCCCAACCCTAATTAGTCCCGACTACACCAATGGTTTTTACATTTTCTCTTTTGCATATTATGACACAGTGGCAGCTGTATTATTACAAAAGAATGATGAAGGTCTTGATCATCCAATTGATTTCTTCAGCAGAACCCTAAGAGATGCTGAGCTGAAGTATGATCCAATTGAGAAGCAGGCTTATGCCCTCATAAAATCTTTGAAGAACTTCAGAATCTACATTCTCCATGCAAAGGTCATTGCGTATGTCCCTTCAATTGCTGTGAAGGATGTTTTGACTCAGCCTGACATTGATGGGAAGAGAGCTAAGTGGATGCCCAAACTCATTGAGTTTGATGTAGAGGTAAAACCCACCAAGCTGGTAAAGGGATTAGGTCTGGCCAAACTCATGGCCAAAGAAAACTGTGAACTGATGGAAATAAATTTCACATGTGTCAGATCAACAAAGGTGCAGACTATGGTAGCAGCTAAAACATAAGTAAATCAAGATCAGGATAATAGTCCACCAGTAGCTGAGAATATATCTTCATGTGAGTGGTACTCAAGTATTATTCAATTTCTACTTAAATTAGAAGCTTCTCCTGATCTCACTCCTAACCAAGCACGATCCCTTAAGTTGAAATCTGTTAAGTTTTGCATAATTGACAAACTGCTGTACTGGAGGGATCAGTCTTGGATTTTGTTAAGGTGTCTAGATGAAGAAGAAACAGAGTAGGTCATGCATCACTTGAATTCCAGTATATGTGGAGGCCACCACTTCTAGAAAACCATAGCCCACAAGATCTTAAAATCAGGATACTATTAGCCAACCCTCTTTGCAGATGTATGCACTTTTGTAAGAGCCTGTGACCAATGTCAAATATTTATAGGGAAGCATCAGCTCAAGTCCTTTCCCCTTAGGCCTGTTACAGTGAATGGGCCTTTCCGGCAATGGGATCTAGATTTCATAGGTGAAATAAATCCATCTTCCAGTGGATAGCATAAATGGATCTTAGTAGCCACTGACTACTTTACCAAATGGATAGAAGCAGTACACACCAAAAATGCCACTCACCAAGTAATCATGAGATTTTTATATGAGAACATCTTCAGTAGGTTTGGTTGCCCAGTAAGGTTAGTGACTGATAATGCACCAACTTTTAAGGTTGGGGCATTAGTTAAAATGTGTGAATCAATGGGTATCCAACTGGTGCACTCCACATCCTATTACCCCCAAGGTAATGGCTTGGCTGAGTCATCCAACAAAAGCTTAGTCAGAATCATCAGGAAATTGCTAGAGACAAATCAGAAAAGATGGGATTCGAAACTTAAGTTTTCTTTATGGGCGGATAGGGTAACAGACAAAAGATCCATAGGGACTTCTCCATTCAAGTTAGTTTATGGCACTG
Source organism: Pseudotsuga menziesii (assembly GCA_001517045.1). Classification (NCBI taxonomy): domain Eukaryota; kingdom Viridiplantae; phylum Streptophyta; class Pinopsida; order Pinales; family Pinaceae; genus Pseudotsuga; species Pseudotsuga menziesii. The sequence continues at coordinate 488,457 of LPNX010425365.1, forward strand.
AGGCCATCTTTCCTATCTAGCTGATCCTTCCAGTGGCAAAGTTCTTTCAGGAAAAGGAAGATGAACTAAATGATATGATGAGAAGGATGATGGATTTGGCGGAGTTACACCAGATCAGGGAGAAAGTTGTAGGAAAATTAGAGGCTCATCAACAGAGGATAAAGGGAATTTTTGACAAAAGGGCAAAGGCAAACAACTTCCAGGTTGGAGATTGGGTCCTCAAGTGGGATGCTGTCAGACAGGACAAGGGGAAACATGGAAAATTTGACTCTTTATGGATTGGACCTTTTGTTATAGACCAAGTATATAAGAATAACACCTTCAAATTGCAGAATCTGGAAGGTGAAGAGGTATTCAATGGCCTAGTAAATGGGCGGTTCCTAAAAATCTATTTTATTTAAGTCTCTGAGGCCTTATGATTGTAAATTAGTAGATAGTAGGTTGTTTTTCTTTCAGAATAAGACTCCATGCCAAATGGAACAATAAAGAATAGTGTTAAGTTACTTAGTTTCTTTTAGGGAAAGGTATTTTGGTTTGGGGTTCTCGAGACCTCACAGGAAGGTTCCCATCCCCGAGTAGGAGCCAGATGTTATCTCCCAAATAAAATAAATTTATTTTTGATAGTATGAAGAATTTAAATGATGCAATGAAGGATATGAAGATCACTAACAGTTTTGAAGACCTCTATTTTTTATGCAAATTTCACAAAGTGGTGGTTTCGGTGGCTTGGGCGAGGATCAGAAAATCTCATTAGCCACCGAAAGATGGAAGATAAATAGAAAGTGGAAGACCCCTTCAGCAGATAGGAATATTTCTGAAACTGTTTACACCATCGAAACGTTTTCCAAACATGAATCGAAAGTTGTGAAGACTTCATATCGGCGAGCTAGTTCTCAAAGGCACCACAACGACGGAGGAAATACAGACTAAGACTTACGATGGAGAGAGGTTTTGAGTTTCAATCACAGACAAAATCAGTTCAAGACTTGAAAAATTTAACAGATCGGCAAGTTAGTTCTCAAAGGCACAGCAATGGTGGAGAATATAGTGACTAAGCGTTCCGATTCATATTTCCAATGACCTCCGACAGCGATGAAATCATATCAGAAGAACTAAGGATTAAGAAGTGGTGAAGTAAAGTTGAAAGGTGCCTAAATGTCGGTGATATGAAAAAATAAAATGCCGCCAAAGTCAAGTAACAGAAGTCGGAAATTGAAAAGACTAAACTGTCATCCAAATCGTTCACTGCGGAGCCACAACGGTGAAATAGAAACTTACTGCGGGTTCTGAAATAATACAGACTCATCGGCATCGGAACTTGAAAGGAATAATTATCAGTGAGCTTGTTCCCTAAGGAGCCGCAACTGTAGAGAATATAATGATTAAAGGCAGCTGATAAATCAAAGTCACTGCCAGTCGGAGGGAATGAAAACTACGTGTTGGAGCTGAAAATACAGTTAGTCAGCAAAATAGTTCACTAAGGAACCGAAAGACCGGAAGGCATATAAACCAACTGTCGACGAATCTGAGTCTAGTAAAGGGCCGCAACAGCAGAAAAAATACAGATTGAGGTCTCCGCGACCAGAAGAAGACGTCGATGATCGGAAGGGCTAAAGGTTAATTGGCTGCAAGATAGTTAAATGGGGAGCCGAAAGGGCGGGAAAAAAAAGGAATACATGCCGACGAAGTTCACGAAGCACAACAATGAAATATCATCAGTGATCATAAAGACTAATTGTCAGCAAGTTAGACCACTAAGGAGTTGACACTATGGCAAGGATGAGGCTTGGAGAGCCGATGGAACAGAGGAAAAAGCCTCCGATCAGCGACTGCGGTGGAAAAATATGGAAAAATTGAGGCCTGGAGTGCCGAAATTGTAGTAGCAGTCAGGCTTGGAGCGCCGATGTGTTAAAGGAAACAACGCCCGATCAACGATTGTAGCAACAAAGAAAAAGTGTCGGGAGGATTGAATAGGACTGGACACTTCAGATAAACTTCGATACACTGGCTGTTGGCGGAAATTCCACAATGAACCAGCAGTGGTGGTTATCAGCTATTACTTTAGTCATTAAAAGACTGCTCAGTGAACTAGATCTTCACATCAGATAAACAAACAGTTAGCAAGGGTTTGAAGCCCTAATCTGGAAAACAACTATTACTTTCAATTATTTTTGTGTAAACAGATCGGACTTTTAGGATTTGTAAATTTTGTAAGAGGCTAAAAAGCCCATGATTTTTTTATCAATAAAGGTTCAAATTCATGGATTTATGAGCCAATAATACTTTGAAGCTTCTCATTTTACTTATTCATGGTATAAGCTCTTTTGTTGTGATCTGTTTAGCCATCATCTCTTTCTTTGCTGTGTTTATGCCTGAATGTGCATTTAGGTTAATTTCAAATTTATTGAAAAGCTGATAGTTGTCATCCTATTGGTCTATTAGTGATATTTGATTTATAAATACCATCCTCAACAGGATTTAGCCATTTATACGCATATGTTATGTGTGTAATTTTGCTAGCTTGGTGAGTTATCCATCCCTGCACCTTATAGTTGAATTTTTGAGTAAATTACAACTAAAAGCCTTGTAAACGAGTGAGTCTAATGCCTGCCTTGAGAATGGAAAGGTGACATAGGTCGAATGACTTGACCCATATCTGAAAACCCTAAAAAAAAATTGTAAGTTACTAGGCATCCTCAAGCTACAACCTAGAGGAGTTTCCTGGAGTGATAACACAGTGTATTATTTACCATAGGAGAAGAACCTGCTTCTTCAAGCTTAACTCCTGAAAGGAAGGGAGCCTTGCTTGGCATGCAATATTTCATGTTGAACTTGTTCAAAAAATCTAGAGCATACTTGGACTAATGTACTTTGATTCCATGTTGGGATTAAGCAATTTTGAGACCTAAGAATTGGCTCAACATTCCCAAATCTGTAATAGAAAATGCATGGTTCATTGCATCCTTCAAGGAGGCAATCTCTTTCTTTGAACTTCCTATAATCAGAAGGTCATCCACATACAAGACAATAATCATAAAAGAACCATGAATCAGCTTCAAATAGACATTAGGATCATGCCTTCATCGAACAAAACTAAGTGATAGCAGAAGCCATCAATCTTGGCATACCAAGCCCTGGGGGTTTGCTTGAGCCCATACAATGATTTCTTTAACCTGCACTCTAAAGATGGATTATAAACAAACCCTTCAGGTTGCTGCATGTAAATCTATTCAATGAGATTTCCATTTAGGAAAGCACACTTCACATCCATGTGATGTACCTCCCGTTGCTTCGAAGCTGTAATGGCTAGAGCTAGACTTATGGAGTCCATCTTTGCCACTGGTGCAAAGGTTTCATTGTAGTAAATACCATGTACTTGTGAGTATCCCTTGGCTACCAATATTTCCTTATATTTCAAAGGTGAACCATCAGCATCAAAATTAGTCTTGAAAACCCACTTACATTGAACTAGCTTCCTCCCTGGGGGAAGATCAACCAGTTCCCAACTGTTGTTCTTCTGGAGCGAGCTGAATTCTTCTTTCATGGCTGTTTTCCATCTTGGATCATCTATTGCATATTCATATGTCTGTGTATCTAATTCAACCATTATATAGAAATTCTCAGCAAATATAGGATCTTTCACACAAAGGGCACTCTCAAATTGAGATCTAGTCCTCCTAGTGTCACTAGGATTTCCAGCTAGTTCCCCAGCCGCCTGAATGGTATTTTATTCCCATTCTAGTCTTGTAGGACTGTTAGGATATGCAATCAAATCATCATTATCAGACATATCAGAATTAGCAAACTCCTTAGTCTCTCCACTTACAATCAATGGATCTAGTGGTGAAGAAGACTCTCCAACTTCAACTGCTACTAAAGGCTCTTCTTGGAACTAAATGCTTCTTTCAATGAAAGTTGTGTTAGTGCTCAAGTTGATCAGATTGTACCCTTTTGAATCTTTATAATACCCAACAAATAGGCACTCTTGTCTTTGTGGCTGCAAAGCCTTCCTTTTTTTAGTTGGGATTCTGGCCCAAGCCTTTGAGCCAAAAATCCTGAAATGGGTAACATCTGGCTTGTTCCCACTCCAAGATTTGAAAGGAGTCATAACATCAAGATGATTATAAGGCAACCTATTATAGATGTAGGATTCACAGTTTATAGACTTGGCCCAAAACTTTGGTGGCAAAGTATTAGCCTCCATCATGCAGGTTGCCATCTCCTTCAGTGATCTGTTCTTTCTCTCAGCAACACCATATTGTTGTGGTGTGTAAGGGATTGAATGCTGCATCTGAATACCTACATATTTACAATACTAAATGAACTCAGACTTGACATACTCACCACCATTTTCAGATTTGAGGATCTTGAGTTTCCTCCCAGACAGGTTTTCAACCAAGGCTCTAAAGACTTTGAAGAGGTCAAAAACTTCAGATTTATGCTTTAGGAAGTAAACCCAACAATACCTGGAAAAGTCATCTATGAAGGTCAGTGCATATTTGGATTGAATCATGGACATATGAGGAAATGGACCAACAATGTCACTGTGGATCAACTCAATAGGTGCAGAGGTTCTCTCATGACTAGCTTTCTCATACTTGTGCTCTGGGTGTTTTCCTAGGATACAACCTTGACAGACTCCCTTAGAAAACTTAATCTTTGGTAACCCTATGACCATATATTTTTCACTCAAATAAGAAAGATACTTGTAGTTAAGATGGCCAAATATTTCATGCCAAATCTTGCTTGCTTCATTATCATGAATCAGAAGAGCAGAGGGGTTTGAGTAGGGTAGAAATGGGAAAACTTGTATACCTTCAAAGTGTGATCTACAACACCTTTTGCTATGACTTTACCATTCGAAATATTAGTGATTTCAACATAATTAGGGGAGAATATGACCTTCTTTGGAGACCCAGTATGAGTCATTTGATACACTGACAAGATATTAGAGGCAAGACCTAGAACATACAACACATTATTGAACTTAGAATGGTCAATATCGATCCTTCCCTTCCCCAAACTGTCAGTGAGAGAGTCATCTCCCAAAACTATTGGTGGACCTTTCGACATGTCAAGAGAGGATACTATCTCTTTTTTCAAAACCATATGTCTAGAAGCTCCAGAGTCTATGATGAAGCTAGGTGAGCTTGATGTGCCAATAACCAAGGCATGTACTCTCTCTTTGTCCTCTGAATTTGATCCTCCTTCCCTCTTCTTTGAGCAATCAAGAAGGGAGATGTTATTCTTCTCTAGGAGTTGGGTCAACATGTCAATTTTATTTTTCATACAAGAGCTCTCAGGATGATAGCCCTTGCTACAGTATGCACACTTGCTCATTTCTCCTTTGTTCTTCTTCTTCTGGGAGTTCTTCTTGGAACCTTGGTGCTCCTCTTGAGACTTGTTCTTGTCTCTCTTTTGCTCAGGTGGATTTTTAGCTTTTTTCTTGCTCTTTGAATCCACCGTTGAATCTCCAGCAACCAAAGCTTGGTATTTGGAAGGTTTGATGGTGCCCATCATCACCAACTTATCTTGCTCCTATGTGAGGGATTCCATGAACTCTGCAAGCTTGGGCATCTTCCAGGCTCAAGCTGTCAACTTGGTGGAATGGAAGGTCGAAACAAACACTGAATATTCAGGACCAAGCTTAGAAAGTATGGCCAAAACTAGTTTCTCTTCCTTCGTTTCGATCCCACAGTGTTTCAACTGCAAAACAAGGGCCTTAAACTTGGAAAAGTAGAGTTGCAATGATTGGAAGCTACTAGGACTCAATGAGACTAGCTCATTATTGATTTGATGTCCTCTCATCTCATCTGTCTTTCCAAAAATATCTTGTAGCTTCTCCCACACTTCATTAGGTGATGTCAATCCATCAAGATAGAAGAGGAGGTCTCTTGAAATGCTCAGACATAAAAGACCATAGGCCTCATCCCTCCTGTTGTGTCATTTAATTTTCTTTACAACTACATTGGGCTCTCCCTCTGTTTCCATAGTTACCCTGTAGAGACCTTTCATTCTCAACAATATTTCCATCTCATCTTTCCACTCAAATAAATTGAATGGATTCAAGATGATCTTCTGAGATTGGTCCATAGCTCAAAAACTGTGCCCTCCAGTCAGCAGAATGCACTCCCATTCAAGATTTCAAACCTAAAATAGCAATAAGGAAGGAGGGAAATTGATATACAAAGGCTCTGATACCATGTGGAAATTGAACCCAAGAGATAGAACAATTACCCTCACAAAATTGCTAATCAAACATGCAAAATTCACACCAAAGGAGACTGGAATTAGAGCATAACACTGATATGTATTCAATAAGTGTACAATAGCCAAACTTGTGAAGTAATAGGCTGCTGCAATATATCATTACATGAGAGAATCTAATGCATAAATATTCCATTCAAAATAGTCAAAAAGTAGGCTTACTAAATCTAGTCAAATCCCCCATAGGTGCAAAAAGCAGTTTCCAAATATATGAAGAAGCTCATGAATTTGCTAAGTCAAGTGGGAAATCTAAAGAGGGATGGAAAGACAACTCATGCATTCTTTTATTTGGAGAAAAGGAAGGAGGATGATGTGGGAAAAAAAAAGTTAACTACACCTAGTCTAGCTTTTTATTTTTCCTTAAATCAGAATAAAACAAGGCATCTTTTTAGAATAAGTAGATATGTGCTTTGGAGGACCTAGAGTAAAGCAGAAATGCTAAATTTGGTTTCCAGGATGTTTCCCAAGTGCTCCATGACTCAGTTTTAGCATGTGTTGACTTCTAGGACTTGTAGAAGGCAACTAGCATAGAATGGAATCTAGGAAACTAGGTAATAAGACAAAAATAATTAAAATTAATGTCTAAGGTAGGTAACTATGGGTTGATTATTCTAACACTTTTGTTAGAAGACTCTGCCAGCCCATTACCTTGTGGATAATAAGCAGTAGAATGGTTAATTCTGATATGATATTTATGACATAAACCTATCATCTTCTTAGATTTAAAAGCAGCTTCATTGTCTATCGAAATCCTCCTAGGAAAACCAAACCTAGCCAAAATATTATTTTCAAGAAAATCCATGATCATTGTATCTGTAGCTCTCCTTGTAGGAATTGCTTCAATCCATTTAGTAGAGTAGTATGTTGCTGTCAAAATCTATCTATGCTTCCCTGAATAATTGGTATTAATTTATCCAATGAAGTCTAATCTCCACTGCTGAAAAGGTTCCTCTACTAAGATTGGATTAATAGGAAGTAAAACCAGTTTCCCCATACCATCACAAATTTGGCATTGGTGGAATGTAGTGGTCTCCTTATAAACATTAGAAAACATTGAGTGCCAGTAAAATCCAGCTCTCAAAATTTTATTTGTTGTCACCTTCCATGAGTGATTACCTCCACAATCTCCTTTATGGAATTCCTTAATTTCCTGTTGAGCTTCATTTTCCAAAGGGAAATTTAGTAACACACCACCAAGGTCCTTCCAATATAGGTATTGATTCAAAACACAGAACTTTGCATCTTTCAACTTCATAGATATTGCTCTTTTTTTTCTTAACCTTGCAGGAGCTTGTATAGTTTGTAGAACATATACAATATTAGAGTACCATGGAGATATAGAAAAATCAGGCATTACTTGTACCCCTGTATCAAGCTAGTTTGAGTGATTGGACAAGAAATTAAGTTGTAAGGACTCACAATTAGGGTCCGTCATCATTTTTGCAAGCCCTTGTACTTTAACCAACTTGGTAGGTTTGATTTCAATATCGTACTCCAAAAATACAACAATCCATTTTTCTCTCTTCCCTTTTGGATCTGGTTGTGTAAGAATACGCCTCACCACATTACTTGGAACATAGGTAATAATATGTGAATGAAGAATATAGACTCTGAAATATTTCAAATATTTCACTAGAGCATATGCCTTCTTTTCCATGATATCATATTTAAGTTCTCCATCTCTTAATACCTTACTAAAGAAAGCTATGGGTTTTTCAACATTTTGATTGTTCTTCTGTATTAAAAATCTAGCAATAGTATGTTATGAGGCATAAGAAAATATTAGGAAATATTTACCGAAATATGGACTTACCAGAAATGGATCTTCTGTAATGGCATGTTTAATATCCTTGAAAGAATTCCTTGCATCTATTGTCCACTTTATTTCATTGTCCTTATCCAACATGTTGGTAATACTCCTTAGTATTCCATCAAAGATAGGAATAAGCCTCTTCAAGAAATTTACCTGGCCAATGAATGACTATAATTCTTTTTTTCTCCTTGGCTCCTCAACCTTTAGAATTGCATTGAATCTTTTTGGATCTATTTTAATACCATCCTTTGAAATGATATGTCCTAGCAATTTACCTTCTTCCAATGCAAAAATAGATTTTCTAGGATTTAATGATATGCCATATTTCCTACATTTCAGAAAAAATTTCTCCAGGTGCTTGATATGTTCCCTGTTAGACTTAGAATAAAAAGTAATATCATCCATATAAAGAACCACAAATTTGTCCTTCTCCTTTGCAAAAGCAATGCCCATAGCACGATGAAAAGTAGCTCATGTGTTCATCAAACCAAAGGGAATTTTGGCATACATGAATGTGCCCCATGGTGTAGTAAATGCAATCTTTCCTTGGTCCTCAGGAAGTACTTTGATCTGGTTGTATCCTGAGAAACCATCGATAGTTGAAATCCTTTTAAATCCCACCACTTTTTGCAGAATATGATCCATCTTTTGTAATGGGTAGTTGTCCTTCAATGAAACTTTGTCAAGATTTCTGAAATCTACACAAAGTCTAATTTCACCATATTTCTTCCTAACAGGTACTAAATTAGCCACCCATTTTTAAAACTTCAGAGTCATAATAATATTTGCATTGAATAACTTTTTAATCTCTTTCTCTATTACGGGAAACAACATTGGATTTATTCTTCTCGGTTTTTGTCTAAAAGGATTTTCACCAGTTTTTATTGGAATGGTATCCTGTATGATAGAAGTATCATACTCTTTGAGGTCCTCATAGCTCTAGGAAAACTCATCAGTGTATCTCTTCATCAGATTGATATATTCTTGTTTTTCCTTAGCAGGAAAATTCTTAGACAATTTTATAATCTGTGGACTTTTTTCAGTACCTGTATTTTTATCCTCAACAACATTACAACAGGTTTCACTTTAGGATATTTAGCAACATCATTTTGGTCAAACATTTTCTCTAAGGGAGTGAGAACTCTTGGGATAAAATTGCTCTTCAGCTGAATTATGTCCTTTCCCCCTAGCATACTTTTCAATTTTTTATTTTCATCTTTTTTATCTTCATTCTGTTCATCATATTGGAAGATCTCTAAGCTTACATTTTCTGTGTCAATCTGGGTATTTACAAATTCATTAGACATTTCCAAAAATCTTTTCATTTGCATATCATCATAAACAAATTGCCAATATTTGGAATTGTCTGGTTTGGAGGGTATATTTACAATTTTCACTTTATATGTTTTCTGAGAATGGATGGGAGTCTCGAATTTACCAGCGACCACAACTAAAGAATCAGCCACTCCATTTTCTATTATGGGGATTACTCTGATTTTGTGTTCTGTAAAGTAATTACCGAATATATACCATACCTCATTTCCTGAAGCCCTCATCCTTTTTTGTTTTGTTTGATAACTGTCATTCACTTGGTTTACTACAATCTTATAATCCCCAAACACCTCTATTCTTTTTGCTCTCATATCATTTAAATAATTCAAACCAAGTAACAAATCCTCATACCCAACTACGTTATTTGTAAATTCAAAAGTCAATTTATATGACAGAGCTTTGAAATATCTGATTGGGGAAATTATGAACACACCAACACCAACACCAATTTTATTTATGGACCCATTAAAATACATAGTCGATAGACCTTCTTCATTCTTCTTCTGGTCCAAAGCTTCCTGCCTTATTGCAAAATCTTCATCTTCTTTAAACTCTATTTGTACAGGAATTTTAGGATCAGTTTGAGGGCCATCATTAAAAGCTACAGAAGATCCTAAGCCAATATCAACAACATAAATATGGTGGTTTTCTGGTTTATCTCTACTGTTGACCACATAAGCTAGTCTCTTTTCTCTAGAAAATCTTCTGTTTTCTCCAAATAAAGGAATGGTGGCATATGCCATATCCATTTGTAAAGTTCCCTTCAATTTTGATGCCCAAGACCTTTACAACAGCATGCCAAACTTGGGAGGTATATCGGCTACCACAACATCCATGACAATGATTTTCACTTGAAGCTATTGAAGGGTTACCACCATGTATTTTATCAACCCTAGAGATATTACCTTTCTAGAATAAAAATAATACAAGTCTTTGTAAGTCCTAGTAATATCCAACCCCAAAATTACCACCACTACCCTAGTCATAAGATTATGAGATGCAGCAGAATGTAGCATAGTGTTGTGCAATATCATATCATGTACATTTAGACTCAAATAAAAAGGAGAACCCTCCTCATCATTTGTTTCTTCAATTTTGGGCCTAAGAACAATAGTTGGATAATCATCTGTTACTTTTAAAATATTTGGGTGATCATCACCTTGATTCCTAACCAATTTTGTGATCTTTTCCTTATATTCACTGTTCCTCAATAGCTCATTAAAGGGAATTGAAATCTTGATTTTTTCTAATCTGGCTTGCAAGTTGAAGGATGAAATTGGTTTTTCTACATCTATTGGTATTGGTTTCTTTTTCTCTTTTGAATTTTGTTCTCTATTCTCAAATTTTTTATGTCTAGTGGTATATTTTTCCTTTTCCTTTTCTTTTTCTTGATTTTGTTTACTGGTAGAAGGATGAATTTGATTAGGCCTTCCTTTATTCATGATCACATATCGACTTCTCAACTTTAATTTCTTTTGAACACCATCAATGGCATTCTGATATCCTCTGAGATACTGTTATGAATATGCCACTGAAATAGTACTTTCATCATCTTGAGCAAACATATTATGTTACTCTTTAGTGAGGTATATGTCAACATTAGTATCATCAAAGTGATGAATTTGATTTTCCATTGGATCTTCTTCCTCTCCTCTCTCATCAACCAAATTATATGGAAATGGTGGTCTAATTTGTTGATCACCGGGATTTCTTTGGTTTCTTGGAGGAAGAGGTGGTATTCTAAAATTGGGATTTATGATTTGATTTTCAAGCTAATATATGTTTGGTGGTTTGTTATCTAGAGCCAACCTTCCCATTAGTCTCTACATATTCTTCATCATCATGTCAAACTTGACATCACTTGTAGAGGAAGGGGAAGAAGTAGATGGTTGATTTTCTTGTCTTCTCCTATCTACCTCTACTCTATTCTTTAGTTTCCCTAAATCCATTATGTTTACCTCTAATTCTAGAGCATATTTAAACATAGCAATAAAACTACCAGACTTTCTTTCTCTTAATAGCAATGCAAAATCACTTTCAAAAGCATATGCATAATGAAGTTTTGCAGCACTTACCAAGGGTTTAATATCAGCTGGAATAGAATTATATGCCCTCATAAATATACTGGAAAACTCATGCACATATTCAAAGTTACCTTTATTTAAATGTTATATTGAGATAGTATCCATAAAGGGATCTTTTTTGCTTCCCACCTATCCAAAAACAATGTTTGAAAGGCCTCAAAGGTGGGGATAGATCTTGACGGTAAGTCCTTGAACCACCGTTTTGCCTCTCCAGACAAACTCTGAGAAAACAACCTCATATTTTCATCATCATGATCAACTTCCTCCAGGTCAATGAATCCCTCAAACCTATCCATATGTTGTCTTGCTCTAAAGTTTCCCTCCCCATCATATAAGGAAATTCTCTGTGAGTAATTTAAAGGGAGGCCATGCAAAAATGCCAGCAAATCCAAAGGTGCAAACCTAGATTCTATTTGTCTGGGTAGGTTTGGTACAACAGGTGGGTTTTTCAATACATGAGGGTTATGAAGGAGGCTGTGAACATAGCTTGAAATATGTTGCTGGAGAGTTTTAAAAAGAGGACTACTTTATTCAACTTTTACAGGGTTTTGTAAATTTTTCCATGGGAATATAAAAGGTATGACTCAAATCTATTTGGATTAATCTGTGTTTGTTTTAAGTATGAATCATATTTATATCTTAACAAATACTTCCCAACATTCAATCCCAAATCCAAATCTTGAAAACTATAAAAATATTCTTGAAATAAAGACCTTTTAGTTTGAGAAGTGCTAGCTTTATTTTTTTCAGTCCTATGTCTAAACAAACTTTCTGGGGTTTCCACACTTTGTACAATTTCACTATTAGGATTACCTCGTGTATGTACTCTCCTGGAAGCCACGATTCCTTTTGAAATATTTCTCAAAATGAATGTGGAGTCGCCAAGGAAAATTTTCAACCTTTTTCAAATGTAGAAATATCTATTTTCCCACATAAATCCTTTATATCTTGGAATCTTGCAGTCTTTGTCGTCTTTCCCAGGGCTGATTTGAACTCTCATTCCCCGACAATGGTGGAAATATGTTATCACTCAAAATGCACCTCAAGTTGTGAAAGGAAATCTGAAGGTAGCCACATAACCAACTTTAGGAAAGAAAGTTGGATTCTTTGTTTCCAGAGAGGGATCTCTCAATGGTTGTTTTCACAAAGCTATATATGTAAATAAAATAAAGAATTAGATTGTATTGTTGGTTGAAACAATGCAAGTAAACATTGGGCTATGGAGTCAAAATATATATTATCAGTCACAAATCCATGTGCATGGAAACTTCAAGAAAGGAAAGATAACTATTCAATTACAGTCGAAATGATTGAGTCTAGTGTAAAAGAAAGAGATAACGAATAGTCCATAAACATGGGCATATATCAGAGATGAATCCAGTGCTAACTTTAGAGGAAAACTTGGTGAATATCTGAAATAACAGACATAGCATATACATATGAATTCTGAACCATTAAACACTCATTTCAGATATGAAAGAATACATAATGAAAGGCCATAACAGGAGAACATTCACAATAAGAAATGAAAGACATGCTGTAATTGCAAATAACACATGAGTCTTTGAAGAAAAGGAAAGCTTTGGATCTGTACTTTATTAAGATAAATCTCAAAATACAGTTGTAATCTCATAGATCACATAAGGTTACCAATAATACACATATAGAATCATATAAAAATATAGAGACAAGAGACAAGAACATATAGTAGAATAACATATTATACTATAGAATCACATGAGGTTCCATACATATACAAAACTGAACCAAGTTCTTAATTGGCTCAATAGCCTATTATATATGATTACAAAACGGTTATGAGTAACTACTTGTCGGCTCAATCAACTGAAACGACATTTGGAGGACGACCTAATCTTCGATTAGTCGGTTAACTCGACTAGTCGGCTCACCGACTAGCTCCTCCAACATCTCCCCCAGGAACAAAATCTTTCTTCATCTCGAAGAAACAAGGGAGGTACAAAACTTTGCCTCAAGTAGCTTCCTTTTCATTGTTCTGTATTCATGGGATGTGCAATCTAATAGATGGTTTCCTCTATACACATACTTCGACTATGGATTCTGTTGAAATGGCCAGTTGGTGTTGAAAATATGCCCAATTGCAGAGATATCTCTGGATGTATATGGTCAAGGTGGTAATGCTAGATAGAGTCACCATTTTCTCCTTAATTGAGAGTTCTATAATATTGTTCATGTTGGGCCCAAAAAATTGGGATTTTTCATTTGCTGTGTCCTTCAATATTTTTATTTATGGACAAATTGTGTCCAGTTTGTTGATGCTGGAAAGATCCTGGTTAACCCACTGATGAGATTGTCTCTCTAGCTTCACTAGTTTCGCTATTTCCAATACAACATGGTCTTGTATTGTGCTCTTCATTGCTTCATCAAGACCCTATTTATTTTCTAGTGTCTTTATATGTTCATAGGTTTCTCGATCCTGTTGAAAGACTTGGACATAATGGGTGTACTAGCTGTGCAACACTTTTTCTGTAATAGCTGACTCCTCCAGATGTTCTTGCAGTACCTTGTGTGCTTCTGAAAATGCTGTGTATTGTTGTCTTAATAACATAGATGTTTCTTATTTTTTCTCTTCTTTATTATTTTGTAGCTATTCTTGAAGGGTCGACATGACGCTTTCGAATAGTTGGTATGATTTCTCCAATGGTTTGTCGATCTCAGTCTCTTCTGGTCCTGGTATGACTGTCTGTGTTAAAGTCCTACATTTAGTCAGGAATTCAACTTGTTCAGTATTTAGTTTTTTAATTTTTTCTTGTCTTGTTTGGTTTTTTGTTGATGCTTCTTTGGTGAGTGCTCCAAAGATTCGGTCCAACTCTTAATCTCTTAGCTTTGGTGTTTCGACTACAGAAGTCGATCCTAACTGTTGAAGGTGGATCACGGCTGGTACTTGTTGTGGCTGGTGGTGCTCTTTTTCCTTTTTCTCTTTTATTTTGTTCTTAAGTTTAGACTTATGGACCAATTCTGATCCTATTGGTACTGATGTTGGCTATTGTTGTGGTGTTTGTTTCTCTTCAGTTGGTGTATTCTCATTCGACTGAACTTCTGCTACGATAGGATTAGTTTGTTGAATTTCGTGAATTGGGTTTGTGGTTTTTTATGCTTCCAACGGTGGTGAAGATGGTGGTTTTGGATTATAAGGAGATTCTGGTGGTGGTGGTGGTGACAGTGATGGTGAATGGTCTGGATTTATAGGGGTGGTTGGAATATGACTTGTTGACATGGGGTTTTCAACTTCCAATTGTAGGTCTACAGGGTTGTCGATTCCTTCATCTTTCATGAGGTTGTCAATTCCTTCATATTCCATGAGGTTGTCAATTTCTGCATCTAGCACTTTACTTGATTATTACCTTCAAGGGAAAGTAATCCCTATTTGCTTGATTAAATGGAAGGTTTTGGAAGTTTGGTGTAAATGATGAAATGTGGGCTACGACTATGGTGGATGTCAGGTCAGGTTTGCAAATGTATGATGATTTTATAAGTCCTATAACTGATGGTGGTGATGAAACTTGGTCGGTTCGTGGAGTGAGAATTTATCGGGCAGATCTTGACTTGACAAGTTTATGGCTGGTGGTGATCTGTTGGGATTTAAGGAATAGATTTGGCATATTGTTGATAAATCGCTGAATTTCAACAGATTTGTGAATTTTTTCCTTAAGGGTTCCAGGGATAATTTCATTGTAAATTGGTGATATGGCAATGGTTGCATCTGGTGTTATTCTAGTTGGAGAAGGTCTTGGTGACTATGGAGTTAGATTGATAGGATTTATTTCAGGTGGGGTAGCAATTGTTACCTTTTTAATCCTACCTTGCTTTTCTCCCTATTCAACAAATTGCTTGAATTGGGTCTCGACGGATACCTTGTTTATTGCAGCATCCTCCAGGATGTCAGCAGTAGTAGCAAGTATTTCTTCCTCATCTTCTAACTCCTCTGGTAAGATGAGTTTGCGCTTCCCCTTCCCTTATGTTTGAGTTCCTTTCTTTTTCCTTGATGTTGATATTTGCTTAGCTATTTTCTTCAAATTTTCCTTTGTCATGGCATAATCTGGGTTGTCTGATTGAGTTTCTTCCTCTATCTATTCTTCTCCTTTCTCTCACTATTGAGTAGGGACTATAATGCTTTGTTCTATTGGTGTCACAACTTGTTGTTCAGTCGATACATTTTCAATTTGGAGGGGTTTTCTCTCTTCTATCGGACTGTCTTCCGAAGTGAAAGAACTAATATAAAGGTTGACTTCATAGTCTTCCTCCTTCTCCTAATCGTTCAATGGTTCTATAATGAGTGGATTACTTGCTTTTGCAGCCTTGGGTATGGTGATGTTGATTTTGGACTAACTGGCCAGCTCTATGAAGATATCCTCGACTGTTGGGTAGTAGTCGAGTGGCTTTACCTTTGTTGTCGACCCTTTCTTGTGCCATACTACTATGTGGTCAAGCTCTAGTTGGATATGTGTTGTAGGAGGAAGACATATTCAGATGTTTTGAGGCATACAGATACGCTTTTGGCCACTATTTTGGGTGTGGTGGCTTGGACTTTCCCAACTATTAACCATTTTGAGTTTTTCCCTGTTGGTGTTCTTGTTAGTCTTTCAACCAATCCTTCCTTGATGCCTACATGAACATGGTCTCCTTTGATAGGTATACCAGTGAGTTTGTAAATGGTTTCGGCTGATATTTCCACTAGTATGCCGAAGTAGAACTTCCCATTGTGGTACCAGATGATTATGAATTTTACAATAGTTTCCATTGTTCCTCCAAAACTTGCCATGAGAGGTGCATTCAAAAATTTCATAATGGTGCGATGGTTTCCCTTCTCCTCTTCTTATGTCGTCCTTGAATTACCTCGGTAATCCCTGTAGAAATTCAGGCCTGCAGTAGATTAATTTCACTCACAGTAATTAACAATTGATCATGCAAATTATCAACAATGGAGACTGAATATGGAGCTGTAAC
>LPNX010425365.1:505130-557999 GCA_001517045.1 Pseudotsuga menziesii
CCATTCTTTGATTTCTGCCCAATGTCGTGCCCATGAAACTTTCCTGCACTTTCACGTTTTTAATTTTTTGTAATCGTTTCACTAGTGGACTTACGATGTATTCCAACTCTTTTAGTTTGGATTTCATGGATATGGTTTGTTTTGGGGCCATTTTATCGATTTTCAGTTCGTCTTTCTTCTTAGTTGATTTTCTCACAGGGGTCTCGTAATTTGGTCGCTAAAGGTCTTGATGAAATAGTATGTAATCTTCGAGTGGTGTAGTATTTATAGGTGGAGTGGATGGCGATCTTATCAATGGTGCTGTTAATGGTGGATTTGATGGTAAAGGATGCTCTAATGAAGGATGATTTAATATGCTCTAGTTTCAATGCTCCTTCTGACTGTAGTCAAGATGGGTTGATTTGACGTTTTGATCCTCTTGTCGATGATGAAGGTATGGTCGATCTGCGGTATGTCGATGGTGAAAATGTCGATTATTGTCGAATGGTAGTCTACTATGCTTATCGAAGTTCATTTTTGGATTTCCTTGATTCTTTTTGGAGTTTAAGTTTTTGCTTTTTCTAGTTTTTCTAGTTTTTGTTAGCAATTATAAAATCGCTTTTATTTTTATTTTTAATTTTTTTTTTATAGTGTTGGTACTATTTTAGTCGGACACTGTTTACCAATTTCTGAAATACTGTGAACTGTAATGTTCTCAGTCGAACTGATCCATTGGCATTGATTTCTTTGACAATGTAAGGTCCCATCTATTCGGTATGGAGTTTCTTTGGTTTTCCTTTCACCCGACTATTGTATAGTAATGCAAGGTCTCCGACGGACAAATTATTATTTTTGATGTTTCGGTCGTGCTAAGCCTTCTATTGTTGCTTCTGAATTTCTTGATGTTGTTTAGAAAGTAGTCAGTTTTCTTCTAGTTTGGATAACTGCATTAGTCGATTCTTTCTTGTGTCTTCAACATTGAGATGCAGGATGTCGGCTATCACTGGTGTTTGTTGTCGGAAATGTAAAGGAACGACTACTTCTTAGCCATAAACTAGTCGAAAGGGTGTTTGGTCGGTCAAACATTTATATGCTTTTCTGTACACCCATAATACTGCAGGGATTTTCTCATCCTAGTCGTCTTTGTTGGTATTGCATATTTTTGTGAGACCCCTTTTCAATGTTTTTTTGAATGCCTCTATTGCCCCATTCGACTGAGGGTGATAGGTTGTGCTTCGTTGGTGGTCAATTTTGAACTATTCTGTTACTGTTGTGATTGTTTTATTGATGAAGTGTGACCCTTGGTCATTGATTAAGGTTAGAGGCATCCAAATCTCGTAATGATATTTTCATATATGAATTTAGAATCTACCTTGCTAGAATAGGTTTCGACAAGTTCTACTTCTGCCCATTTAGTTACATATTCTACTGTTGTTATGATATACCTTGTACCTATTCTTTTTGTTGGCACTGGGAATGGTCCTATGAAGTCGATGGCACAAATTTCGAATGTTAAACTTGGGTTTACTGATATCAAATGCATCTCTATACTAGGTAATGGTTGACCTAGACATTGGCAACGATTACATTTGCTAACAAAAATTTTACAGTCTTTGTACAGTGTTGGCTACCATAGCCCTGACTGTTGGATTTTCTTGGTAGTTATGTCCGACTGAAAGTGTCCTCCTGCCAGTCCATAGTGTGCTTCATGCATAATGTTTTCTAGTTCATTTTCTAATACACATTGACGAAGTACTTCATCCAAACCCATTTTATATAAGAATCCATTAATGAGACTGTATAGTGTAACTTTCATGGCTAAAATTTGTTTCTTTTTTGTGCTCCTTCCATCTGGTGCTTGACCATTCTCCAAGAATTGTGCTATTTCTTCTAATTCTGCAGGAACAACTTCTATTTGGAATAAGTGTATTTCTGGAAGGTCATCTTCAACTCCTGTCGGTTCCTCCCCGTGTTGATTCTCAACAAGTGGTTGGGTCCGACATTCAATCATCTTGGTCGAACTAGTACTTCAAATTCAAATTCTTGGAACAGTAATAGCCAACGATAGATTCTCCCATGGTGTAAAGGTTTGTTGACGAGGCATTGTAGTGCTTGGTGATTGGTATAGAATATGAAGGGGTTAGCTATTAAGTAATGTCGATACTTTTGAAGTGCAAAGACCATGCCTAATTCCTTCCTTTTTGTCATTGAGTAATTGTGTTCTTCCTTGTTTAATTTTCTACTGTTGTATATGATTGGGTAATCCATTCCATCCTCCCCAAGTTGTGTCAGAATTACACCTATTTCTAGGCCTGAAGAATCAATATGCATATGGAATTTGATCGACCAGTTTGGAAATATGAGAATGGGTGCTTCAACTAATTTTCTTTTTAATGTGTCAAAAGATATATCACATTCTTCTATCCAGTCGAACTTTAGATCTTCTCTTAATAATTCATCCAATGGGTAAGTCATATATGAATAGTATCGGATGAATTTTCTGTAATACCCTGTATGACCCAACAGTACTATGACCTGTTTTGGATTAACTGGTGGTTTAAGTCGAGGATAATTTTTTATTATTATCAAATTCGACCTTGATACCTTCTTTGTATACAATATTCCCTAGTAGGATTCCTATAGGGGTTAATAATATGCATTTTTTTATATTGAGAGATAGTTGAATCTGTCGACATCATTCCAAAATAACCTTAACCACTTACACTAGTCTTTCAACATCGAATAGATCATCCAATTGTTAAAGTATACTGCCATTGTTTTATAAATGTATTCTTGAAATGTTTTGACAACTATTCTTGAAAAAACTGCAGGTGCATTCTTGATACTGAATGGCATTACTCTGTAAGCAAATGAGCCAAAATCACATACAAAAGTTGTCTTTTTCTGATCTTCCTTGGCTATTGGCACCTAATTATATCCTAAGAATCCATCTGTAAATGAGTAGCATTCATGTCCTGCGACTTCATTTAAGGTCTCATCAGAGTATGGAGTTGGAAATGGATCTGTTAGGGTAACCTTGTTTAACGCTCAGAAGTCGACACAGATTCGGAGTTTTGTTGGGTTGTTATTTTTCGGTTGGATGACCATTGGGATTTCCTATTCCAACTGGTCAATGGGATAAATAATTTCGGCTATCAACATATTGTCGATCTCCTTTTTTACTATTTCTTTATATTTGTGAGCCTATTTGTAAGGTCTTTTCTTAATAGGTCGAGCATCAGGATTGATGTCTATCTTCATCTCGCCCATTTCTGCACAAATATATATTGGAATTCCTTTAATAAGTTGATGATTTCTGTAGTTTGTTCTTTGCTCCAGTAATTGCCAATTTTTTCCATTTTCGGTCTATTATCATTAGAAATGTCGATTTCGTTAGTTTTTACTTTCACATCCATCCATTTTGGCACTTTAATTTCATTAATAAGTCAACTACCTTCTTTGAACTGTGAAAATGTTGATGGAAGGTCTGCTGCCATCATTTCGTCAACATCGACTTTGTCGGTTGTTTTGAATTTGAGTATCATTTTGACTAGTTTGATCATCTCCGGGTGATCATATTTCCACTCAAAAATTTTCACATATGTATGTTCATTTTCCATTTGGAGTCTTGTTGACTGAGGTATTTTGTTAGATCGAATGTTATGGAATGTTTCCTTTGGTGGGCTTTTATTTTGTGTCGACTTGTTATTAGTCGGCTGTATAAATGTTTTTATTTGTTTTGTAGCTTCGACTAATTTTCTGTCTTCAGGTATAAAACTAAAGTCTTTAATAAAATTTTCTCTAAGTTCATTCCATAGGAATGTTTCACCTCGTGCTTCTTCCATTTTGTACCACTTGCTAGGTAGGTCATCTAATGTCAAGACAGGTGTGGCCATGTATGCTCATTTTTTGTAATCAAGTCTTCTCCATTCTTGTTCACATTTTCTTATATGATTTTATGGGTCTTGCCCTTGGATGCAGACATGTATTTGTGCTTATTTTGTTAGCTTCCTTCCTCTAAATATTTCTATGAAGAAAGTCGAAGTTGCTGCCCACATTTGTAGTCTCGACAGATGGGTGTCCCACCATCGAGCAACTTGTCCTGTAAACATTTCGACCAGGATTTGAAGTCAGTCATGTTCACCTAGGTTCTTAGAGACTTGTTCTACATGGAGAACTAGTGATTATCTCTCTTTATACTGAATATTCTGTTTATTATCTATTTTTGTTGGTGCTAAAGAGGTATATTCCCTTGTTTCCTTCTCAAATATATTTGGAATAGCTAATATAGAAAAGCATTGTCTAGTTGGTTTCTTCTGGACAGCTTGAATAGTCCAGCAACCCATTGCTTTTGTTTCATAGTTTTCAACTTCCCAATCATACAATTATGCATCTAAGTTATATCCAACCGAGTCCTGGTTCCCTAGATGAAGTTCTCCATAAATATTAGGTTCAGTATAATCTTCATTATTTTGAATCTGGTAACATTGAATTATTCATCGACAGGTTTAGTCTAGGGTTCTCCTTGTGAAGGGTGAATGGGGAAAATCAATTTCTGCCCATTCCCTTTTAGTTTTATCCTTTCTTTATCCAATGATATAGATTCTTTCATTTTTCTGCCCCATGGGAATCCTGCCAAGGCTGGAAAGGAGTTGGATCCTTCCTTAGGGTTGATGATATTGAAATCGACTTTTATCGAAATGCCTTTTATCGTTGTATCGACATTTCTCCAAACCCCAATGGGTTCGATTAGTCCTTGGTTGTCTAGCTTTAAATATATGCCTGATTCATTCAGTCGAGACCTACCCAATGTTTCCCATGTATCTCTCATCATGATATTTACTTGGGATCCAAAGTCAAGAACGACTTGTCGAACGTGGTAGCTTTATATTTCGAGATCGACTAGTGGGTCAGCATCATTCTTATCTTTTTTATTTAATCTGCATCTACTCTTAGTCTGTTTATCTGTGTCATTTTTGTTTTTAATATTGTGTAGTAGATCAATGAATTGTGCCACTGACTTATATTTATGTATTAGGTTTAATAGTTTGTGAAGTGTGTTCTGTGAATTGTCATTGAAATCTTCTTGTCTAGCAAATTCTTGAAACATGCTTGATTCATTGTTATACAATTGTTTTTGCTTTATAGGGTTAGGATATTCATTTTTATCTTTAATCTTGATTATTCTTGGATTGTCACCTCCAGTTTTCATTCCTTGCCTAGTTACTATGTGTAGGTTCTTTGTGCAAATTATATCACTTTTTTGAACACAAGACAAGACATTAACATTCTTCTTTTTATTAAATTTTTCAAGTATGGTGGGACAGTCTTCTAATGAGTGGTTACCCACACCACAACTAGCACAAAATTTCAAGTCTGCTCTGTCTTTGTATGGACAATCCGCATACTGGTGTCCTTCTTTATAGCATGTGAAGCATTGAAAAGTCCGTCGTGGTCGATTGTCACGATTTCGAAAGAATTCTCCTCGATCTCCAAATCCTCCATGACGATTGTCGAATCGCAGTTCGTATCTGCGGCCTTCATATTGTCGATTGTTTGGTACATTTTGTTCATTTGAGACATTGTCATTGTTCTGGGACACAGTGTTTGTTTGGTAGTCTTCCTAATAGTTTTGTTGGTTTTTTAGATTTGAGTGGCAGTCGGCTATCGCATGGCACTTAACTTCATAGATCGCACACCAAGAATTTTTTCCATTCTTCGTGTTGTATGGGAAATATTTTGTTGTATGATCTCCATGCTCCTAATAGATATCACAGAAACATTTTGTCTGGACAAAATGGACATCTTGTTGGATTATGTCCTATCAACAATTATCTTTGGTGTCGCTAGCTGTAGAAAAATTTGTGCACCAGATCTCCTGACCCTTGAGGTTCAGTTCTCGTAAGGATTTCTACATGATTTCTAGCTGTTCTTCAATTCGTGCATCGACAGCAAGATATCATGGCTAGTCCTCATCCATTTTGACTTGCGGATCTTTTGTTGGTGCTTCTTCATACATTTTAAATGTATCGAGGATTATGTGCCGTTGGATCTTTTGGGATATTCTTGTAAGAAACCATTGAATTAGTAGTTGTTCATCAATGACATGGTCTATTTGACTCAAGAGGTATTTCCATATTTTATCATAGTCTTAAACAGTTTCTGTCAGTTTCTGAATTGTAGACTTGAGTTTTTTCGTTGCCAGATGCTTTGCGTCTGGTGTTTTGAAGAAGGACATAAACTGTTGCTTGATCTATGCTTTGGATGCATTAGGTGTTCTTTTGGTATAGGTCATATACCAAGTTAATGCTATTTTCCATAGCGCACCTGCGAACTGCGCCATTTGTCTATCTTTCTTTGTAACTTGATTGGCCTCCAATGTCGACTTGCAGATGAACCAATGTCGTCTAGGGTCTTTGGCACCCTCATAGAGGGGAATGTGTACTGAACCATGCATTATGTCAGTGCCGATTTCTCCTTCGGGAGGTGGTGGTGGCGGGTATGGTGGTGGGGGTAGTGGGATATTCTGTGTATCTCTTTGTCCATAGCTAGTCTCGATGAAGCTTTTATATCCGTCGAATGTTTTGTTTGTTGGTTCTGTTTCGACAACTTGTCAGTCAGTTTCGAATTCTTTTGTCGATGTCCAACTGCACTGTTGTGTTTATGAGTCTGACTGGTCAGTGTTTTGTCAATTTGTTTTTGGTAGGGGGCGCTCCTTCATGTCCAGGGTAGAGTAAATGGATGCTTCAGTTGGACGGGTACGCTTGAAGTGTAACCCAATTTCCTTCCTTTGGTTGATAGATCACTAGATGATTTTTGTAACACCCCAGTTTTGACCCTGATGCATTAAATGTAGATGATGTATATATTGCAATTAATCATGGTGCAGAGCTAAAGGCAAAATCCCCACCATTGATTTGTTTGTGTTATGTTTCGGCGATTGGAATCCTTGCCGATGGTATATCATGATATACGACACATATTAGTTTTGGCATCATGTAAATATGCATTTTTAATTAAATGAACCCCAACCAGCTATGCTCAATGCAACCATGATGAAAAGGGCATGATTTTCCTAAGGATAAGGGGGGAATTATTAAACTTTGAACCCATGGGGAAAATCCTTGTGTTAGCTGTTAAACCCTATTTGATTTTCCCATCTTTCCTTGTCTTATCCAACTACCATTTTAATGCTCTGCAAAGTAGTTGAGGCAGTTATGGTTGGGGAGTGGAGTGTGACAGGACTGTCAGTCCTTGCCCACATGCACACTCCACAAACGGGTTGACCCTCCCATTGGAAAGGAACCACCACCACCATCACTCCATGCGGACTCTCCACTCTCTCCACGATGGTGCTGTGAACACTCCCACACTTTTGAATCGCCATTCTCCATTGTTGCCCATTCTCACGTAGGGAAAAACATCCTGGGTCTCACGCAGAGGATTCTTTCCTGTTTTGGTCTCATGTAGTCAGGAGAAGGAGTTGTTTTCCACAGAGAGGAATATGGTGTGTTTCCATTCATATTTGGGATCTAGCGTTAATATTCTCTCATGCACTGGGTTTTGCGTTGTTGTTACTCACCAGCAAGCTGGGGGCTGTTCGGTCATTATCACCCATGATTTTTCCCGTGGAGAGCCATTTTTACGCTCAGAGACTATGTACTGTGTAATTTTCCCTAGGTGGCTTCATTGTTTAGAATGGGCTATTTTTTCCCCATGTTTGTTGGCTATGCTTGCTATTACGTTTTGGGGGCTTTTGTAGGTTGCTTGGGAGTCGTTTTGGCCACAATAGGGCCAAGAATGACTCAGGAGTCATTTTCCCTGTTTAAGCTGTAACTACTGGTTGATTGCATGCGTGGAATGGTTGGTATTCAGACTGTGTTGGGAGCAGGGATGGGGGCTTGGTTTGCTTGATAAACCTGGTGTGTTTGGAAACCACACAGACAGAGCTAGAGGGCTGGATTTATTTTCCACAACCCCTGAATAGCACTGGAAGGGAAGTCAGGGCCTGAGGGACTATGTAGCAGAGAAGGGACTGATTCCTTGGGTTGGGTGTGTGTGGGTGTCTTAGAAGTCAAGCTAGTTCTGGTGTAGGTGTCCCTAGCTCTGTAATGGGATCACTAGCTTAGGATTTAGCCTTTCCCAGCTCCTTGATGGCCTAATAAACCTGACCATGTTGGCTTGGCTATCTTGTTGATGGCCTAATAAACCCAACTGCGTTGGCTTGGCTGTGCTTTGTGTATCCTTGGCTATGTGTAAGCCTGCTTGTTCCTTATTCCTTGGGGAATCATGCCTAGCTCAGGGGTGGTAGCGTTGCTGAGAGGCTAAGGAGCACGCTGGCCTATGGTTGGGTGGAACGTTGCAACGACGTAGCTGGTTGAGGAACAAGTTCTTTACAAGATAAGTATTCTTGTCTAATTTACTTTTGAAATCTCATTTACTATTAATGAATATGATGAACATGTTGAATGCTTGGATGAATGCATGTTTGCTTCTGCTGTATGGTAAATAATCATGTATGCATGTTCTAGTTCAAAGCATTTTGTTTCAGCATTTTATGTACATACACGTTCATGGGGCATTTGCTCGGATGGTTAATGCCATGGTAGCGTCCTCTTCATCGGTCGGAGGGTCGGGGATGTTACAGTGTGGTATCAGAGCTCATGTTGCAGCATGGGCCTAAATTGACCATGAAGATGCAGTGAAAGAGGCAAGATTTCCTTCTACCCAGCAGGGATCAGAAATTTATGATAGAAAATTTCATGAAAATTTTGTTGAAAATTTTGTCTAAGTGCCTGAACCGTCAGGCCATCGGAATACTAGGTGGGAAGCTCCTCTAATGTAGCAGAGAGCTAGATGGAAGATCACCCAACAGAGAATTGGAAGAAAAATTGTGGGATAATTTTCTAAGTTTTTGTCAGCCGTAGGAAGAACTTAGTGGATGTGGGAGCTCAGTTTTGGCGAAGATCAGTCGAAGGCTATCGAAACGTCGGCTCGATGTAATTGAAAAAACACCTGATATTGAATTTCAGCGTCAATGAAATTTAGTTGTTCGGACTGCCGAGGCCGTCAGTGAAAAATAGTTGTTGGGTTCACTGACACATAGCACTTAGTGGTTCCAACCACCAACAGGTGTTATGTTCCGTGGAAAGAAGAGGGGAAATTTTTTTGAAAAAATTGTCCGAGTGTTGAGACCATCGGCGATCGGCGAAAGATAGTGGTTTGGACTGTCGATGCACCGAAAGAAGATTAGTTGAATGGATTGTCGATGAAGTCAGAAGGATTTAGTTGTTCACGCGCCTGCCGTTGCGGCTGTTTAGTGGACTATCCTTCCGATGGACAGTTGGTCCAACCGTCGATGCCGCAGTGACTAGGGGTTCTAACCGGTGATAGGATTGTCGCCGCGGAAACCCTAGAGAGTTCACCGGCCACCATTGCGACTGCCCATAGAAATAGCTACCCGAAGAGTAATGGATCCGATCGTTGATATGCTGGCATCGCCGATAAAGATCGGAAGCCTAGATGACTACAGATCCGACACACTGGAGAAAAGTAGATGAACAGACCAGTGATGGATATTGGAATAAGCTAGTTGTTTTGATCGCCGAAATGTTGAAATTCAGTTGGGAAGAGATCCTATTGGGAAAAGGGAAATTTTGAGTTTTCCGTGTGATTTCCTAGCAGACTTCGACTATTTTTCAGTGGGATTTTCAGCTGTTTTCCAGTGGATTTTCAAGGCTAAAAAGGAGAAAGTGGCAGCGATCTTATGCGCAAGATTGCACAAAAGTGGCAGCGATCTTATGCCGCCTTGACCCCCATCATCCCCCTCAGATAGACGTTCTTTGATGGAGAAAATATTGTGTTTGGGAAAATTTGTTATTTTATGATTTTTCCAGGAGAAGGTAAGTCATTGTGATTTATATCAATGTTATGCATCTAACAGTTGTGTTACTAACACGTTTGCAGAATCATGGTCACCTTCAAGGGAAGTATTCCAGGTAGTGCAATTTGGTAAGTAAGTGGTGGTTCAATCATAAGAACCCATGACGAATATGATGCTTGGGATTCCTATGAGTGTGCGCGAGATGCCATGGGAGAAAACGTCCGTAACAGAAATGATGACATAGAGTCTAATGGAAGGATATTCCAAGAGACACCGTTAGATGTTGTAGCCACCATGAGAAGCTTGATTAAAGCCCAGGAAGAGTAGCATCAGTTGAATGCTACTATGTTGCAGAGTTTGACAGACTTGCAAAGAAAGATAGACTCTGGATGAGTTACAGCAAGACCAGAAGGCAGTAAGAGTAGTACTAGGAGAAGGAGAAGGACTTCTAGTAGATCATCTGACTCAGAAGAATCTAGTGAGGATTCAAGTTCTTATTCTCATAAAAGAAAAAGAAAGAGACCCCATAGGGATCGCTCTCGGGATGAATTTAAGAAGGCTAAACCTCCTACCTTTGATGGTGAGGTAAAGATTGGACAAGAATTTGAAGCTTGGCTTCTTGGGATAAAGAAGTACTTTGAAGTGCATGATTATTTAGGAAACATGAAGGCAAAAGTTTCCATATTCAATCTAAATGGAAGAGCATCCATTTTGTGGGAACACTTCAAGCAAGTGAAGAGGATCAATGAAAGGAGACTTAAGTGGAAACAGTTCAAGAAGTATTTCAAACAGAAATACCTCTCTAACAGGTATTATGATGACAAGATTAAGGAGTTCCATGAGCTAAGATTGGGACGGCATACCATGGAAGAATATGCAAATAAGTTTTTGGAGCTGTTGAGGTATATCCAGTACATCAAAGATGAAAAAGTAAAGTTCCAACATTTTTTTAGTGGATTACCTCAGTCTTACAAAGATAGAATTGAGTTTTATGAACCTAGAACTCTTGAAGAAGCAATAAGGAAGGCTAAGTATTGCTATGAGCAAAGCAAAGGTAAACCGGATTACCATAAGGCATGGAAGGACAAGAAGAATGAGAAGTTTGACCAAAGAAAGAAAGGTTTCAAACCTTCTAACTTCAGGAATCAGCAGAAGCAGCCATCCCAAGCTGGGAGTAAACCAGTTGGAGTGACAGGATAAAAGCCTAAGGATACACAACATAATAGAGGACCACTTCAATGTTGGAGATGAGGAGGACCCCACATGCGCAGAACTTGTCCACTCGAGAATGAGAGTGCAAGACTAGATTATAACATTCAAGAAGCAGAAACAGTGGGTCAAGTAGCAAGGGAAGTCCCTAGGATTTATGCAGCACTAGAGGACCGCCAGGAAGATCACCAGTCAACTATGGTTGAAGTAACAGGTAATATTGTTGAGCAATCTGTTTCTATTTTGATTGACCTTGGTTCTACTCACAATCACATTACTCCTAGAGTAGTGGAGATTTGTGCTTTTAAGAAAGTAAAGCATAGGAAGTCTTGGTTAGTTCAACTAGCCACTGGGACTAAGAGAAAGGTCAGTGAAGTGGTAGAGAAATGTCCATTGGTCATGAATGGATTGGTCACTTGTGTAGATCTGAATGTTCTACCACTTGGTTCCTATGATGTTCTCATTGGAATGGATTGGTTAGAAGCTCGTAGGGTGAAGCTTGACTGTTACAATAAGACTTTCGAATGCTTGAATGAAGAAGGAAACCTAGTAGTTGTGAAAGGTATTCCAAAGGTGATTTCAGTACGGCAGGTTTTAGCAATGTAGTTAAAGAAGTTCTATAGGAAAGGTTGCCACTTGTATGCAGCTCAGATTTTGGAGGCAACAGACGATGAAACTCTGAGGTTGGAGGACTATCACGTGTTACAAGAATTCAAGTATGTGTTTTCTTATGAGATTCTAGGGTTTCCTCCAAAGCGGGACATTGATTTCACAATTGAATTTGTTCCAGGAGCAACACCAGTTTTCAAGACACCCTACAGGATGACTACATCGGAGATGCTAGAGTTGAAGATGCAACTACAAGAGTTGTTGGAAAAGAAGTATATCCGGCCGAGTGTGTCTCCTTGGGGAGCACCAGTTCTATTTGTAAAGAAGAAAGATGGTACACTCAGATTGTGTATTGACTACAGACAATTGAACAAGGTTACGGTGAAGAATAAATATCCTTTTCCTAGGATTGATGACCTCTTTGATCAAATGAGAGGAGCAAAGGTATTTTCCAAGATTGACTTGAGGTTTGGTTACCATCAGGTGAGAATCAAGGATGAAGACATTCATAAGACAACCTTCAGGACAAGGTATGGGCATTATGAGTTTGTAGTGGTACCATTTGGTCCCACGAATGCACCAGCTACATTTATGTGCCTTATGAATAGTGTCTTCAGCAGATATTTTGACAAGTTTGTTCTTGTTTTCCCTGATGACATTCTTGTTTATTCTAAGAATGAGGAAGGGAATGAAGAACATTTGATATTGACATTGAAATTGCTTAGGGAGCATCAGCTGTATTCAAAACTGAGCAAGTGTGACTTCTATAGAGATAGAATTCTGTATTTGGGTCACATTATCTCAAAGGAGGGTATATCTGTGGACCCTGAAAAGATTGAAGCCATTATGAATTGGCCTATTCCAAGAAATGTGACAGATGTAAGATCTTTTATGGGACTTGCAGGATACTACAGGAGATTCATTGAAGGATTCTCCAGAGTTGCACATGCCATCACTTCTTTGCAAAAGAAGGGGATGAAGTTCAAATGGACATTGAGGGGTGAAGAAATCTTCCACCAGTTGAAGAATCTTCTCACCAGTGCACCAGCATTGAAAGTTGCAGATCCAGAGAAGGATTTTGTGGTGTGTACCGATGCATGCGGACAAGGGCTTGGAGGAGTCCTTATGCAGGACAACCACGTGATATGTTATGAGTCAATAAAGCTGAAGGAGCATGAGAATAACTATACCACTCATGATCTAGAGCTTGCATCCATAGAACATGCCCTCAAGATGTGGAGGCATTACTTGATGGGTAGAAGATTCGGACTAAGGACAGACCATTTTGGTCTGAAGTATCTATTTGATCAGCCTACTTTGAATGCTAGGAAAGCGAGATGGCTGGAGTTTTTATGTGAGTTTGATTTTGAAATCAAGAAAATAAAGGGAAGAGAGAATAAGGTAGCTAATGCACTCCGCAGGAAGGTATAGGAAATGCATGTGGCATCTCTTAGTATTTGCCAATCAGATTTGAGGCAGCAGATTGTTATTCATGTTGCCGGAGATGAATTGTATGAGCAGGTAAAGGACAAATTGCAGAAGCAAAGTCTTGAGAAGAGGTATGAGGGATATAAATTGGAAGAACATGGACTTCTCACTTATAAAGGTAGAATTTATATTCCAGATGTAGCAGAGTTGAGGAGAGTTGTTATGGATGAAATCCATCAAGCTCTGTATTCTAGTCACCCAATATATCATAAGACAATTACTACAACTAGAAAGAAGTACTTTTGGCCGGGAATGAAAAAGGACATGGCTGAATACATTTCAAGGTGCATGAAATGTCAATAGGTAAAGGTTGAGCATCAACATCCAGCAGGCTTGTTGCAGCCTTTTCCAGTTCTGGAATGGAAATGGGAAGTTATTTCCATGGATTTTATTACAGGATTGCCGATGACTTGGAGACAACATGATTCCATCATGGTTGTGGTAGACAAGTTGACAAAGGCAGTGCATTTTATACCGGTTAAGTCTACGCATAAGACTGATGACATTGCAAACATCTTCATGAAGGAGATTTTCAAATTGCATGGATTGTCGAAGGCAATAGTCTTTGACCATGATGTCAAGTTTACTTCCAATTTTTGGAAGGGGTTGTTTGCAGATTTGGGTACAAATCTAAACTTCAGCACTGCATACCATCCTCAGACAGATGGGTAGACTAAGAGAGTTAATCAGGTTCTTGAAGATATGCTTTGCCTGTACGTGGTGGACAAACCAACCAAGTGGGAAGATTACTTGCACTTGGTAGAGTTTGCTTATAAAAATGGACATCAGGCATCCTTGGGGATGAGTCCATATGAAGCGTTGTATGGGAGAAGGTGTAGGACACCTATGACTTGGGATAATCCAGTGAATAGGATTGTGCTTGGACCAGAATTGCTCAAGGAAATGGAGCAAGAGGTTGCAAAGATCAGGAAGAATCTTAAAGAAGCACAGGACAGACATAAAATCTATGCAAATAAGCATAGGGTGAATAGGGAGTTCAGTGTTGGGGATCATGTTTACCTCAGAGTGAGAGCAAAGAAGAGTTCCTTGAATATTGGAAGTTGTGCCAAGCTGTCACCAAGATATTGTGGGCCGTTTGAAGTGCTTGAAAGAATAGGGCTAGTTGCATATAGACTTGCATTGCCTGCTATTACTAGAGCTCATAATGTTTTTCATTTTTCTTTGCTTAAGAAATATGTACATGATCCTAAACATGTGATAAATTGGGATGTGATTCAGGTGGAACCCGAGGGAGAGTTCCGAACCGAGCCAATGCGCATCCTCGATAGGAAGGTCACAATGCTCCGGAACTAGGCCATAGGTAAGATAAAGGTGCAATGGGAGCACCACAGACCTGAAGAGGCTACGTGGGAGCTGGAGGATGCCATGCGATTGGCAGATCCATTTTTGTTCAATTCTATGGAACACTGAGGCGGTACCAGTGTAGCATTTTGTTCAAATTTTGTAAAGCACTGAGGACAATGATATTAAAGGGGGAGGGGAATGTAACACCCTGGTTTTGAACCTGATGCATTAAATGTACATGATGTATATATTGTAATTAATCATGGTGTGGAGCTAAAGGCAAAAGTCCCACCATCGATTTGTTTGTGTTATGTTTCGACGATTGGAATCCTTGCCGATGGTATATCGTGATATAAGACACATATTAGTTTTGGCATCATGTAAATATGCATTTTTAATTAAATGAACCCCAACCAGCTATGCTCAATGTAACCATGATGAAAAGGGCATGATTTTCCTAAGGATAAGGGGGGGATTATTAAACTTTGAACCCATGGGGAAAAGCCTTGTGTCAGCTATTAAACCCTGTTTGATTTTCCCATCTTTCCTTGTCTTATCCAACTACCATTTTAATGCTCTACAGAGTAGTTGAGGCAGTTATGGTTGGGGAGTGGAGTGTGGCAGGGCTGTCAGTCCTTTCCCACACACACACTCCACCAGTGGGTTGACCCTCCCATTGGCAAGGAACCACCACTGCCATCACTCCATGCGGACTCTACACTCTCTCCACGACAGTGCTGAGAACACTCCCGCACTTCTAACTCGACATTCTCCATTGTTTCTCATTCTCATGCAGGGAAAAACGTCCTGGGTCTCATGCAGAGGATTCTTTCATGTTTTGGTCTCACGTAGCCAGGAGAAGGAGTTGTTTTCCACTGTCATTCACATTTTCCACAGAGAGGAATCTAGTGTGTTTCCATTTGTATTTGGGATTTGGCATTAATATTCTCTCACGCATTGGGTTTTGCGTTGTTGTTACTCACTAGCAATTTGGGGGCCGTTCGGTCACTATCACCCACGATTTTTCCCATAGAGAGCCATTTTTACACTCAGAGACTATGTACTGTGTAATTTTCCCCAGGTGGCTTCATTGTTCAAAACTGGTTGTTGTTTCCCCACGTTTGTTGGCTATGCTTGCTGTTATGTTTTTGGGGGTTGCTGTAGGTTTCTTGGGAGTCATTTTGGCCATGATAGGGCTAAGAACGACTCAGGAGTTGTTTTCCCTATCTAAGCTATAACTGTTGGTTGATTGAATGCGTGGAATGGTTGGTCTTCAGATTGTGTTGGGAGCAGGGATGGGGGCTTGGTTTTCTTGATAAACCTGGTGTGTTTGGAAACCACACTGACAGAGCTAGAGGGCTAGCTTTCTTCTCCACAACCCCTGAATAGCACTGGAAGGGAAGTCAGGGCCTGAGGGACTGTGTAGCAAAGAAGGGACTGATTCGTTGTGTTGGGTGTGTGTGGGTGTCTTAGAAGTCAGGCTAGTTCTGGTGTAGGTGTCCCTAGCTCTGTAATGGGCTCACCAACTTAGCATTTAGCCTTTCCTAGCCCCTTGATGGCCTGATAAACCTGACCATGTTGGCTTGGTTGTCTTGTTGATGGCCTGATAAACCCAACTGCGTTGGCTTGGCTATGTTTTGTGTATCCTTGGCTATGTGTAAGCCTACTTGTTCCTTATTCCTTGGGGAATCATGCCCAGCTTGGGGGTGGCAGCATTATTGAGAGATTAAGGAGCACACTGGCCTATGGTTGGGTGGAACGTTGCAGCGACGTAGCTATTTGCGGAACAAGTTCTTTACAAGATAAGTATTCTTGTCTAATTTACTTATGAAATCTCATTTACTGTTAATGAATATGATGAACATGTTTAATGCTTGGATGAATGTATGTTTGCTTCCGCTGTATGGTAAATAATCATGTATGCATGTTCTAGTTCAAATCAATTTGTTTTAGCATTTTATGTACATACATGTTCGTGGGGTGTTTTCTTGGATGGTTAATGCCATGGTAGTGTCCTCTTCGTCGGTCGGAGGGTTGAGGACGTTACAATTTTCGTCATTTACTTCATCGTCTAGTAGGTTCCATATACTGAACTCACCAGTTCTTAGTCTTAGGTCCTCCTCGACAATGGCCTGCATTCAGGTACTTGGATTTATTGGAGACAGAGGTCTTACCTCCTGGGGTATTTCTAGTTGGATAAATTCTCGCTGCTCTATCCACAAATATTATTCCATCGATGACACCTCTTCATCTATGCCTTCTTCCTGTCGATAATGTCCTGACTACGCTGTATTTTCCTCATGATCTATCACCCTGGCAACCATTCTTCTTTGGAGCGCTATAGCTTTCTCTCGTATCTATTCTCTTATTTTCTGCCTCTTCTCCCTTTCTATCTTTTGTAGTTCTGATGTACCTTTATGAGTCACTGTTATCTCAATTTCCTTTTCAGGTTAATTTTTCATTGCTGGTGGTGGTATTTCTTAGGTCAAATAGAATCCTTTTACTCTTCCCTGACACATGTCCAGCTACCCCCCCATATCCTACCCGACGCTTTAGTAATCTTGGATAATTCTATCTATTTGTTCAAGAAGTACTCCCACTCCCTTTCAGCAATAAATTTTTCCCACACCTTCTATTTTTATGCCCAGTTAATGTTTGTAGGCAGTTCGATGAGTGATGGACAAGGTTCGACTATGTGACCTACTCCTCTGTTGACTAGAAATTTGAACAACAGGGTTGGTAGAAAACGAAGAAATTGCTCAGTAAAGTCGGTACAGAATATTTTTTCAATACTTTCAACTAAAACTCTTTCCTCTACTACTTGTTCTTGACATAATTCATTTACAATTTTCTCAAACCACTCCGACGGGTTTGTTCTTCCTCCTTGGATCAGCTTCTTAAGTAATTCTTGGCCTTTAGTTACTTCTGGCTTCATCTAATAGTTTTTTCAACAACTGAGGCACTGATTCTACAAATTTCTCATGGGTTTCGG
Organism: Pseudotsuga menziesii; assembly: GCA_001517045.1. Taxonomy (NCBI): domain Eukaryota; kingdom Viridiplantae; phylum Streptophyta; class Pinopsida; order Pinales; family Pinaceae; genus Pseudotsuga; species Pseudotsuga menziesii. The sequence goes on from LPNX010425365.1 coordinate 522,596, forward strand.
TAAAGAATTTATCCTTCACTTGAGCAATGGTCAATATGTTTCTTCTCACCTAGTTTTGTAAATAATTTGCAATCTCATGCTCCCACCAATTCTTAATCTCTTGCTCTGATATCATTTAGGTATGGTCATGTAATCCATATATATACTACCAGCAACATAACCAATGTTGTAATCTCATAGATCACATAAGGTTACCAATAATACACATATAGAATCATATAAACATACAGAGACAAGAGATAAGAACATATAGTAGAATAACAGATTATATTATAGAATCACATGAGGGTCCATACATATATAAAACTGAACCAAGTTCTTAACTTGCTCAACAACTTATTATATATGATTACAAAAACGGTTATGAGTAACTACTTGTCGGTTCAGTCAATGGACACGACCTTTGGAGGCCGACCTAATCTCTGATTAGTCGGTTAACTCAACTAGTCGGCTCACCGACTAGATCCTCCAACAAATACACAACATAGTTCTCACAGATTCGAACCCTTTTCCATACAACTTAGAGGTTCTTATACAATTGCTCCATGAGTTGAAATAAAACTAAATTCTAAAAATAGGCATAAATACATTTACATGTCTAATTTGACACTTATTAACTACTAACAACTTCTAAACAAACCAATGCCTATTAACTATTCTTCAACATTCAACTCTTGATGATCTTCCATGCCTTCAGGTGTGCAACGTGTACTTAGTCCTCTCGAACTTTTCTATTTTCTTCCATTGGTTTGCAGATGGAATCTCCAAAGTGGACATCTCCTTTTCCAACATGCACAATTCTATATGATCCCTGTAAGAATAATTCTGTAGATGTGCAAATGCTTCTTTAAAAGAAAAAAATATTTCGAATTCATTATCCATCTTGTCAACAATTGTCTTTCCAGATAATGATTGGTTCATATCAGCGAAATTGGTGTGATTCAATATGCATTGAATTATCTTTTCCCGGTACTCCTTCTGAGTTAGCATTGTTCCTTTTTCTTCCCAAAATAATGGGAGTCCTTTCTTAAGTAAGGGATCAAACATATATCTGAAGAGCTTCAATTGATGTGTTGTGATATCAATGTTGTCCTGAATTGTGTCTAAATGATAACACTTGTTCACTACTTCCTAGAATAGGTTATAATTGATATTATGTCCTTCATATTTGCATTTTTCAAATCATCCTATGTCAATCCATTCAAAAAGTTGATGGCATTATTGACATAATCAATTGGATTTTTATTCAATTTTTCCCTGGCTGATGTCATAATTTGTCTAGATAACTGAATCACAACCTTTTTATCCAACACATAGTCAAGGTAGGGTCTCAACTTTCCTGCTTCTACAATAATGACATCCCAAATAATATGGTTTGGCCCCTGCACTAATTATTGACCTGTTACTTGCTTCATAAGCTTATCATTCTTGGCTTGTAATTCTTAGCATTTGGATTCTCAATCCTTTATCTCTTGTTACCTCTTTAATGCCAAGCTCTCTAAGTTCTTATTCTGATTTTTCAATCCAATTAACTCTAATTCTTTCAGACTAACTTGTGACACAACCTGGACAATGGTTTTCTCACTGGATTTAGCTGTAGGAGGAATAATTCTGCATTCTAATTATTTCTCCTTGTCTTGTAACTTATTTTCTTTCTCTTGAAGTTTCCTTTCCATTTCATCAAATTTTATTTTGAGAGTCTTCTCACTCTCAACTACAAGAGTCATGTCTTGTTTCCCTTGTTCCTCTTTTTTTTGCAAATTTTAATAACTTAGATTTGCAATCAGTCAACTTGCTGCTCAAGCCCTCTTTTTCCTTCTCAACTTCATCTAATTCATATGCTTGTATTAGCTATGTAGAGGGTAGTTTTAGCTTCTATTTCAACAATTGGATAGAATTCTCCTTTTCATTAAGAAATTTGTGTATCCCTACTCCTTTATCTTCCTGACTCTTAGCAGCCAACAAATCTATCTACAATTTCTTTATTTGAGCCAAGTGGGATCTGTTCTCCACCTTTTCCCGCCTTAATTGATTTTCAATTTTACTTTTACTGGTCTACAACTTTCACAATTTCAATGTATATTTTAACAGATTAGTGAAGGAAATGTCCCCTATTTTCTTGTGTAGATGTATCATGTCAGGGATAGGGATGTTCTCTAAATCCATATTCATTTCAACAACCCTATTCTTAGTTGCTAAGGACAAGTTCAAAGTGTTATGGGAATAATCTATAACAATAATGAGAGATATATCTTGACTAGATATTTTCCTTACTTCTTAATAGAACTTTAGATATTCCTTCGAAGATATGTCTTTAGTTTCCTTATACTTCTCCAATAATTCTGTCTTATTTTTAAACTAAGATGTGGAATCAACTAGTGTATCAGCAAATGCATATTCCTTCACCTCAAAGGCATGCCCTGTCACTTTCATCTTTTTCTTACCTCTATCTTCTTCTGTAACTTGGACACGTTGTCCTTCTTCTTCAATTCTTTGATTCTTTGGAGTCATGGTAGTATCTTCGTCTTCTGTATCCCCAACATCTGGAAAATATTTCTTATTAGTCCTTTCTGAGCAACTAGATAAAGGTGTGATTTTTTTAGCTACTGAGACCAATTTGGAAATGCCAGGATGTGGTGAAGTAATTTCTCTTACAGAAGAAGTTGAATCTTCCTGCATATCAGTATTCTTTTGATTTTCATGAGGATAATTAGACCAATTTGCAGCCTCTACTAATCCAACAACCTCAAAATACTCAAAGGGATTCCTTTTCATATCTTATCTTCTAATTGAAATAACATGATGAGGGTCATAATTAAGAGCAACTTCTTACAAAAAACCCATCTCTCTCAGCAAACTCTCGATCATTAGAAGATAAGCTTTAATTTTTTATGATCAAAGGGACTACATCCCATGGAAATCTTATCTCAGTAAACTTCTTGAAATTTAAAAAGTGTTCAATCTCCACTATCAATCTTTGTATAATCAATTCCATAGAGAACACTCTAGGAGTAAAAAGTACAAGAAATAATTAAGGCTGATGAACAAAGCCATACAACCTAATCATTGTCCATTTATCAAATAGAAACCAATCACCAATCCTTTTCTCTGGAGAAAACTACAATATAGTTTTCATTTCTAGCAATGCTCTAGGTAACTTCTTTTGAAAAATGGAACTATACACTTCATACATGAGGGAATTCTTAAATTTAGTGTAATCCCTATTCCTTTCCCCAGTAAGTACCATCTCAGGTAGCTGTAAATTATCCTCATTGAATGATAGAAACATTTTTAGTAAATAAGACTGAAATATGAAAGTCCCGATCTTGTGGAAATCCATTAACTGAGAATGAATGTTCTTAGCTAAGAATTCATCAAATTTAAGCATGAAGTTTGTACCAACTGAATGGACTTTGTAGACTCAATTGGAAAAGTACTCAGAACAAGCAATAGACTCATACGGGGTTTAGTGACATACTTGTCTGTGTCTAACCCCAATAAATGACTCATTAAGGTTAATTTAGATTGTGTTTCTTCGTTAAAAATGTTTTCATCCACAGGGAATGGTTGGTTTTGTAACTGGACATCTGGTTTGAAACAACTCTTGAAGAAGTCATGTTTCTTCTCTATTGCAGACTCCCTAAAATACTGGACTATGGACTCTTCATTGTAATCTTTAGACTTCGGGGTGAACTCAGTAGGGAATGATAGGGTGTTTCTAACAACCAAAGGATTAAATGGACAAACAATTTTTGAGGCTTTAATATCCATAATTACTCTTTCAGAGAGAGAATAATTGCTGGCACACTAGTCAAGGAACTTGGGGCAGTTTATTCTTTGGTAGGTCGTGAAATAATGGAAACAAGATTGGTAAACATTATGGATATCTGTTCCTTGATATTTTTGAAGCTTTAACTTTTGTTTGACAGTATCAATAGGTCCATTAAGAAAAATGGTGTCAAAAACCTATGCATCCTTGTCTTCAAACAATTCTTCAATTTTCTGGTATTCTAAGTTCTGAGCTTCTACATTCCCAACTTGAGCCATTTTAAATACCTCCAATGGGGATAAAAAGGCCTACCTAGTTATTGAAAATTGGCCTAAGGATTCTGTTTGAGTTGATTGCTTCCGCACATTCCTTAGCTTTCTTTTTCCAATCCAGGAGAATAAACAAATACCATAATTCCATGTGCAAGGTACTTTTATATTTCTTACTATCCATAACAGTCTTGCACCTTATGCAGTGGGAATAGTTCTCAACCATCCACCTTGCATGATTAATTCTATGACGTTGATCCTTTTTCCAACTTAATCCTCTATTTCCCTCCATTACAATGCTACCTCCGTTATCCTTCTTGCATATCCTAATTTCATATTGAATTATAGCCATTGATCAGAATGCAGATCTATATGAGCCGTTAAAATTCTCCCGTCTTGAACAATTTCACAAATTTCCTCCCAAACTTAGAGTGAGCATGTTCTAGTTGCAAAATGATCTTGTACCATAGATATTCCCTTGATCAAATCTACACCATTCATTTCCTATACCCTTTAACTCCATTTTGCAGATCTCCCAGTTTTCTTTTTCCTAGAACCTTCATCTTGCAAAATCATTGTCAATTGTAGATATGCATCTGCTTAAATCCTCAACCTTTATTCTCTCTCTGCTTTACCTTCATTTTGCAACCCCCATAATTCTATTCTTCCTTGCACTTTTGAATTGAGAAATGACCTTCAATTGTAGATCCTAATCTTGCATGCATCTCAACCATCCAATGGTGTGGTTTCTACCATATTTTGCAACTTTGGAAAGTCCCTTCCTCCATGCATCTCTAATTTGAGAAATGATTGCTGGCCGTAGATTAGGTTTAGAGTTTAATTCGAGCCACTGGAATATATAATCCTACTCGATTTCACACTTTTTCCACATGACTTATCCCTTGTCAGTTCTCATTGAGAAATCATCCTGGACCATGGATCGAGCTCTTGCCCAAATATCCACCATTAAATTTTGCTAGGCCTACTGGATTTCACAGATCCAAAAAGTTTGTTTATTTATACAGGTTGTACTTGTGAAATCAATGCGCATCGTTGATATATCTCCGCCCAAGATCATAGCCATTAAAACATGTGGGTCCTACAGGATTTCACAGATTTAGAAATCTAATTATCCCATGCAAGTTGTCACTACGAAATGAATCTTCGTCGCAGATTTTCAACCTCATCCGATCCTAGCCATAGAAAGATACATGATGTACAATATTTCACAAATATGCCCGATTTGTTTCTCCTTGCATGGCCGCTTAGTGAAATCTATGTCTACCATCGATTTGTCTCCATTTATCCATCCAAGGGCTGATCCTACATCCAATTTAACCCTCTTCCGCCAATATTAAAAATTCTTTAGACTGAGCATCTTACCTTAGCGAAATATTCTACAGCCCTCGATCTTCTTTGTTGTACATCCTGTCCCTCCATTTCTGCCACCATTTAAGCCTGAGCGGACTTTATTATTCATGTACATTTGTAGGGTTAAAAATTTAGGATTTTCAGTAAATTTTCATTTCATTCCAATGAACAAACCCCTTAGAACATCTAGAGACCCCATCAACACCTTTCAAGGTCATATGATATGAAAAATTTTAAGACCTTACTCTTTGTTTCAATGGCCTCACCCCCTGCCAACCATTTGCCTAAAATAGTGCTAAGAGACATGAACACTGATTATTTTGGGCCAATTTTGCTTAGAATGGAGAGCGCCAATTGGTCATCCATCTTGTCAATCCCACACTGCTTGCACTACATGACCAAGGATTTGAATTTGGAGAAGAATTTTTGAAATTGTTGGGTCTAAGAGAAATCAACTCATTCTCCAAAATAACGCCTCTCAACTCATCTTTCTTTCCAAACACTGATTCGAGCTTCTACCATTATTGCTTTGGAGTTTTTAGTCCATCAGGTGGAATAGTAACTCCCCAGAGATATGAGTGCACATGAAACCAAACACTTCATCCAATTTATTTAGGTTCTTTTAATTCTCTAAAAAACTCTTTTCCCACAATGACCCTGTACAAACCTTTATTTTGCAACACAATATGCATATCAACCCTCCAATCAAGATAATTGAAGGCTACTGAGTTCTCCATTTTGTAGTTTTAGGAGCATCACAATTCTTCTGAATTCTTCAATTTACCTACAAAAAAACTTTCAATTTGAATCGAAACCAGTTCAATGACTCTCTACTTTGACATGTGCACATTATCATGGTGCTTCAAACTTGGCTATACTTATCTAGATAAATCCAGAGGGAGCAAGACACAAATACCAGGAATCACGTGGAACCCAGCTGCTTTTGGTGCATAAATGGAAGTTTCCGAGGATTGAAATTGGCCTAAGAACTTTCTCTGATACCATGTTAAATTTAGCAAAGCTATAGGATCATCAGGATGGATTGAACCTTAATGTGAAATAAGAATGAATGAGGAAGAATAGTTTCAGTGTTAGAATGATCAAACAATAATGGTGAAACTATTCAGACAAGAGGCAACAATTTTCCAACATAACCATAAGTTCATAGTCATTAACATGTATATAATACAACCATAATACAATGAATATATTTTGAATCCAATAGGCGTGACTCGAATTCCATGACTTGGAATGACTCCATAGATCACTAATTGTGGGAAAATGACCACTGGAGACTCACTAGTGTAACTTAGGACAACTAAATTAGATCACAATCAGTAAAATGACCAAGGTAGGTGAGAAAATGTTCCTAACCTCCTTAAATCATGCAAATGTGGTTCTAGGCTAACTAAATATGAACTAATTGATGCCCATCAAAGCATAACTCAACAGAGACTAGGGTGAACTGATGGTGGGACTCCCATGACTCAGTGTGGGTTTCTAAATTATAGGGATTGGCCTCTAGAGCTCCTAAACTCATGCAAACTGGTGCATCAAGTGGTATGTGGGACCCAAATAAATTTCCCATGGAACTAATGAAGTGGCAACATATTCCTAATCTAGGAAAATTACATTTAGACTATGGCAGATAAGGGAGGATTATAATAATCCTAACATATAATTTAAAGGCTCATCTTCTGTAGCAGGTCCTACTTCATATTCATTTTGAGTAGATGCATCACTTGATTATCATCATTCATCCAATTAATTCCCTCATGAGGTTCAATAAACTCTTCATCAGGGGGGAAATATATGACATGATCTGCATCAATTGGTTTAACATGAGGCTATATATGAGGGTCTTCAATTCTTGTTTCTCTGTTGAGGATTAGAAGGACTTATAAATTGATTTGGATTTATTTTTCCAATGGATTGAGGTTTTCTGTTCTGGTTATCTACTTCAGTCTCAAGTCTAGTTAATTTATTTGACAAACCTCTCATTATCTTTGTCATTTATTCTATCTTTTCCTCCTAATTTTCTTTTATTATTATTATTATTATTATTTGAGGTTTCAACCTCATCTTTAGGATTCTTCTTTTGAAAGTATTGCTTATACTTTATATTACCTGAGGATTTCATGTTTCGTTCTACATCAAAATCATAATCTTGCATGTTTTGTAAGGCTGCAGATCTTCTCTCTCATAGTATCATAGCAAATTCATCTTCATAAGCCCCTGCATAAGTGACCTTTGCAACTGATTATGAAGGATTTATGTCATTTGTAATTTTATTATATAACTTGTTAAATATTTTATTGAATTTAGGTGCAGTCTCCACATTCTTTTTCTTTAAGGATGAAAACTAAGTAAGGTAGTATAAGTTATCCCTCTTGTCCCCCCATCATCTCTTAAATGCTTGATGTAGAGCACGCCAAGAGTCGATAGAATTAGCAGGTAATGTTCTGAACCATTTTCTTACCTCTCCTTTTAGTGTTTGTACAAATAATATCATATACACATAATCATCCTCAATCAAAAGGTTATTAGTGAAATTTTGAAACTTATGCATGTGTTGTTCAGCTGAGATATCCTTCTTCCCATCATATTTAGGTAATATACTTAAGTAATGTTCAGGCATGCCATGCATATTTAAAGGTAGGTTTAAATGACCATATTTGTATGCAATCCAAGGGTTAACATGTGGGGGTGGACCTTGAGAATATTTTCCTCCATATTTGGATTATGTATAGTAGTAGGCTGCATAGGTGGGGTAAATGGAGGTCTCTAAGGTATTAGAAAAGACTCAGTAATTCTAGAAGTACTAGCTGAGTTAGATGGAGTTGAGAAATGTGGATGTAGAACATGATTCAAAGGTGTTTTAGGAATATCATAAGGCATTTATCAATTATTTAAATCTTCAAATATTTCTTGATTTTCATCTGATATATGAAGATTTAAAAGGATAATTTAAGACTAGAATACCTCTTCCTTGAGGTGAATGTAAGTTTCTCCAATGAGTTCTTGAATCTTTGACTATGGATTATGTCTGGTATGATGCTTACCAAGATCCATCTTGATTCAATGGAGTTTCCAGGTGAAATCTTCAACCACAACCACTTATGTTTGATCTACTTCACTGTGTAGAAATTATATCTTTACAATGTCATACCTGAGGAATAATCTTCTTTAAATGCGCTCCCCAACAACGACACCATTTTTCATGTTAGTACTCAGAGATGAACTAGGTTGAAAATAGAACATGTCCGAGCATGATGAGGCTCAAAATTTAATGATATTATAGTTATATAAGTGTTTAAAATGGAATTTAACTCAATTTATGAATACTGTAGGTATTTAACAATTTTGTGGGAAAAATTGCAAATACAAAGGTAATTGACAAAGGAATTTCATGTAGTCGGGCATGGAAAATAGGAAAATGGAATGAGAAGAAATGATGAAAACAAATCTTTGACATTAGGAAAAACCGATGGGTGAATTTTCTAAAGGAATATATATTTGAATGCTCTGGGCTATATGAGACATAATTCAATAATTATTTACACTATGAAAGGATAACACGAGATATTTATGTTTCTTAAGAAGAAAAACATTTCATGAAAGAATAACATACATAAGATTTCCATTTACAAATAATTCACAAGATGTATTAAATATCATGACAGAATCAAATGAACTTTGAAATTCTACAATAACATCCAACATTTAATCATGAACATATCATTATCGATACACAATTGAGATTAAGTAATAATGAATTCATTGTATTACTATTCTCAAGAATCCCCTCATATAGATAATGGAAACATAAAAGGAAAACATATAAGGAAAAATCACCAATATTCTGTATCATTAATCTCAACAAATTTAGAAAGAACAATTTTAGTTCTAAAATTTACAGTTGTTTTCTCTTTCTTCGAGCTACATTATATAGGCCTAAAGGGAAATTAAAATAATCTTATTTATGATCTGAATCACAATAGAAAAGTAATAGGTGTTCATTATTTACTTTTTACATTGAAATATTTCATTTTTACAAAAATTATGTTTCATTTCTTTTTTATGGGCCCGCCTCTTTTCTTTCCTTGAGAGGGTGATTGTTTTCCATGCATTGTTTGCTGTGATGGCATTGGTTAATAGCATGGAGGTATGCCAACTTGGATCATTATTTGCAAAAATTCTGAATATGCTAGGCTTCCAGGTCGCAATGGGATTCTAGGTTGTGTAAATCAAAGTGGAGTAGCATATCTTACCTACTGTTGTGTCACAGGTGGTGCCTGTTGAATATTGGGTTGTTGGGATGATGAATCAGTTACGTGGCTTGTAGAATTTGGCTGAGGAGACATAACTATCTTATGATACCTTGTAATGAGTTTCCACTCTTTTCCCATTGGGATTTTATGAGATTTGAGGTTTTCTAAATATGGTTCATCTTCAGAGTGCCTCTCATAGGACAAGGATGCCGATTCCTTGAAAATTGCTTTAAGCTTTATCCAGATTTGAAAAATAGGATTCAACCTATATACATCCTGATTGCCACTTATTATTCCTTCTATTAATACCTATTGGAGATATTCACTTATTTTATTCCTCAAGGTACTTATATATTCATATTTTAAATATAATTATGCATTTACATCCCATAATAAAGGAAATCATAGCTTTATTAATCCATAATATAGGGTTTTAAAATATGAGATATCATCTACTATGATGGGTCTGGATCCTGATCATTATTTCATCTGTGTTTGAACTCCCAGACGGTGAACATAAGGGTTTTCCAGGGGTCTTGTGGATTCCTCTTCGTAGGGGAGCCCTTGATAATAAAAAAATTGGGCCATGTTTTTTTGTCCGATTTTTGGCCATTGAAATGTGGTGAAAATTTCCTTGTAAAATGTTGTAATTTTTTAGTCAATCTCAACCGTTCATTAGATCTCAGATATGACGGTAGAAATTATGTTAGGGATTTCATCCCTAGAAGGAAACCCTCTTTGGTACGAGGAATTGTATTATGGCTATGTATTGTATTGTGAAAAACGAGATCGTGAGAGAGAGGTAAGAGGGAGTTGCGGCAGATGTGTTGCAGGATATATACCTTCATTTCGCTAGATAGATTAATAGAAAGGATTGAAATTTCTGTGTGTATATATCCGATCTTGGGTGAACCATGTTATATTGGTTTCTTTATTTTATTGTGTTTATGTGATTTATTTATGCATCTTGTTTTATGCTATTGTTCTGTGATCCTATTTTTCTAACAATTGGTATAAGAGATAAAGGCCTATTTGGTGCATAAACTTGCAGGAAAGAAGGGTTCCTGGTTCGATTGGGAGCAATGGTGGAAGAAGGAAAGTTTAGGGTCAAAAAATTTATCATCCAAAACTACCAGTAACTATGGAAGATGCAAATGTAGTATTATCTATATTAGAAAGTTGTATTCCTACTCTTGGGTGGAAAAGCAAAACAACCAACAACTATAGAGGATAATAGGAGGTTCTTGACATAAAGGTACTGGGAACAATAAGGACGTGCTTGGATTCATTGGTGAATTTCAATATTTCAAAAGAAAATACAATATAGAATTTGATGAAGGCATTGGATAAACTTTATGAAAAACCCTTGGCTTCCAACAAGGTATTTCTAATGAAGCGTTTATTTAATATGAAGATGTCAGAAGGTGGATATGTTACTGATCATTTAAACGAATTTAATACGATCACTAATTAACTAAGTTATTAAAAGTGAACTTTGAACATGAGTTTAGGGATCTTTTAATCTTGTGCTCATTGCCAAAAAGATGGAATGTATTGGTCATGGCTGTAAGTAACTCTGTCCCTAGTTCAAACACTCTTAAATTTGATGATGTTTTTGGTGTTATTCTTAGCGAGGAAGTGCGAAGGAAAAACACAGGCGAGACATCAGGTAATGCATTGACCATGGAGAGCAGGGGGAGACAAAAGGAGAGAGGAAAGATCCCACATAATCATGGGAAGTCTATGAAGGGAAGATCCAGGTCCAAAATGGGAAATATAGAGTGTTGGAACTATGGGAAGAAAATACATATGAAGAAAGACTGCAAATCTATAAAGAAGAAAGGAGATGGATAGTAGGAGAATACACAGGAAGCAAATATAGTAGGTGATGTGTTACAAGATGTTTTGATTCTTGCATTAGATAGTACTAGTGATTAATGGGTAGTATATTCAGGGGAATCATGTCATACCACACCCAATAGGAATATTTTCATAATTATGTTTAAGGTGATTTTTGACATTTTTTATTGGATGATGAAGAACCTTGCAAAATTGTTGAAATGGGTACGTAAGGATAAAGTTAAAAAATGGAGGTGAATGGATGCTGAAATATGTAAGGAACATTCCTTCTATGAAAATAAATATGATCTCAATAGGATAGTCAGGATATGCTGGCTATTTATCTACGTTTGGAGAAACATGGTGGAAGACAACTAAAGGATCACTAGTAATAGAAAAATAAGATAGTATAGGTACACTATATTTATCTCCTCATAATACTGATTCTTCTATCCTTGTAGCTTCAATAGAAACATATATAGTGTTGTGGAATCATAGGCTTGTCCACATGAGTGAGAAGGGATGCATATTTTCCACACAAGGAAGTTGTTTCCAGATCTGAAGTAGGTTTGGAATTATGTGACAAACTATGTTTATGGAAAATAGAAGAGAGTTATATTTCTAAGAGTTGGGAAGCAAAAAAAGAGTGAAAAGTTAGAGCTTGTGCATATATATGTATGGGGACCGATTCAGGTACAATATTTTAGCGGTTCGCATTATTAGGTTACTTTTATTGATGATGCAACTAGAAAAATTTGGGTTTATTGTATTCGAAAAAAATATGATGTGTTTGATGCTTTTAAGAAATGGAAAGTTTTGATTGAGAATGAGATAGGAAAAATATCAAAGTGTCTTAGATATCATAATGAAGGTGAATATTGCAGAAAGGAGTTTGATAGTTATTGTTCATACCATGGGATTCATAGAGAGAGGATTGTTCTAGAAACACCACAAGAAAATGTTGTGTCAGAAAGGATGAACATAACAATCATGGAGTGTGCAAGTTGTATGAGATTGAATGCAAGGTTTACCTAACAACTTTGAGTAGATATTGTAGATACTATTGTTTACTTAATCATAGGGCCTTTAAGTGATTTAGATGGAGGGATTTTAGAGGAGGCATGGATAGGTAAAAAGGTAAAACTGTCATTTCTGAGAATTGTTGGTTGTGAAGAATTTGTCCATATTAATAAAGAAAATAGAACAAAGCTTGAAGCTAAATCCAAGAAATGCACCTTTATTGGATACATGGTTGATGATTTTGGTTATCATTTATGGGATTATGAAAATAAAAAAATCATTAGGAGTAGAGATGTGGTATTCAATGACAAATTCATGTATACATATCGGTTGCAGGGAAATAAACAGGAAAAGGAAAACACATAGTACACAATGCTTGATGAAATAAAATAAACTGAAGTTCCAAAGGTTCCAGAAAATCAAGAACAACAAAATGTACCTCAAACTCCAAGAAGTGTTAGAATATATACTAGGTTAACTAGACCTCTTAGACGATACTCTGCTTCATTGTATTACTTATTGATGACTGATTATGGTGAACCCGAATGCTATGAAGAAGCAATGCAAGTGGAAAGTGCAGAGAAGTGGGAGAAAGGCATGAATGAGGAGATGGACTCATTGGTAAGAAACTAGACATGGTATTTGGTTTAGTTGCTTGCAGGTAAAAGAGAATTGCAAAATAAATGGGTTTACAGGGTAAAGGAAGAAGATGGAGGCAAGAAGTGGTACAAGGCCATAATTGTTGTAAAGGGGTTTGCACCAAATAAAGGTATATATTTTGATGAAACATTTTCTTTTGTTGTTAAATGACTTCAATTAGAACTATTTTAAGTATATTGGCAGCAAAATGTTTGCAGCTTGAACAGTTAGATGTAAAAACAATATTTATCCATGGAGATTTGGATGAAGATATTTATATGGAGCAACCACATGGCTATGAGGTCAAAGGGAAGGAGAATTCGGTATGTAGGTTGAACAAGAGCTTGTATGGCCTGAAACAAGCTCCAAGGAAGTGGAATTTAAAATTTGACATGTTTATGACATAATGAGGTTATAATAGATGTCATTATGACCACTATGTTTATTTCAAAAGCTAGATAATGGAGTATATATTATATTGTTATTGTATGTGGATGACATGATTGTTGCAGGGTATAACATGAAGATATAAATGTTCTCAAAAGGAAATTAGCTAATTAATTTGTGATGAAGGATTTGGATGCTACAAAGAAAATCCTTGGTATGAGAATAATAAGTGAGAAAAAGAATCACAAGTTGACATTGTCTCGGGGTGAGTACATAGAAAATTTATTGGAGAGGTTTATAACGCAGGATGCAAAACCAATTATTACACCTTTTCCCAACCATTTCAAACTAAGTAAGGAGATGTGTCCCAGGACACAAGAAGAAATATAATACATGTACAAGGCATTGTATTCATCACCAGTTGATAGCTTGATTCATGCCATGGTGTGCACAAGACCAGATATTGAACATGCCATGGGAGCTATGAGAAGGTATATGAAAAATACAGGTAAAGAAAATTGGATGGAAGTAAAGTGGATTCTCATGTATTTGAGAGGTACTTCTACTAATGCATCATGTTTTGGAGGTTCATACATTGCTCTACAAGGATATGTCGATGCATATATGGTAGATGATAAAGATAGTAGGAGGATAACCACAGGGTATGTCTTTAATGTAGGTGGAACAATAGTGATTTGTATTTCAAAATTGCAAAAGTTTGTTCTACTTTCAACAACGAAAGCAGAATATGTTGTTTCTAAAGAGGCTAGTAAAGAGATGATTTGTCTACAGGGGTTCATGGCGGAATTGGGTAAGAAGCAAGATAATAGTAGGATGTATAGTGATATTCAAAGTTCCATTCATATTGCAAAGAACTCATATTTCTATTCTAAGACTAGAAATATACAACTTAAGTACCATTTCATACGATATGTTCTGGAAGATGAACTGTTGATTTTGGAAAAGATACATACTAGCTAGAATCCTGCACACATGTTGGAAAAGGTTGTAACAAGAGAGAAACTGAGTTCCTTCTTAGTTTCAGTTGGTATTCAAGCATGAAGGTGAAGATGAGAAATATCTAGGTCCAAGTTCTAGAGCATAGTCCAACAAGTGTAACAAGGACAGAGTTGTTGTGATCAGTCTCCAAGTGGGGGATTGTTGGGTGTGGAGCATGATTATTATTTCATCCATGTTTGAACTCCTGAATGACAAAATTAATGGGGTTCCTGGGGCCTAGTGGTCTCCCTTGACCCGAGGTTTCACAGGTGTTTGAGGAGGGGAGGGGGGGTGGAGACCTCGAGAAATTTTTTTTGGGCCATGTTTTTTTGTCCATTTTTTGGCCATTGAAATGTGGTGAAAATTTCCTTATAAAATGTTGTAATTTCATAGTCAACCTGAGCCATTCATTAGATCTCAGATATGATGGTAGAAATTATGTTGGGTAATTTTAGCCCTAGAAGGAAACCCTCTTTTGTATGAGGAATTGTATCATGACTGTGTATTGTAGTGTGAAAAATGATTGAGAGAGAGAGAGGAGGAAGTTGAAGTAGATGTGTTGCATGACATATCCATTCATTTTGTTGAATAGAATAATAGAAAGGACTGGCAATTCATGTGTGGAAGTATCCTATATTGGATCCTATATTGGGTGAACCACGTTATATTGGTGTCTCTGTTTTATTTTGTTTCTATGCTTTAGTTATGCATCTTGTTTTATGTTATTGTTCTTTGATCCCATTTTTCTAACACTACCAAACTATTGGTGCTATTTTGCATTACCCTGTACAAACTATGCTTATGATTCATCTCTTTAGAAATCTTGATTACCCAGGTTCTATTGGTAAATTGCAATTATTCTAACTATTTGTTGCTTATATTGTTCACATAATCAATTGTTTCTCTAGAATATTTGGGATTTTCTCCCAATGTAATAGCCACTTGCTTCATCTAATCCATTTCTAATTTATAAGTATCCATTACAACAGTCATTAGTTTAAGAAAGTCCTATTAACTATTAAAAATTTGTGTTATTCTATCCCACAATTCCTGAGTTGTCATTCTCAACAACTCCCCTCCTTGTGCATCCATCTGTAAGGATGTGACCTGACTTTTAAAACCATATACTTCTCTTTTAAGATAAGATATGTCGTCATATTTCTTGCTTACATCATTTTTCAACTATACAATTATGTCATTCTTCTGAGTGATGTCATCTTCAAGACTTTTTATTTTGGTATCTTTGTATTCTAGTATTTTTGTTGGTTTTGGAGTAGTGGTGTATTCTTGAATAACATCAACACCAAGTATTTATTGGGAAGGTGATTTATTCACAGGATTTTGGACCATTTGTTCTACCTCTAAATGGATTGGTGCTTTCTCTATTATTCCAAATGCAATTGTTGATAAGGGAACAATCTATGATCTAGCAAGTTTATGAAATTCCATAGTTTCTATCTATGATGATAACTCACTGATTCTTTTCTCCTTTTCTCCTGCTAAACCTTTATACTTTACCATGGTGGCTAATATCGCCTCCTTTTCCTTTTCAACTTATTTGATCTCATATTTTTGAACTAGGTGCAAATTAAGTATATTGAGCCACTCCTTAATATTTTTTATCTCACTATCCTTGGTGTCTATCAAAGGTTTGAATTGTGACCCAAAATCTTGTTTAGAACTTAAGGCAACTATATTCTTCTCCAACTCTTTTATTGTGACATTTTTGGACCAAGTTTCCATTTTTCTTCCTTTAGTAGGTCTCCAACCTTTTTAAGTGCTTCTATTAGTCTTTTCTCTATTTGGGTAGCCTTACCTACATCAGAACAAATCATGTTACCGACTTGCTTGAAGAAGTCCACTTTATCCAGCTTCCAAACTGACTTCACTTTATAATGTGATACTTAGTTCTATAACCTCTCAACTTGTTTGGTATTAGCACCATGGGATCAATCATTGCATATATGAAACTATTATCAATATTATCTTCCACTAATAGTAGTCTTTTATCAGATTGAATTATCAGCTGCCTGTCATCATTTGTAACCTGCACATTGTACTTTCTTATATCTTTGTAAATGGACTGCGAGTCAATTTGAATTAGCTGGATAGGGAATGTGTGAGTGAGGGCCTTTATTTTTCGTGGCATTGCAAACACCAGAGAAGGGTAAAGCATAAATATGGTTGGTGGCATTGGTGATACTGCTAGCTTACTCAATTCAACAACTTCTTTCGACACTTCTTCCTTAATTTTGTTCTCTACCAGATCACACGAAGTATCTATTTATTCTCTTCTTACTTTCTTAAGCCGGGGAGTTTGTTCTTCTTGGTCTATCTCCATACTTTCAACCCCTATTTTATTCCTTAACATTTCATATTCACTGGGATATGATGAGGTTTTTAGGATCTTTTCAAATTCTTCCTAGCTCTCTTTGTTATGAATACTTTCCCATTCCGGTCTGGGTGTGCAGTGTTAGGATGAATTCTTCTTCTCCAATATCTTCTTTCAGATTACTTTGCGTGGATCATATCATTTGGTTCAACCTTTTCTAAATTTAATTGTTATAGAATCCCTCCATACACTAAAGAGAACTCAAATATTTGACTTGGAATGGGCTAACATATTTGGGAATGTGGAAATATCTATGTTGTTTGAAACCTCTAAAATGCAATTCATCTGATATAAATCTTTCTTTGATATTTTCCATTTCCAGGACTCTGACAGTTAGAAAAGAATGCATTTTGTATGGCTTCCCTTCAAATCCATACACTCTAATTACTATGTGGCCTTTGAAAATAAACCAGTCAACCACTATTGTCTCTGGGGTGAACTCCAACCACTTTTCCTTCCCTGGTCATTCTTGGCAGGTCAATTTCGTCAATGATGAGGTATGAGACCTTCATTACCTTGTTTATAAACTTTTTGAAATTAGAGTTGTTTGATTTCATTACAAACAAGGGATTCCACTCATAGATTGGGAGCTCTTTATCCATTTCATCAGTCATTTTCAAGCCTAGGTTTTCAAAGTGCTTGAAGTTTTGGTACATGAACAAGAAGAATAGGCTATAAGGATATTTGAAATTTTCTAAAGAGGGTAACTCTATTAATTGGTGGTTAATAACTTGTTCTAGAAAACCACAAATATCGGATGTAGGGTGTAGGTATGCCAAGAAACCCAACAAGATTTCATAAACTTCTTCATCATTCTTGTAGCCCAGGATTGTGCACAGGAGTGAAATGGATTGTCTAGACTCAGACTCGAAGTTTACAAGTTTAAATGGGTTCTTTGAGTGCTGTGTTATCATCATAGGCTCCACGTGTTAGGCTAAGACCAGGGTTTTACAATTAGGGATCAGAGTGTGAATTAAGTTCCATTATTGTTTCTTCTACATGTTGTAGGCCTTCTTCCTCAAGGATACAAAGCATTTTTCTAATACTCTTAGCATATACTTGGAAGACAACCCTAAAATTGTCTAAGGACATGATTAATTTTCAGCTGGGGGAGTAAAACGATGAACACCAAGTGGTAAATTCTAGGAAATAAATAACTTGAGGGAATATAGATCGGAATAACCGTGAATTCCATAGTTTGCATGGGTCTTGGTCTTGGAAATATAGGATTCAACTTTCATTCAGAATTAAAATTAGTTAAAATGGGTCACTTCTATGTCTTTAATGTCAGCTTGATGGTAAAAAAGTGGCCTCATTTCTAGATGATTTAGGCTTAGGGGTTGACCCGACTTTGGGATGAGAAATTTTGATAATGGAATTTACTAGTTCGGGGAAAAATATTCAACTTTGTAGGATAGTGTAACCTTTGAATTTCCAATAATAAATTGTAAAAACAAGTGAGTGAATAGAAGGATTACATGATTTCTCTAACGTAGAAGTTGACTAGGTGCTCTAGTTCATGACGGGGCCGATTGGGGTATAGGTGCACGTAAGTCTCATTAGAGGGCACTCTAGGATTGCTTGGACTAAAAACGTATGATTGAAAAATACTTTAATGGCTTTGATATTTAAAATTTGACATATGGAGGGATATTAATGGCTAAGGGGATGACGATACGGCTTCTAACACTAGGACCATTAACATACTGATGTGACCGGATGGGGTGATGTGGACGAACACCAATACCACATGAATTATTCATGAGCGAAAACCACCCTGGTTTTATAGGGAGGTAATGCTAACTCGCTGAGCGGTTTAATAAGAGGGCCCCAAAGAGGCAGGACTAGTAAAAATTAGCCACACGACCTGGGTGGTTTAACACATAAAGATCCCTTAGGCCCCTCCATGTTCCATTTAAGTTTGAGACGCGCGATGTGTTCTGACTATCAGATTTCATCACATCGTCCACAAGCTAATCACCTCATTTTATTTATTAAATATCCCATCATTTCATCGTGGTTATTTTAATATCGACCAATGATGTGATTTATCAGCTTGGTAGATATGCTCGATCCCACTCTTTTGTATCTTCCTACAAATTTTCCTAGCGTTATTCATCTCGTTTGTTATATCCTTTTCATATCTACAACTTTCTATTTCTATTGAGTTAATGCAGAGATCCTTCTCCATGATTTGTCTTCTTGATTAAGCCACTCACTGCTTAACACCTTCATTGTGATTTCCTTGTCAAATAACAATGTTTTTTTGATGGCTTGAAAACCTAAAAAAAAACTCTGCACTAACATATGGAATGATGTAGATTAACCAACTCTTAACTTGACCCATAAACTTACTCTTTAGTCGCCAATGTCCATCATTTGAGAAACTATTATTGGGTGTGGTTATTAAATACACACATATTATTTACATACTAACAACTAAGCTGATGGGGATTTTTTATTGACTTATTTGCATTATAATTGTTATCAATCAAATCTACACTTCTCCATCCGAGTGATGATTTTGATTATTCGTTCACACAAAATGACATTATGGATAGAAAAGCCTAGATTTGTTACTTATGACCATGGCCTATATCACTCCTTAATTCTCCAACTTATATTTTTTTGTGTCATTGGATTAGGACATACACACTAATGCAACGCTGACATCCTGTATGTCACATCCTAGTGATCCTCCTTCCACTAGCATTTTTTCTCAAAATGTTGCACACACAGGGTTATTTAAGGAAACTAGCATCCCACATGCTAGTTTCTTTCCTTTCATTAGCATGCACCTCCAAAAGTCATGAAAACTAAAAATAAATTCGAATTAATGGCAGTTAGGTTTGGTCTCATAACCTCTCTACCTACCTTAACTACTCTTTCCTCCAAACCACCCTTTTGATCCTTGTCATAAATATAAGGGAGAGGCCGTGGGGAAAGGGGGAACAAACTCATGGTAAGGCTATGCTGGAGGAATTTTGGTAGGAGGAGAAAATGATTAGGATTAGAGTTTCAAGAGGTTCTTGAGTAGAATCCAAGGTGTCATATGTACTTGCTACAACTCTTTTAATGAATAAAGAAGACTTTTCCTTCCGTATATGATTTGTCTATTTGATTATGAATGAATGTAATCTATGAAATTGATTCATTTTTCTAGTATTGATCTCCTTCCAATAATTGTTGTCAATTTATTTATGATCAAACAGATTCAAGGAAGGTAAAGTTGATGTCATGGGTTCTAGAGCAAAGGTTTGGGAGCAAAGATGGAAGTGCTGAAAGCTAGGATCAACCTTTGTTTTGAAAGGTACTTAATCCTCACCTTGAAAATATTTGCTTATATTGTATGTATGATTTATTTCATTTATACATACATTCTAGTATCTGTTTGAAGTAGTAGTATGTTGGTGACCTCATCTTAGTCATGGGATAAATTCCCAACGACAGAACAGACGAGTCCACTAGGGAAGACATTTTTCTTTTAGGGTATTTTGCTTGAATTTTTCTAGTTTGAGTGTGATTTGTAGGTCTTAGTTTGAGTCTACGGAGAGTTTGTACTCTCGAGTTTAACCCATAATTCACTTTTTATCAAGATTTTATTTCTTTCTTTAATTCTTTAAGGCATACACACTAGTGTAGGAAAATCCCACTAGCGTTTACCCTATTTACATGTGTGTTTCAGTTAGCATAATAGCATGTCACATGCTGGTTTCCGTATTTATAGTAGTGTGCAGTAATCTTGTAACAACAATATTCATGATAGGGTTTGTCTCCTATGTGTTTTCCTTCAAGTTTTCTAGTTGAAGGATCTTTTTTAGGTTCCATGGAAGCACTCTCAGTGCTTATACAATCTTTTTGAATGATTTTAACTCACCTTTATACCTTCTTTTTACTTAAGGATTGTTGATGAAATTTGTGCTCAACCTTCATCCTTAGGATGTCTTTGGGTTTGATTATACTTTGATCAACCTCTGTTGCTGCACATATACTATTTGTGAGTCATTCAAACTCCTAAAAGGTTTCTTTTGGATTCCTATTTTGTTCAGTATTTTTGGTTAAGGTATTTATACCAAGGCAGTTAACTTGTCTTCTTGTTTTGAGTTTTCTCTCTAAGTCTATCGTTCTCAGTGATTTATCAAGTCTAGAGTCGTGATCTTATAGGTTCAATACATAAATTTAACTCTTCTTTAATCTTAGATTGATTTTACTTGTTTGTAAGTAGTTTATTCTTTTCATTTTAAAAGAGAAAATTAAAAAACAAGTTATTTCTTTTGCGAGTATCTTAGGCTAGTAACACAGTAATAGTTGCACATATTGGGATTATTATTAATCCTCCCTTTGACCACATAGTCTAATTGTCTATTTTAATAGTTGAGGAGGTATTCATCACTCCACTAATGCATGGGGGACACACCTAGGGGACATATTCCACTTATTGCACTTGATTAGATGACTTTAGGTGCCCCGTGCACCAATCCCTATGATTTAGGAACCCACTCTGGCTGCCACCAATAGTCTCATTCAGTTGACCTTGGTAGGTAATCAATTATGTTCAGTTATGATCTAGTTACCATTCGTTAGATCACAATTAGTTAGCCTAGCACCATTTTTCATGATTAAGGGAGTGTGGGTGATTTTGTTCACCTACCCTCATCAGTTAACTGATTGTAGACTAAGTTAGTTATCCATAGTTGAACTAGTGAGCTCCAGTAGTGATTTTCTCACAAAGTTAGCTCCGGAGTCAGTCCAAGTTGGTAGATTAGAATCCTATCTTAGGAATTAAAATGATCCTATATGTATAACCATTATATTACATATTAATTACTTATTCATGAATATAATCATATTTATTGCAATTGTTTCTCTATGTGTGTACAATTTTTCCATGAGTAATTGATCGGTCTATGCTAAATTCTTCTCTGTATTCTGCAACCTTATCTTCTCATTTGAATTCATGCAGGTTGATGAGCCTATGATTCATTGAATTTAACATGGTATCAAAGCAGATATCCATGCATGCCTCGAACCTCAGAAACTTCCATTGTTGCACAATAAGCCATTAAGTTTCCACATAATTCCTAGAATAGTTACATTGCTTCCTCTGGATTCTATCGAAAGAATTATATCCAGATGTGATGTACTCATAGAAGTGCACATGTCAAAGTAAAGAGTGTTTCATCTAAATTAATTCAAATTGAAGTGTTTTTCAGTGTTTTACAGGTACATGACAATATTTCTAGAAGGATTGTTACTTAGTATAGCTGTGAAATGGAGAATTAAATTTCTTTGACTCCCAAAATCCTTACACCCAGAATCTGAAGCGGAGGACTTAGTTGAATCAACTATGAAATTGAAGATGAATTTCATAGTGATCCATATCCAAATCTAGTCCCTACTCCCAATCCTAGGCCTAAATGGGCACAAAAGGTTATTATTGAGGCAGTTGGGAACATGACTAGAGAGCCATATGGAATGAGGAGAAAAAGATCCCAGTTTCAAAAGGATAACCTTGTGCTATCTAAATCAAATTCACTTCATTCAGAGAGGTGCAACAAGCTCCCAGAGAGATGCTACATGATGGTGAGGACTGATCAACAATTGTGCTCACTGAAGAACGAATTGGATCATGTCGCTCTTCCACTAGAAAGAAGAGACAAATGAAACATTCCTTATCCCGTCTATCATCATATTGGAATAAGATGGAGAGGGTCACATATAGTCCCGAGATACTAGTGAAAACAAGGACCACCACATTGCTTCACTACACCACAGAGATGCAGGTTGCATAAATATTTTCACAAGTTTTCTATTCGAGAAGAAATTTTCCCTCGATATGAAAGCTTGATCCTGATTTTCCTACTTATTTTGAGGGGGGGAGGGTCGCATGAGGTTCCCCCCATTTCCTCAGTTTTATTAAGCAGTTATTATTTCTTGCATTTATATTGTATGGGTGACCTTTGGTATTAGTTTCCAGGGCCCTGGTTGACTTAAGTCAAGATTAAGGAGGGGGGTGTTGGGATTATTATTAATCCACCCTTTGACCATATAGTATAATTGTCTATTTTCCTATCTTAGGGGGTCTTCATCACTCCACTAGTGCATGGGGGAAACACCTAGGGGACATATTCTACTTACTGCAACTAATTGCATGAGTTTAGGTTCCCTAGGTACCAAAACCTATATTTTAGGAACCCACTCTAAGTGCCACTAGCAGTCTCCTTCAGTTGAACTTGGTAGGTAATCAATTATGTTTAGTTATGCTCCGGTTACCATTTGTTAGATCATAATCAGTTATACTAGTTCTAGTTTATATGATTTAAGGGAGTGTGGGTGCTTTTGTTCACCTACCCTCACCAGTTAACTGATTGTAAACTAAGTTAGTTATCTTGAGTTGCATTAGTGAGATCTAGTGATGATTTTCTCACACTAAGTTAGCTCCAGAGTCAGTCCGATTTGGTCTATTTGAATCCTATCATAGGCATTCGAATTCTACTACATGTATACCCATTGTATTACATATTAATTACTAATTCATGAATATAATCATATTTATTCCAATTTTGTCTCTATGTGTGTATAATTTTCCCATGAGTAATTAACCAGTCTATGCTAAATTATTCTCTTTCTTTTGCAGCCTTATCTTTGTATGATTGAAGGGAGTGTGGGTGCTTTTGTTCACCTACCCTCACCGGTTAACTGATTGTAGACTAAGTTAGTTATCTAGAGTTGCATTAGTGAGCTCCAGTGGAGATTTTCTCACACTGAGTTAGCTCCAGCGTCAGTCCGAGTTGGTATATTTGAATCCTATATTAGGCATTCAAATTCTCCTATATGTAACCATTGTATTACATATTAATTACTAATTCATGAATATAATCATATTTATTCCAATTTTGTCTCTATGTGTGTACAATTTTCCCATGAGTGATTAACCGGTCTATGATAAATTCTTCTCTCTCTTCTGCATCCTTCTCTTCTCATTTGAATTCATGCAACCTAATGATCCTATGCTTCATTGAATTTAACATCACATGCATCTTTCCATTTTTGAAAAGAAAACAAGAGCTTTGCATTTGTAGATTCACATTGTCATGTTTTTTCTCAAGTTTCGAAAAAGGAAAAAGAAAAGTGAAAGCATTACATTTATAATTTCTTGCACTTGTCATGTTGTTTCAATTATGAGTCAAAACACCATCAGTTTCATGGCCACCACCCCTTGAGCAAATTATATCCTTCAAAAAGAATACTAATATTAAAATCTATTAATAACTTTTCTTTTTTATTAGGAGAATCGCCTACTATCTTAGGCTAGTTCTTTGGATTAGGATATGGCTTTAAACTATACAAATAATTTGAATGCAGACATAATCGCCTATGTTTAGGAAATATAGTCTTGTGGAAGGTGAAACAGAAAGCTCCTACGATAAAAGAATTAAGAATGAGGTCATGTGAGGTTAAGTAGAGGATAAGCCCTTTCAATACTTAATCAAACATAAAACAAAGATGGTGCATGTTTGCGAACTTACTCAGTACCACCCTTTGGACCCGTGTGGTGTCGATGATTTTTAAGTTTTAGGATTTTCTATCCTGCCATGGCATAATGAATAGACTGACCAATGTCCCACCAAACTCTCTTTATGAGGTTAGTAACCTTAGTATCTTGACTTTAGGGATCACACATAGGTAATGGTGAAGGGTTATTTCCATTGTACCTAGGACAAACGTTAGAGGAAATCCCTTTGATTTTATTTGGGAAAGCGGTTGGTGATTCAAATGCTTGGACCCAAGGAGGTGCATTTTAGACCTTGGGTAACTTTTTTTCATCCTTCACTAGTTTTTCCTGGGCCTTGATCATCCTAGACTTTCCTTTGGAAGACATCTTTGTTTTCATAGTTTGGATATTTAGGATTTTTCATACAGGTGTGCTATTTGGTATACTTGTGTTTTAGTTAGCCCTAGGTTCTTATTGATTTGATTCTTTTCGATGTGGAGTATCATCCTCTTCATAGGAATATAAGGTTACAAAATATTCCTTCACTCACAGTGTAACCTCCACCACCACCTCAATGGTGACACATAAACACGAGTGGCTCTTTTGATCCAACTAGAACAACTGAAATTCCTAGGGAACTTGATCTCATCAAACCTACTACATCTAGTTCTTACACAACTATGGTTGACTATTTACAAGCTGAAGTATTTGTAAGACCTTTAAAACCACCTTTAACTAGACCCCACAATACAGTCTCAGTGCATGTAGTTTATTTTGGTGAACCTAGGTTAAGTTAGTATAGGATTACATTTGGTTTTATTATGGATAATACAAAACAAGGATCAAGATATATATTTACCCCTATAACAACTATAGTATCTAGATGGTTCTCCCCTCCACATGTCAGTGTACAAGTACCTAGTTTAGGACATTCAACTTTCGGCCTAGTAGTATATTTTAACCTTAGTTCAATATACTTAGGGTCACCTAGCACTCGATTTGTTAGTACTTGTCACCTCCTCGGTAACCTTGGTGGCCTTTAGACACAACGAGGAACTTCTTAAAATGGCACTCTGATAATTTTATTGCTTTGATACCACTCTGTCATGTCCCCTCCCATCAATCTAGCCAACAGAGGGAACATGAATGATACACGAGGATGCTAGACCTTGTCCCCATGCCCAAATTTCAAAATTCTCCTTATTATCTATTTAAATGTGTGCAATTCATGATTAATTCACTCTATCATAATTCTTACTTTGTTGCGGATCGTTCTGTCATAGATCACTCTATCACATTCCATTCTGTCATAGATCACTCTATCATAGACCATTATGTGACATTTCATTCTATGATAGATTACTCTATCATAGATCACTTAGTCACAGATCATTAGATTACTTTGTCGCAAATCACTCTGTCACAAATCACTTTGTCACAAATCACTCTATCAATAATCACTCTGCCACACATCACTCTGTACCATATCAATATATCATAGATCATTATGTCATAGATCACTCGGTATTAGTTCATTCTATCAAAAATCACTCTGTCACAGACTAATCTGTTGCATATCATTATGTCTCAGTTCATTCTGTCACATATCAGTCTGTCAAAGATCATTATGTCATACATCACTTTGTCATAGTTCATTCTGTCATAGATCACTTTGTCACAAATCATTATGTCTCATATCATCCTACCATAGATCACTTCGTCATAGAAAACTCTAGCACAAATCATTCTGTCTCAATTCATTCTATCATAGATCACTCCATCGCAGATTATCCTATCACATATCACTTCGTCGTAGATCACTCTGTCATAGATCACTTTGTCGCAGATCGTTCTGTAATAGATCAATCTATTGAAGATCATTATATTTCAGTTCATTCTATCATAGATCACTTTGCCATAGATCACTATGTCACATACCATTCTTTCACATGATGGCATGAAGGATATGGGGGATGATAAAAATATCCCCATCTCCATATTAAAAAATTATTTACATCTAAATGCATGTACAAATCCATATTAAACATACATAACATAATTAAACTCAATCAATGCACACACAACCTGCATATACCAACATGCTCATTATATGCATAGCAATAAAATCACACACAACAATAAATTCATTTTCATGATATTCACAGACATGTTATTGAATAATTCAAGCTAGGTCATCTCATTCAATTTAACATAAATAAATAGTCATTCATAACACATAATTTGGTATAGTTAGAGACAACATAAAAACACTTATCTTTTAATTAGATTTGTCCAAGCATATGGATATGGAAGTGCAATGTTCCACCCAACCGTAGGTCTTTTCCTACCCTATATTGTTTCATCACTCACAGACCTCCTCCTAGCTAGGGCTATGTATCCACTAAGAGGAACTACTCAGGCTCACTCACAACCATAAGAACAAATTCTCATGCTAAGCTAGCACACAATTGTGTTTTTCAAGCAAGTAGGGAGGCAACGAAGGAGATATATAAGACAACAATCTCAACCACAAATCTAAAAGCATCTCAATTTGACTTCAAACAACCTTTTCACCCACATTACCTACCACAACCAACACAAGGAAGGTCCCCTTCTTTTCTACATAGTCCCTTAGGTGCCCCTTCCCTCCAATGCTCTTCAGGGTGGGCATAAACATGTCCAAGTTGCTAAATCCTCATATATTCTTTCCTTCATTGAGTTTATCGAGTAATTCCAACCTCTGATCTCTCCCCCACAACACTACACTCTTTTATTTTTCCCAATTTGGTCACGTGACTATAAATTACGAAATTACATTTTTGGGATTCCAAATCTAGGGTTTCCCATGGATTTTCGGGATTCTCGCACTCTCAATTTTTCCCTGCGGTTTATATCTATGTATTCCCCACTGGATTTTACTTCCCACATGAATTTCTGGGCGATTTTGGCACTTCAAAACATGGGTTTTTTCCAAGTTGCAATTTCTGCAATTTTCATTGATGGAAATGCATAGCAGGCTGGAAATTCATCTCTGGTTGTTTAATAATGGAATGGGGAGGATAGAAATGAATTCCCATGAGGAGAGATGACTTATGGGTCAAGTAAACTAGGCCATAACCTGCCATAATAATTCAAGGGTGCTAAGAAATTCCTTGAGTAGGGACTACTCAAGGATAGGACTAGGAACCCCTATGATCATTTTATTCCTTGTCTGTTGTTTCTCTTT
The DNA here is from genome assembly GCA_001517045.1 of Pseudotsuga menziesii. NCBI lineage: Eukaryota > Viridiplantae > Streptophyta > Pinopsida > Pinales > Pinaceae > Pseudotsuga > Pseudotsuga menziesii. Next base: position 550,273 of record LPNX010425365.1, read on the forward strand.
TTAAAGTAGACATACTTACATAGAAAAGAAAATACTATCTTATTTCACTATATTTTCCAACATTTATTTGAACACCAATTTCAATTCAAGGTTTTTTCATTATATGTATTTAATTTACAATGTTTAGTACCTTGATGTGGATCCTATGGATCTAGCATATGATACTTAGTTTTTTAAGGATGAAATAGTCTAGCAACAACACACCTTATTAGTTCTAGGAGATCTCTTCATTTAATTTATTTCTCTTTATTAGTTCTAGGATATCTCTTCGTCTATATTTTTCACATGGTTCGAAGGGACAAGAGAGAAAGCCATATACCTAAACAATATCTTAGGGATTAATTTGAATGAGCTATCAAAGTCAATCATTTATTTTATTTTCCCCAATGAATAACCTCATGGAAAAACCTTTAAATACTTCCCCATGATACATGGATTTCAAATGGTATAAAACATTGACCCTAATTATGAAGGATAAACCCAAGGCGATCAACAGAGTTAAAGCCATGACATCCCCAAATTTAGGGGAATATATCTCTACACATCTAATTAATGAACACTTGAGCTAACCCTTGTGCCTAATTGATAATTTACTTTACATTTTACCTTTTCACTTACATACATAGTGCAAAAACCTCATAAGTATTCCCGATCCATGGGTTAATAATTAAAGTGAAGTTGTGAGATTCAATAGATATCCTGCTAGAATTTTTTGGACCACCACTAAGCTCTACAATTAGATATATAATATATACCTACAATAAGTTTGTACCCCACTAAACTAAAACAATGACAAACTTTAGTGGCATGAGTAACATGAACCCCCTTTACCATCAATGTGACATGAGTAAAAAACTCAATCCTTGAGCCAAGTGTTTGACATGGTAAGAAGAAGCATATCTTCCCCTTATGACCTCTTGTGAACAATAATATATACCCAACTTAGAGAAGTCAACAACTAGTATATATTGAGCTTTCTATTAGGGTTATTTAGGTCTCAAACATTTGAGGAGTTCACTTCAAATATAAACCAAGCTTCATGAATCTCCACCTTGGTGTTCTTAACACCTCAAAGGGAACTAAAGGAATTACTAGAGGGCATGGTGTACATCCAAAAATAGTTGAGAGTTGATCATTTACTACTTGGATAGGTCATCTATAAAGGCATATAAAATTTCTTAGGTCCAAAAAATTTCCACCCCTTGCATGCATGGATTCAAAAGAGGCCTAGAAGGTCTCAAGACTTGATAACTTATTAAGGCCACTGCAAATGTGGCCTTCAAGACTTGAATTTCAGAGTCAGGGATTTCAGAAACTAAAATTTTTCCATATTAACACTTTTCCCCTTAAAAACAACTTTTGTCTGTACACTGTAACCCAATTTGGGTTCCTCCATATCTTGGAAGAAAGAGGATCCTATGTGAGATATGATTTTTTGGTTTTAGCATGGGTTATGAGCATATGATTTGGAATGCAATGGTCTAGGATTTGGCAACGAAATAAGGTTTTGGAAAAATTTATATAGCAAATTTGTTTTTTATGTACTTAGTTACAATCCTAGACCTACACAAATTACTTCAAGTCTAGAGAGGTTAACTTGTGCACAGATGTAGTGCTAAGGATAAGGGATAAAAAATATTTTATGTTCATCATAAATAAATCGCCCAAAAGTGGTTGCAATTAGTTGTATGATTGGCCAAAACTTCACGGGAAGTATGGGGATATATACCCAAACCAAGAAGCAAGTTGTGTTGTTTTTAGTCAAGAATTCACCAATCAATTCATTAAGGACCAATAAGGAACTCTTACATATCTAAGGGGCCTTGATTCACTTTCTCCTTGACATGGGAAGGGTTGTTGAATTGGAAATATAATATTTTAGTGGAAAAGATCCACACGAAGAGTTTTTTAATGGGAAAGATCCTAGTTAGGCTCTCTATGTGTATGTAGCACCAACTTTTGACTTACATACCTTAGATATAACATCAAATAATTATCTCAATAGGTACCCTTCCACAAAAGTAACTAAGAATGAAACCATACTAAAACTATTGATAGGTACTAGCATACTCGAGATTGGAAAACTTAATATTGAAAGGAGGGTGTATTACCCTGATGTGGTATAGCTTTGGGTTGAACTTTTGGGGGGCCTTAGGTGTTATCTCCAGTCATAGGTCCATACTCACCACTATGAATTATCATATGAAGGTCAAGTGATTCCATTATTCCTCACCATAAGGACAAATTATGTTGGCCTAATAGTTCATCAGAACCGAACTCATTGTTGAAAATACAATATAATCATACCATACACAATTAGAAATCACAATCTTCAACCACAATTTGAAACCATAGTAGATAGTGTTCAAATATTTACAAAAATTTCAATCAAAATTAAAAAATATATGTATTAAATTGTATGAACACAAATAAAATTACAAAATATATCCATATATTATTAAAGAGATTGTAACATTTGTACTAAATATTATGTCAATATACTATTTTATAAAACTAAAATTAAAGTAATACTACTAATAATAAACCAAAAAAATAACATTGTGGGGATTTCATTGGTACTTTTCTTTGCTACTTCTATTTATTGCTTGTACTAAATAAACTTGTATGCCAATAGCATTGCATATATAATAATTAGGCTAGTATACAACTAAACCTCCCATAGAATAATTAGGTTCATCTATAGTCATATGTTACAACTCTAACATTAATAAATTAAATCGAAAAAAAGAACCCCAATAATAATGAAAAACTAAAAAACTAGAAACAAAATCCCTCATAGGAGTCAAACCTTGTTCACTGATAAACAAGATTGTCACACTTCATCATTGGATCCAACCCCTTTAGCAATATACTTCTGAATTATGATTGTACAAGTTTAATATGTATTTTGAGGGAAGATGATGTATATGCTAGAATTAATTACGTAGAGGAAAACATAAAGTAGATTTTATTATTTAGCTTTTAGGGTTAACTTTTTTTTCCTCGGAACTTTTAGGGTTAACTTATTACCATACACACCACTTTTTTGAATGATTGATAAATTTAATGGATCTTGTCCCTTAACAAATTTTAAAGTTGTCAATACTTAAAAGAAACTATGGCGACCTTATTGCTTATCTCTGGTTGATTGGGAGGATTCAAATTGACTAGGTGGGATAATAGTCCCTTGGAATATCATGCATAAAAATAAAGTGTTAAGGGATGAACCTAATAAAGTGTTAAGGATTGATTGTATGGCCTATATATGACTCTTTTGAAGTACAAATAGAGGCACATAGACATTATAAACGAGTTAGTATTGTTATTTTGTTGTTATTCAAGATTATTCAAATTGTAGTGTAATAGGTAAATGTATGCCCTCATGTTCTATAGATTTTTATGAATAAATAAGACAAAGTTTTGTTTAATTTCTAACCGTTTGAGTGTCTCCAAGGGTTCTATGAATCAAGGAAAGGACTAGGAATCCCTATGATCATTTTATTCCTTGTCTTTTGTTTCTCTTTTAAAAGTAGACATACTTCCATAGAAAACAAAAATACTCGCTTATTTCACTATACCTTCCAACATTTCTTTGAACAACATTTTCAATTCAAGGTTTTTTCATTAAATGTTGTTAATTTACAATGTTTAGTACCTTGATGTGGATCGTATGGATCTAACATATGATACTTAGTGTTTTAAAGATGAAATAGTCTAGCAACAAAACATGGTTATTAGTTCTAGGAGATCTCTTCATTTAATTGATTTATCAACTAAGAGGTAGTGACCCTATGACTTCATCTATATTTTGCACATGGTTAGAAGGAATAAGAGTGGAAGTCATAGACATAAATATTGTATGAGGGATGAAGTTGAATGAGCTATAAAAAATCAAAATTTACTTTATTTACCTGACTCACGTAACCTCATGAAAAAACCCCTAAGTACTTCCCCATGATTTTTGGATTGTAAATGGTGTAAAACATAGATCCTAATTACAAAGGCTAACCCCAAGGTGACCAAGAGAGTCAAAACCATGACCTCCACAAATTTAGGGGGATATATCTCTACAATATAACTCATGACCACTTGAGCTAACTCTTGTGTCTAGTTGAGCATTTAATTTATCACTGTTTCTATTATAATTATTAATTTATATTTTACCTTTGCACTTGCATAGATAGTCCACACCAACTCATAAGTTTTCCTCATTAATTAGTTAATAATTAAAATGTGCGATATTCAATAGATATCCTACTGGAATTATTTGCCCCGCATCTAAGATCTACAATTAGATATATAATATGTACCTACAACAAGTTTTTATCCCACTAAACTACAACACTAACAAACCTTAGTGGGACAAGTAAGGGATGAAATCATGAATCTGGGTGTCTATTTTCGGGGGGGGTTATGATAAAAGCAGTGTTGTTTTTGCAAGTTTGTCAACTTCGAGCAAAGAAAAATTAGATTTTTATTTAGTAGTATAAACAAAAGTTGTAGAGAATCATGTTACATTTCTATCGGTTATTTTTTAGATTTTTTTATTGGCATTTGATATGTCATTTTTGAAAATATTTGATAGTATGCTATTAATTAATGACATTATGGTAAATAGTCATGTTTCTAGACACCAGTTAATTCATTATTCAACTATTGTTCATTAAAAAAAATATGTTATGATGATCTAGATAGATTGTACTAACATCTCTCTATAAGTTTGTATCCAACAGCTGCATGCAATAATTATTAGAATTTTTTGAAGTGGACCAGTCTGAAAAACTAGCATAAAAATGACATGTTTGGTTTGACACAACATCTTCCCTATTTTCCAGTTGAAAAAAAAAACTAAAAGTACCCTTTTGAAGACAACACATCAATGTTGGGGTCCATCATTTTTCCGAAAATTTTATCGTGTGTTTCAAAAGTTATTGAATTTTCATTTCAATTAATTCTATTAAATTTTGAAGCAATCCAGACACCCTCTAAGAAATATAATAAATAAAATTAGTGGAGCACACCAAATTCAACAAAATTCGCATCTATAGAAAGTAGATTGAATTATGAAACTAATGGTATTATTTGTGAAGAGAAATTCTAAGTATTTCATATGATCCGATCTCTCCGAAATCGGAAGAAGAGTCAGAAATTGGATGAAAGACCATTCTGAAAATTTACAAGTTTTCGGTCGAACAAATATTTTGGCCAAAAGTTATTTTAAATGGATACCATTAAATTTAATGTTAGAAAGTTAAAAAGTTAGTTTTAAAATTTAAGCATACCGTTAAATTTAACTTTTGACCAAACTATTTTTTTGCCTGAAAGTTAGTTCTATGTTTTTGGCCGAAAACATAAATTAGTTCGGCCGAAATGTTACAGAATATGGATTTGAAAAAAGGATTCTCACAAAGTAGACACCGAGATTCATGATTTCACCCTAACACAACCCCTCTTTTCCATCATTGTGACATGAATAAAATCTCGATTCTTGAGCCAAATGTTTGACATTGTAAGAAGAAGCATATAACCACAATTTTTGTCTCTTATGAACAATAATATCTACCTCACTTAGAGAATTGAACAGCAAGTAGACATAGATATTTCTATTAGGGTTATTTAGGTCTCAAATATTTGAGGATGTCACTTCCAATATAAACCAAACATCATGCAACTCCACCTTGTTGTTCTTAAATCCCCAAAGGGAATTGAAGGATTTACCAAAGGGCATGGTGTACATCCAAATATAATTTAGAGTATATCATTACTACTTGGATAGGTAATCTATAGATACATATAAAACTTCTTATGTCCAAAAATTTCCATCCCTTGCATTCATGGATTCACAAAATGCCTAGAAGGTTTCAAGACTTGATAACTTAGTAGGACCACTACAAAAATGGACTTCAAGACTTGAATTTTGGCATCAAGGATTTCACAAGCTAAGACTTGGAAATATTAACACTTCCCCCCTTAAGAAATTTTTTTATCTGTATACCCTAACCCAATTTGGTGCCTCTAGATCTTGGGAGAAAGAGGAGCCTATGTGAGCTAGGTTTGTTTGGTTTCAACATGGGTTACAAGCATACATTTCTGAGTGGATTGGTTCATGATTTGGCAATGGAATAAGGTATTGGAAAATTTTATATAGTGAATTTGATTGTCATGCACTCAATTACAAACCCAAACCTAGACAAATCACTTCAAGTCTAGAGAGGTTAACCTATGCACAAATGTACTTCTAAGGCCAATGGCTAAAAATTATTACAAGTTCATCACAAATAAATCCTCCAAAATGGGTTGCAATTAGTTTTAGGTTTGGCCAAAAATTCATGGGAAGGATGGGTAAATCTACCCAAACCAAGAAAGCAAGTTGTGTTGTTTTTTCAGTCAACAAGTCATCAGTTAAGCATTAAGGACCACCAAGGAATTCTTATATATCCAAGGGGCCTCTTTTCACCTTCTCCTTCACATGGGAAGGGTTTTTGAACTAGAAATGATCCTAATTTAATGGAAAACATCCACGGGAAGCATTGTTTAGTGGGAAAGATCCTAGTTAGGCCTTGTATGTGTATGTAGCACCAAACATTGGAATCCCATATCTTAGATCTAGCATCAATTTATTATCTCAAGAGGTACCCTTGCACTAAAATAACTAAGAATGAAACCCAACTAAAACTATTGATAGAGACTAGCTTACTCAAGATTAAAGAACTTAATATTAAAAGGAGGGTGTTGTTAGAATAATCAAACCCATAGTATTACCCACTTAGACATTAATTCATTTATTTTTGTCTTATTTTCCTAGTTCATGAGTCCCACCATGTGCAAGTTGCTAATTGCCTATCCATAGAGGTCAAACTTGCCATCTTTGACTCATGTAGCGCTTGGGAAAGCCTTAGGAATCAAATCTGCTTTATTCCTGGCCTCCTAGGTGCCCTTCTGCTTTTTCTGCTTTATTGACTGCTTTTTCAGTGTTTTAAGGCACATAGGAAAGCAAGACTAGGTGAGGTGAACTTGTTTTTTGCCCCTTTCATCCTCCACTCTTTCCTCCATGAAAAAGCATGTATGAGCTTCCATTTCATCACTCATTAGCTTGCCCATGCGCCCTTGCCAATTCGTGAGCCTCATTACAGATTTGGGATCAGCTTTTTACACCTATGGGGGATTTGCCTATTTTGAGTAAGCCTGCTTTATGCTAGTTTTGGATGCCTCCTTATGCATTCGATCTCTTGATGTATTCTATATATTCAGCAACCTATGTTATTATAGGGTTGGCTATTGTACACTCAGTTAATATAATTTTGTGTTACAGCTCCATATTCAATCTCCATTGTTAGCAATTTTGCATGATCAATTGATAATTGTTGTGGGTAAAATTAATCTACTGCTGGCCTGAATTTCTACATGGTATTAGAGCCATTGTAGGTTGTTACTCTCCTTCAAAAATTGTTTTGCAGTTTCGACATCAAGACTGGGAGCCTTCTACTGACAGCCGGGATAGATTTTCTAAAGCTATGGATTCACAGAAAACTATCTTGACTCCCTTCAACTATTTTGAATGGAAAGCAGAGATGGAGATACTGTTGAGAGCGAAAGGCCTCTACAGGGTGACTATGGCAACAGAAGTAGAGCCCAATGCTGTTGCAGAGAAGATCAAATGGCACAATCGGAGAGATGAGGCCTATGGCCTCCTATGTCTCAGTATTTCCCGAGACCTCCTTTTCCAT
>LPNX010425365.1:561399-585092 GCA_001517045.1 Pseudotsuga menziesii
AGAAATGGATGATTAATAAATTAAAACGGAAAAAATGAACCTCAATAATAATTAAAACCAAAAAAATAAAAATAAAATCCCTCACAGAAGTTAAACCTTGTTCATTGGTGAAAAACTTGTCAATCTTCATCATTGGATCAAACCCCCTTTAGGCCATATACTACTAATCTATGATTATGCAAGTTTAATATGTACTTTGAGGGAAGATGATGCATATGTTAGAATTAATTACATAGAGGAAAAAATAAAGTGGATTTTAATATTTAGCTCTAAGGGTTAACTCAAGTGGTTATGAGCCAGACTTGAGATCTTTCCATCGATGTAGGGGAGGTCATGGGTTTGACTCTCTTTGATTCTTTAAGGATGAAGTGCTTGGAAGCTGGACACAACCAACTTTACACTAGGTACCATCTTTTAAATGAGGGAAAGTACTCGAAGTTTCCATGGGAATTATATTGAAAAGAAAAAATGGATTTTTTAATTAAATAATATTATAGAATTTTTTTTCACATAAATAAAGTGAAAGAAACGAATAAATTCAATATTTTAATAAGTTTATGTCGAATAAATTCAATATTTTAATAAGTTTATGTTTTGAGTGAGGTAAAATTCATGATTTATTTGTTTTTTCAAAATTCTTATTGTTAGTGCTAGAAATTGTTCCTAGACTACCACAAGAACAAGCTAACACAATCTCAAATAGAAATAGAATAAAATTGGTTTTTAGGGTTTTGGTTTAAAACTTCATCAGCAAGGAGGAAAAATAATAACAAGCTAATACAGAACTGAATCAGGCACTAGTAGATAAACTGGGGATCAAACACATCCCAATAAGCCATAAACATTACACATGAAACACTAATTTCACCCACAGACTACAAGCATTTACATGAATAAAACCTTTAAACAAGAAATGAAATTGTAGACTGAGCAATCAACCTGATCAGAAATGAAACAACATGACAGGTAAAAAGGCTTATTAGTTTATATATAATCAAAAATAGTCATCCACTTACATAAGAGTTATAAGTGCTAGCTTGAGATATCACATCACAAAAAGCCTCTCCTTGAGTGAAAATTCGAACCCTTGCACTGTATCCCTCTCCTCATATAATTACAAAGATATAATATGAAGTAGTTCCATGTTCAATTATTTAGGTCGAATTTGAAACTACTCAACAGTTACATTAACCAACTTTCAAATATTAAAAAGTAATTGGCTAAAAATAGCAAAATCGGATTTCTGGGAAATTTGGCGAATTTCTCAAAAATGGGTCCCAAAGACGCCTCCATATCTCTTGATCCAAGATACTTGCGCAAAAACTGAGAGAGGTTTTTTTAAATGAGTCTATTATGAACAACCTCTCTTGGTTTTTAAAAATTCCCCTTAAATTGATCGGAATACGTGTTGGAAATTTGTGACAAAAAACTGGAAATTATTAAATAATTCAAACCCTGAAAAATAGGCCACAAAGATGAATTCGAATCTCTCAAACGATAATAACTATTGCAAAACTGAGAGAGGTTTTTTTTTTAATGATTGTACTGTGGACAAAATCCTCTTTTGGTTTTCCAAAATTCATTTCCATCACCTCGTAATATGCTCCCAATGATAATGACAAAAAAGGAAAAACAGAGCTGCTACAGGAATCTCCTCATGAAAATATTTGATAAAGGACTAAAAATGGGGGTTAGATTATAAAGAAAAAATTGGAATGAACTTTATCATAAGCTTTTCAGACCTTAAATAATATATATTTACTAATGAGCCCAAAGAAAACTTTAAAAACCAACAAAAATGAAATAACCAAATCATTAAAAACATAAAATCAAACAAAAATGTACTTATTACAAAAAAACCTCAAAACCAACTCAAAATTGAAAGGTAATAGAAAAGCCAACTTTGAAAAATAAGACACACAATCTTAAGAACAAAATCTAGTTATAACATTTGGCTCTTGTTGTGGGATAAAAGCCTCCTTGTGAGGTTTGAGGAAACTATAGACCTTGTGCCTTATTCATTGGGTGATGGAGTCATTTACCAAATCTCTGCAACTTTCTCAAACTCTGAACACATACCTCTGAAATGACAAAATACTGCTACAAACAGCATACTGAAAATAATCTACATGCTCGTATATCGAGCTTATTATGCTATTTACTCCTACTTCTAATCAGAGGAAACAACCCAATCAAGTATAATCATACTTCCAGTGAAGCCGAGAAACTATTTGACTGAGAATCATAATTCTATGCATGCTATTGTTTGAGAAGACCCACAAAATATGGGATAAATGCAATAAAGAGTCTATAGGCAGCTGATACTTATGACTGGAAATAGGAAGTATGCCAAAAGCTGGAGCAATAGAAACCTTTGAAAAATACAACTGCATCCAAGAAGCCACGGGATCACAAAACTCATGAAAAATTATTCCTTCATGTTGTTCAAAAATAATGGACTACAAATGGGTGTCCTCAATTCTCAATACTCCATGAGATAATGCAATAAGAGAACAATATATAAAATCTTCGACTCTGTTGAGGTTATCCTGTTTGATATCTTCCACTAACTCAAGCTGACTGATTTCTGAAGAGTGCTGCTCAACTAATGAAGACTGAAAGAATGGTTGTATTATTTCTTTATATCCATAAAAAAATTGGCATTTTTTCATAATGGTTTTGAGCAGCAAAGTTATCATGGCCATGGCTATTAGACACATCTAATATTATATTCAAAGTATCTACAATCTGGCTGATATCAATTTGAGAGTCAAAGCAATTCAAAACTTTTTCTTGTTCAATAAAAAGATTGAAATATAATTCATATACAATCGGTTTCTGTTGATCATGAAACTTCCAATCTAAAACTTCAATGTCTTCATCATATTCATCATAAAAAGGCTATTTTGAAAAAACATTAGCATGATCTTCCTCGTCATTATCATCTTTTTTATCTAGATTTGAAGTAAAGGGTGCATAAAGAGAAAGAAAGTCCTCTTGTTGTTCCTCCTTGGAAATAGATGATCTCTGCAAATCCAATTCTTCATGGTTGGCACAATTTCCTTTTGTTTGCAAATCTGAAAGCTAGGGATTGCCCTTACTGATTTCCATTGGCATTTGACCAAAAGACAACTCATCATTGTGTTTTGTATCTAAAGAAACCAAATCTTTAGGTTTATAATAATCAGAATTAATGATAATAAAAGAACCTTTAGTGTCTTCATTATTCACTTCTAGTTCATATTTATCGAAAAGCCTATCATCTTGAAGATCATTAGAGAACTGATGAATATTGTGAGGGACCAATTCTTCTCTATCTCTATCTTCAATCTCATCATGAAATTCATATTCCTCACAACAATTTTCAAATAGAAGATCCGCCAGATAAAATCTTTTATAATGATGATGAAAACAGAGTTGCTACAGGAATATCCTCTTGAAAATATTTGATAAAAGACTCAAAAATGAGGGTGAAGGAATATCCTCATGAAAATATTTGATAAAAGACTCAAAAATGAGGGTGAAATTATAAAGCAAAACTTGGAATAAACTTTATCATAAGCTTTTCAGACCTTAAAGAATATATATTTACTAATGAGCCCAAAGAAAAACTTTAAAAACCAACAAAAATGTAATAACCAAATCATTAAAAGCATAAAATCAAACAAAAATGTACTTATTACCAAAAAACCTCAAAATCAACTCAAAATTAAAAGGTAATAGAAAAGCCAACTTTGAAAAATAAGACACATAATCTTAAGAACAAAATCTAGTTATAACACTTATAATTTGTTTTTCTTAAAATAAATCAAAACTTCAATAACAACACAGTTTCATAATCAAAGTTTTCATCCATTAAATAAAATTATAATTTTTCGAAAAATAATTCGAAACATATTTTAAAAAAATCATTAAATACATAATTAAATTTATTATTATCTAACGTATTCTCGTAAAACCTATACAACAAAGTTTCATAATCAAAGTTTTCATCCATTAAATAAAATTATAGTTTTCTAAAAAAAAATTCCAAACAAATTTTTAAAAAATCAATTAAATTTATTATTAACTAACTTACTCCCATAAAGCCTACCTAATATTCTTACTCTATTATGGAAAGTCAATGAATTAACTTACTCCCATAAAAACTACAACATGATAATACTCTACCATATTTATGACTTTTTATAGAATCCTTGAACTGACACATAGGATCGAAATTGTGAGGTAGTTACTTGTCCATTTATATTTCCGAGCACACAATGTAGACAACATTTTCCATTTCCAAAGTTCGTTAAAAAAATGTCAAGAGTTGTTTTCGTTCGATTTGCATGATAGATAAAGTTACACTTGAATGTGGGGTCCATGATGGATAATTAGATTTGTTACTGAATTAACTTCTCCCACACGAATTACAACATTTTTTAATAATACTATATTATATTATGACTTAACTTTTTATATTACAACATTTTCTAATAATACTATATCATATTATGACTTAACTTTTTATATTACAACATTTTATAATAATACTATACCATATTATGACAACTTTTTATAGAAGCCTCGAAATGACAAATAGAACAAAAATCCCAACGTTTTCAAAATGGTGAGTAAATTACTTGCCATTTAATAATTCCGATCCACATTGTAGATATTTATGTGTAGATATTTGTTAACTTTTTCCAACATTTCCAAAGTTCGTTAAAAATGAATGAAGTTGTGCTTCGGTTTTGCATGGTGGATAACATTACACTTTAATATGGGGTCCAATGTGTGTACCCATGTGAATAATGGTAACTTTGTTTGTGTTCTATATGTACCATGTGGATAAGGATTTGTTGAATTAAAATGCCTAGGGAATATCTTGCACATGCTCATTCAAACGATGGTTAACTACACACCTAGAGATGGGAATACGTGAAGTTTTAAGCCAATTACAAATATAAGATAGAGTTGTCAAGTTAGGTTATATCAAACATTATTTTTTCAATAGCAAATAGTAAATAAATTACAAATCTGATATCAACCCCTTCGGTTTACTTTTCCTTTCACGAGTGACCATTGAGAAAATAAACATTAACCTATTCGGTGCATCGATGGAGGTTTTGAGAGTCGAGGCATCTGAACCGTTGCATGGCGGGTAGGGTTTCATCCCTAGCTACCCCCCTTTCTTTATTTCTGCAGTGTGGCCCGGGGCTTTAGCAGGTTGAGCAGATGAAGACTAAGATTTCTTCCTGGTGCATTGTAAGTGCCCTTGCGTGACAACCCTTTCTGTGGCTGAGGTGGCGATGATTTTGCTGAGAGACGGCATACCTTTTGAGTGGTGGTTCTCTCTCTCCGATGGCGTGGTTTTGTTTTGATGGGGGTTTCCATGCTCTGCGATGATGACGAGAGCCATTCCCTGTGGCATGGCTGGGAGATGGTTTCTGGCAGTGTCTGCGGAGTGGAGGGGCCTTGCTGTGTTCCTTGGTGAAAGGGTTTTTTCTTCTTGCGGCAATGCTTTTTCCTGCAGCGACACCGTTTTTTTGTGGACAGTTAGAGGCCCTCTCGTCTCTATGGCAAAGGATCCTGTACAACTACTTGTTTACTATGTCAATGGACGAGTATCTTTCCCCCTTTTGGTGGTATAGATTGTTGCGGGTTTCCTTTGCCCTTTTTTCTGCTACTTTGCTCTCTTGAGTAGTTTTTGTATCGGTGTTTTTTTGCCCCTTTTTGTAAACTCTGTTATAGGGTGTTACTTGCTGAAGTTTTTGGCTTCTAGCAGTAAGTTTTTGTGCTTTGCACTTACTGTAAGGTGTTATGGTATTTTTTTAGAGGCTGTATGGTTTTCATTGGTGGGGAACCTGATTCTGGATGCCCAGTCTGTTGAGTACTGTTTTTGTTTTTTGGCTGGATATGATACCTAGTATCATAGAAATTTATATAGTTACCTTTGATTCTAATGAATATCAAGGAACTACTATTTTACTTCTAGAAAAAAAATAAATTAAATCTCCATACCAAAGTAGGTATATATATCAATTTCAAGAATTTTAAAAATTTAATTCATAAAAAAAATATTACAATATATGAAATTATCTTTATCTATTTATGTTGTATCAATTAGATTTATCTATATCATACAAAGCATGTTTATCCAAAACAACGAAAATAAACCCTTATGTTACAAGATTTACATGTGCTCGTGAGAACAATGAACACCACCTAAATATTATTAAAAATAAGGTGAATTAGATGTAACATTATTAATAGAAGATCAAGAAGATTAATAAAATAATTTTTAAGTAAATTTTATTTATTTTTATTAAATTCTAGAATTTATAGTTTATTTTGAAAAAAATATAAAATTAAGATTATAACAATTAACCTTTATCAAAAAAATTTATTTGATTTGATTGTTATTTGAATTATAATTATAATTTAAGAAATTGATCATTAGTGATTAGAAGTTTAATTATAGTTTAAAAAATAAATAGAGATAGGATTAATTCCGAGAATGAGATAAAAATAACATTTTCAACATTCTAGTTATCTGAATCAATGAGAAACTCCAAAAATGCTTCACAAACATTGATTTTAAAGTTAAATGCAACTTTTTTTTAACTCTATCAGGCTTAGTTGAAGTAGGAAGTACTTATGTAGAGTTTAAAACCATGATTAGATATTTGAGATTATAAGCAAAAAATACTTAAGTTGGGAAAATATAATAAACACCTATATTGCTTCTAGTATGAACAACAACCACCACGAGGTTAAAAGAAGATGGGTTAGAGAATATGGACTTGGTTTAATCACTTGAATATAAATGATGAAATTGGTTGTTGTACTAATCCATAAACGCAATGCGATGAATTTGTTTTGTAAAAATTGCTATATTAACAAGGGCGAGGCTAAACACCACTTTTTTTCACTTTCCCTAACTTTAGAAATTTTTTGGTATTAGGGCACAATAAACTTCATCAGTATCTTCATCATAGCGTTATTATTGTTAGACTCAAAATAAAACACATAAGATGCAAGTACACACAATGAATACTATTTTTTCTCTTTGAAACGATTGTATTTTTTAAGGATTATGATAATATACTTAAGTGTAGTATTCTGGGTGATTATTTTGGATTGATAAAAACATATATATAGATTAGTTGACAAATATTAAATATGAAACATACAATTTACTACTGAAACTTGTAAATTTTGGCAAATATTATGATAAAAAAACATATTTTATGTAAATATAGATGATATTAGAGACTAAAAATGACTAATTAGCAAATTTATTTTTTGAAAAAAGGCCCAAAAAATAGCCAATTGGCGAAATTTCGCCCCTAAAAATTTCCCCGTTGGAAACCCAAAATCGGGGAAATTGATAGTAGATCTATTATCCTTAACCATTTCGGCCAAGGCATGGCCAATCTGGCCAATGAAAGACACTCGTAGGCACTTTATCACATTCAATACCGTGGATTACCCAAAACCATGGGTCCATTGATGAGAAAATATCGCGGATTACCCAAAACCATGAGAAAATACCGTGGATTACCCAAAACCATGGGCCCATTGATCCGAAATGGATCAATATATAATTTATCACCTATTTAGAGCTCTTTGGGTCAAAAGACTGGATGAATTGACTTGTAGGGCCCATTTTATGGGAATGTCTCATTTTGTAGATTTGGAGCGACATTTTTTGGGGGTAAAATAACCAATTGCTAGTGCAATGGGCCATGACGTGATTATCCACTCAAAGTAATTTACGATGGTCCAAATATTGCTTCAATCGGAGCTAGTATGAAGAATTTATGCCTTTTACAAGTTGACCCATCCAGTCACTAGCACAAAATGAAAGATAAGTGACAAAAAACAACCAAAATTTGTATATAAACGACCTTTTTTGTGTTGGTGACCACTGGAAGCTAATTTCCAATATCTTATGATGCGACAAAAAAATTTAGTTGGATTTAGCTTAGTCATTAATTGGTTGTCTTCACTTATCATCTAGTCGTGTATTTAATCATTGATTTAGTCATTAATTGTCACAAATTCATGAACAAATACATGAGTAAATATATGACAATATGATAAATAAAAATAGTCAATTAATGACTAAGATAAATACGACTAAATTTTTGGTCACGTGATAAGATACTAGAAATTGGCTACCAAAGATGTCATTAGTTGTTAATATGCAAATTTTAGTCGTTTTTTTGGTCACAAATTTGTTAATTGTAGTGTTCATTTATCTCTTTTTAGTATTTCAAATTCATTATATAAATGCCAAATTTAGTCGTTTTATATTAATTTTATTTGAGTTCATTTTTAATCAATATAAATGACTAATTCAGTTGTTTTTAGTTATTTTATATTCATTTTATTTGTGTTCATTATTAATCAGCATCGATGTTTTAGTATGATATTGTGAATAAATTATTAAAACTATCATACAATATTCATTCTTGTGTCTAATATGAATACACATGTGAAACATGTAAAGTCACATTAGTTAATTACAACACTAAATAGTATCAGGTAAAAACATATATATTTTGAACCAAGTAAATTTCATTATATGAAAAGTCATGCACTATAATATATTTGAGTTTCCAACTAAATATCCACTAATGGACTCGTACTAGTCCATGACAAAAACTATCTCCATACTTTGTATGAAAATCATTTATATCAATGATTTTTTCAAATATTACAATGGCCACTCAATGAAGCTTCCTTCCTTTTCCTTCAAACGACTACATCCATCTAGTTCATGTTCATATGGAAGGTGGATGCTACTTGTGACTTGAAATGATCCAAAAATGAGATAAAACTAAAACAACTTAATAATTAATCATTATAAGGTATTTCCATCACAAGAAATGAATAATAGAAGCTAACATCTCATTAACTTGAGATACTATCTATAGGACTAGTACAATGTATATTACTTACACATAGAAGCTCTCATCAACCTAATCAATAGAGTTAAAATCCAATGTTCCACTTACATTTTTATAATTTTTCCATGATCACTTACATTTTTTTTGAATGACAAATTTCTCTATAATTTCGTTCTCCCAAATATCAAACACAAACATGAACTAAGGACTTGGCTGCCAATTATAAGAACCATCATATATTTACGAAATCTTGATTAACTATAAAGATGGTATAAAACATTACTAAACCATTTACAAGCTTTATCGTTCAAAATTTTTCATTTGAAAAAAGGGATGATAATCTTCTTAACTGCTTATCAACAAAAACATGATAACTCAACTTACCACAACTGAATTGGTAGTCCTTGATGTTTGCACAAAATCGTATTGAATATAAACAATCGTTCCAAAGCCATTCAAGGATATATTCCAACGTGTTCATTATGTTTTATTTTCCCCATTGCACCTGATCCCACACCACAAATTTTATAGCGAGGTTTAAATTTCAACGAAATAAGAAACATAAAAATCCAATTTGAAAAATTCACCTTCAAAAATCTTGTCAGGCTTGTGAGCTTCAAGTTTACTTCATATGTGACTCCTCCAAAAGAAGTTTTAATGTCGACTCTATTTATGTTGTAATTTTATGGTCAATTGGTTCCCAACTATAGTAGTCACCTTACAATGCCATGATGAAATGACTTTGAACCTGTTTTTTTGTAGATTTTCCTCCAAGGGGCTACTGCAATCCTCCTTTTGCACCATTATCCATGCATGTAGATTTAACTATCGCTCCAATACATTCTCTCTCTTCCTCTTGTAATTTTGATGTAAGCATATTAGAATTGGTTATAGTTTAAATTATTCAATTTGGAATTAAAATAAGAAACCAAATCTAGAATTTTATAAGTTTGTACCAACCAAAAATTTAAATAACAATAGAAAAAAACATAAAACATTGAATAAAGCATGCCATCACTTACACTCAACTATGTCGAATAGTTTTCTATGATGGGAATCAACTAAAAAAACCGAAAAGGATACCAAGCCATCAAGTAATCACTATTCAAGCTATCTCAACTGAGGGACCATCTCCCATGCACCAATGCATCTCAGACCATCCAAGGGATTTACAAACACCATGTAACCCAAGTTTCATGGAAAACATGTAAACACATTTGGATTAACCAAAACAACTAATTTGCATATCTGATTCCCATTTCCCATGTATGAATTTACAAGCAAAATCTACAATAGAATCCTTATTGTAGCATTTTATAAGAAATGGAGCTAAACAATATGTTTTGGAAAAATTCTAATGGAAGTATGTTTACAAGACTTCCATGAAGAAAACCAAGATAAAGGTCTTATGCCTAGTGATTCAAGTCATAACAATCCATGGTAAATGCTCACACATTAAAAATTTCACCAAGACTTATGATACATAAAGCAAGTAATTTTTGTCTAAAATCAAGGTGTATGAGTCACATATGCCTTTCTAAAAGTCGCATATGCCATTAGTTCAACCATGCTAAAAGTATTATCCTTGGTCATTTTAAGCCATAAAAAACTACAATAATGGCTCATAACTTAGTAATTTCACGGCTACTCTATATGTAGAGTAAGTAATTGTGTCCAAGTTGAGAATGTATTAGTTTCATATGCCTATTTTAGACATCAATTAATATGATAATACTTTCAATATAATCATAGTAGAAAATAAATTTCAAAGAATAGCTGAAGACACCACTTGAGAAAGACTAATTCTTGATAAACTAGACTCTTAGCTCACTACTTAGACCCATAGATAGTCTAACACACATTATTAAATTACATGGATTTTGTCATTCTAACACACATTAATAAAATTACATGGCTTTTTTCATTCTTTCTTGTGCAAAATGTAAATGTTTCCCTGATATTTTTTGTTCTTTTCCTCTTCTCCTCCACGTGCAAAATAAATGAAGATACCACTTGAAAAAAAATCCTTCCTTATGAACTAGCCGCTCAACCCACGACAAATTAAATCAATGGGATTTTGTTTTATAAGCAATCAAACAATTCAAAATGTATTTTAGTGAGAAAAAGTAAAAAATGTTGTTGTGAATGGGAAAGAATCCATGACCAGACAAAGAGAAGAAAAGGAAAAGAGTAGAAAATAGGAAGGAAACGATTACATGAGAAAATATGACATAAACCATATCATTTTATTCATCTATTTAAACAATCTATCTTGCAAGGATGGTAGGTTGACATGGTCAACAATAGAAAATTTAGGTGGACAATTGTCTTGCCAAATGAGCATTACCAGTAATCCACTTCTCTCAATATGTGGACAAATTCTCTAACATAATTAATTGTCACTCTTCCATGCAAGATTCCAAAGAAGTAGTCTGATCATCCTATGTACATATCGATTCAATAATTATGTAGTTCTCTACTATTTTTGTAGAATGGGATTTTTGCACATGTCCCTAGGTGAATATTTGAGAATTTTCTATTTTTGGTCTATTAATAATGCAGATCTATGCTATTATGTTGTATTGTATAGGCTTCATGTATGTGTGTTTCTATGTGAATTCTGAGCATTTTGTATTTAGAAGAACCTATCTAATATGTTTGAACACACTCTTTTGTATTTCTATGCATCCTACCTTCTATACCTTAACACTGTTCTAAAATAGCAACTCAGAGATCATCCTAGACTTCAATAAAATAGTCATAAAAAAATTAAGAGTACTTTTCAAGATATTTCAAGTCAAGGAAAAAATAGAAAGCTATTTCACAGTTTTCAGGTATCTAAAAAATAGGCAAAAGGTAGAGAAAATGTCTAGGATCATGTTGAGTTTTCTTTAGAACATATTAAACACCTATTTAGCATTTGAAACAAACTTGGTGACCTCTATTGTTGCAAAGTTAAATTCAAAGGACAATTTAGTTCAACACTTCATGATCTCCTTTATAGCTAATTAAATTGCTTCAACATTATCAATTTCAACCTTACTAAATATAGAATCAACAAAGTTTTTACTATCTATTGTTAGGATATTTAGACACTTAGGAGCTAGTTAAGATCAACTTGTGTAATATACTCGTTAGGTAAAAGTGCATTTCTTTAGTATGCATTAGTATGCATTTGTAAATATTCTAATCCGACGGTCACGATATGTTCTAGACATAGAGTGATTCGATGGTTCAACTTCTCTTAGATCATACCTACCATTGATCCGTGACTTAACATCTGTTTGGTCTATGATCTCTATTTAAAGAGCATAGTGGGTCCTTGGCTAGTTGATCGATTATGAGAAGCTCATGTAACTTTCTTTCTTTTGCATAATAAATTGCTCCAAGTAGCTATTTGGCTAGGGCCGTGGACTGTTTCCCTCTCGAGGGTTTTAACCACGTGACAAACATTGGTGTGTTGATCTGTGATCTATTTGTGTGAAGCGGTTGCTCAAGGTGTTCGGTCTTTTGGGAGTAACCTGTGTACCCAAACATGGTATCAGAGCGTTTATGAAGAGTCGCTTTTGGTTTTGATCAAGATCTGGAACCGGTGTTGCCGAAACTTTGAAAGGGTTTCTAGTTCTGTTTTTTTGTGCATTTGTGGCCTTTGGGGGTTGTTCCATTGTGTCTGGAGCACCTTTCCATTAGGAAAGAGTTTTCGTTTCATCGAAAACTGTTTTCATTTGTTGCAGAAACACCCATTTCGACAAATGTGAAGGTATAATGTTATAGTGACGGATTTGTTTTTTTTTTTTTTAAATCTCTCATATTTTGTTAGTTTATTATTAGATATTTACTATTTTAATCTCGCACTGTTGTCTTCCCTATCTGCGTATGCTCTTTGCCATGTACCTTGCGTGATCGCGGTGAATCAGAAATAGTGAGGGGAAGTTTTTTTTATTGTCTTCTCGGCTATGTATGCTCTTTGCCGTGCACCTTGTGCGATCACGACAAATAAAAAATAACGAGAAAACTTGAAAACGTAGACTTTCCGGGTAAGCTAACCAAGATCTAACCCCATTGTGTGGAATTTTTTTTTGTTTTTTGTTTTTTTTTTAATTTGCAGGAAAAAAGGTAAGCTTAGAGAGTGAGAGAGAAGAGTTAAAAAAAAGCCCCCTTTCTCTTTCCATTCTTTTATGTACCTTTCAAACTTAGCTCACTTGGTCCAAAGTTGCTTTATTCCTTAATAAGTCTTGAGTTCAAGTCTTATTAAGCTATGGAAATTGAACCCAGTGTTAGAACAATTACACTCACATCAATTGCCAATTACACATGCAAAATTACTCACAAAAGAGACTGAATATGGAGTTGAACACTAAACTGTATTGAATAAGTGTACAATAGTCAACCTTGTGAAGTCATAGGCTACCACAATAAATAATTACATGAGGGATTCAAATGCATGAAGTTGCCATTCGAATCTAGTCAAAAGCAGGCTTACTAAATCTAAGCAAATCCCCCATAGGTGCATAAAGCAGTTTCCAAAATTGTCAAGGAGCTCACGAATTGGAAAAATCAATTAGGCAAGCTAAAAGGTAATGGAATGACAACTTATGCATGCTTTTAATAAGAGAAAAGAGTGGAGGATGTGGAGGACAAAAAACAAGTTAACCTCACCTAGTCAAACTTTCCCAATTGCCTTAAAGCACTGAAAAAGCAGGCAATAAAGCAGAAAAAGCAAACATGCGCTAGGGAGGCCAGGAATAAATCAGATTTGATTCCAGGAGGTTTCCCAAGCGCTCCATGACTCAAAATTAGCAAGTTTGACCACTATGGATGTGTAGATGACAACTTGCATAAGGTGGAATATGGAAACTAGGAAAATAAGACAAAAATGGATTAATTAATGTCTAAGGTAGCTAACTATGGGTTGATTATTCTAACACCCCCCCTTAAGCTTGACTTATGAGTAATATATCAGAAAATTATAGGGCCTAGCAACAAGGCTTAGTCACCCTTTACATACTGCATGCCCATTTAACCAAGGAAAGAGGCAAAAACCCAGTGGGAAAATCCTCCCTTAAACATGGACTGTAAAACAAAATTTGGAAATCTTGTCTTCACTGATGCTTCATAGCATGATCAACAATTCCCAACAGTGATTTGAGATTGCTGAATTTCTTCTCACAAAATTCTTTGGTGAAGATATCAACTACTTGTTCTGAAGATGAACAGAAGAGTAGGTGAATGGTGCCATCATGCACAAGCCCTTTGACGTAGTGCATATGGATCTCAATGTGTTTGGTTCTCTGCTTCTAAACTGGATCATTGCAGATTCGAATGGTACTTTGATTATCACAGTAGATAGTAGTTGAGTATTCTGATTCGAAGCCACACTCTCAAAGTAATCCTTGCAACCATAAACATTGAGTTGCTGCATTTACAACTCCTCTGTACTCTGCTTTTGTAGATGAGAGTGCAATGGAACTCTGTTTCTTGCTTGACCAGTTGATTGGCCCTTCTGCAAGCATAAACACATATCCTAATGTTGACTTTCTGTCTGTGCTATCACCTACCCAATCACTGTCAGTAAACCCAATCAAATCAAGATTAGATTTAGCTTTATAGAAGATCCCATGTGTTCTTGTTCCCTTAACAAAGTTAAGGATCCTTTTGGCTGCTTTCCAATGGATCTCATGAGGCCGATCCATGTATCTATAAGCCACACTTACTGCATAAGAAATATCAGGTCTAGTATGCATAATATACAACAAACATCCAATAAATTGCCTATATAGTGTATTGTTTACCATAGGTGAAGAATCAACTTCTTCAAGTTTCACTCCTGAAAGGAAAGGAGTCTTGCTTGGCTTGCAATCCTTCATTCTGAATTTTTTTAGCAAATCCAAGGCATACTTGGACTGGTGCACCTTGATTCCAGCTTTTGTTTGAGCTATTTCAAGTCCCAAGAATTGGATCAATAGCCCCAAATCTGTCATGGAGAAGGCTTGGTTCATTGCACCCTTCAAGGAAGCAATTTCATCCTTTGAGCTTCTTGTAATCAGAAGGTCATCAACATATAACACAATGATTATTAATGAACCATTAATCAACTTCAAATAGACATTTGGATCTGATTTGCATCGAACAAAATTCAGTGATTGCAGAAAGCTATCAATGTTGGCATACCAAGCCCTGGGGGCTTGCTTAAGCCCATACAATGACTTCTTTAGACTACACACAAGAGATGGGTTAGTAGAAAATCCTTGAGGCTGATGCATGTATATCTCTTCATTGAGATCTCCATTCAGGAAGGCACACTTTACATCCATGTGATGTACCTCCCATTGCTTTGAAGCTGCAATGGCTAAGGCTAGCCTGATGGAGTCCATCTTTGCCACTGGTGCGAAGGTCTCATTGTAGTCTATGCCATGAATCTGTGAGTAGCCCTTGGCTACCAATCTATCCTTGTACTTCAGAGGTGAACCATCAGCAGCAAATTTGTTCTTGTACACCCACTTACACTGAACTAGCTTCCTCCCTGGGGGAAGATCAACTAGCTCCCAAGTGTTTCTCTTCTGGAGTGAGATGAACTCTTCCTTCATGGCTGCTTGTCATCTTGGATATTCTATTGCATCTTCATATGTATAAGGATCTGATTCCACCATCAGATAGCATTTCTCAGCAAACATAGGATCCTTCATGCACAGAGCACTCTCAAATTGAGATCTAGTCCTTCTAGGGTCATTAGGATTTCCAGCTAGCTCTCCAACTGCATGAATGGTCATGGCTGCCCATTTTGGCCTTGTAGGGCTGTTAAGATCTACAATAAACTCATCACTATCATACATATCAGAATCAGCATGTTCAACTATCTCTTCACTTACATTCAGAGGTTCTGGTGGCGAAGAGGATTCTCCAACTTCCACTACTGCCAGGGGTTCTTCTTGAAACTGAACACAACTTTCAATGAAGGATTTGTTTGTGCTCAAATTTATCAGCTTGTACCATTTTGAATCTTCATAGTACCCAACAAATAGACACTCTTGGCCTTGGGGCTACAAAGCCTTTCTCTTTTCTGTTGGAATTCTAGCCCAAGCCCTTGAGCCGAAAATCCTGAAATGGGTCACATCTGGCTTATGTCCACTCCATGCTTCGAAAGGAGTCATACCATCAAGCTTTTTATGAGGAACCCTATTCTGGATATAGGCTACATAGTTTATAGCTTCGACCCAATGCTTTGGTGGCAAAGTCTTAGCCTCCATCATGCATGTTGCCATCTCTTTCAGTGATCTGTTCTTCCTCTCAGCAACACCATTCTGCTGTGGTGTGTAAGGGATAGAATGCTGCATTTGAATACCTGCATCTACACAATATTGAATAAAATTAGACTTGACATACTCACCACCATTTTCAGATCTGAGGACCTTGAGTTTCCTCCCATACTGGTTTTCAACCAAAGCCTTAAAGACTTTGAAGAGGCCAAAAACTTCAGACTTATGTTTTAGGAAGTAAACCCAGCAATACCTGGAAAAGTCATTTGTGAAATTCAATGCATATTTGGCCTGAATCATGGACATATGAGGGAATGGGCCAACAACATCACTATGGATCAACTCAAGAGGTGCAGAGGTTCTCTCATGATTAGCTCTCTCAAATTTATGCTCTAGGTGTTTTCCTAGGATGCAACCTTGACAGACTCCTTTGGAAAATTTTATCTTGGGTAACCCTATGACCATTTCTTTTTCACTAAGATCTGAAAGATAGTTGTAATTTAGGTGGCCAAATATTTCATGCCAAATCTTGCTTGCCTCATTAGCATGAATCAGAAGAGCAGAGGGGTTTGAGTAGGGTAGGAAGTGTGAGAACATGTATACCTTCGAAGTATGATTTGCAACTCCTTTTGCAATGAATTTACCACTTGAGATCTCTGTGATCTCAACTTCATCAGGGGAGAATATGAATTTCTTTGGAGACCCTGTGTGGGTCATCTGATACACTGATAAGAGGTTAGAGGCAAGACCTGGAACATACAACACATTGCTGAACTTACCATGATCAAGATCAATCCTCCCTTTGCCCAAAATTTCAGTGAGAGAGTCATCTCCTAGTACTATTGGTGGACCTTTCGACATGTCAAGTGAGGTGAATGCCTCCTTGGTCGAAACCATATGTCTTGAAGCTCCAAAATCAATGATGAAACTAGGTGAGCTTGATGTGCCAGCAACCAATGCATGAACTCTCTCTCTGTCTTCTGAACTTGATCCTCCTTCCCTCTTCTTTGAGCTGTCTGGAAGGGAGATGCAATTCTTCTCTAGGAGTTGGGTCAGCATGTCTATTTGCTTCTTCATGTAGGAGCTCTCAGAATGATTGCCCTTACTGCAGTATGCGCACTTGCTCATTTCTCCTTTGTTCTTCTTCTTCTGGTAGTTCTTCTTGGAACCTTGAGGCTCCTCTGGAGACTTGTTCTTGTCTCTCTTTTTCTTAGGTGGATTTTTAGCTTTCTTTTTTCTTTTTGAATCCACCCTCGAATCTCGAGCAACCCAGAGCTTGGTCTTTGGATGGTTTGATGGTGCCCATCATCACCAATTTATCTTGTTCTTGTGTGAGAGATTCCATGAAATCTGCAAGGCTAGGCATCTTCCAGGCTCGAGTTGTCAACTTTGTGGCATAGAAGGTCGAAACAAACACTAAATAGTCAGGGACAAGCTTTGAGAGTATGGCCAAGACCAGCTAATCATCCTTCTTTTCGATCCCACATTGTTTTAGCTGCAAAACAAGTGCTTTGAACTTGGAGAAATAGAGTTGCAGGGATTCAAAGCTATTGGGACTCAGGGAGATCAGTTCATTTTCGATTTGATGTCCCATCATCTCATCTGTCTTTCCAAAAATATCAACAAGTTTCTCCCATACTTCATTCGGTGATGTCAATCCATCAAGATGGAAAAGGAGGTCTCTGGATATACTCATACACAAGAGACCATAGGCCTCATCCCTCTTGTTGTGCCATTTTATCTTCTCTGCAGCTGCATTGGGCTCTGCTTCTATTGCCATAGTCACTCTGTAGAGGCCTTTTGCTCTCAACAGTATCTCCATCTCTACTTTCCATTCAAAGAAGTTAAATGGAGTCAAGATGATCTTCTGAGATTGATCCATAGCTCAGAATTGTCTCGACAGGTAGTAGAATGCTCCCAGTCAATGATTTTGAACCTGCAAAACAAATTGGAAGGAGAGAAATCGATCTGCAAAGGCTCTGATACCATGTGGAAATTGAACCCAGTGTTAGAACAATTACACTCACATCAATTGCCAATTACAGATGCAAAATTACTCACAAAAGAGACTGAATATGGAGCTGAACACTAAACTGTATTGAATAAGTGTACAATAGCCAACCCTGTGAAGTCATAGGCTACCACAATAAATAATTATATGAGGGATTCAAATGCATGAAGTTTCCATTTGAATATAGTCAAAAGAAGGCTTACTAAATCTAAGCAAATCCCCCATAGTTGCATAAAGCACTTTCCAAAACTTTCAAGGAGCTCACGAATTGACAAAATCAATTAGGCAAGCTAAAGGTAATGGAAGGACAACTCATGCATGCTTTTCATAGGAGAAAAAGAGTGGAGGACATGGAGGACAAAAAACAAGTTAACCTCACCTAGTCAAACTTTCTCAATTGCCTTAAAGCACTGAAAAAGCAGGCAATAAAGCAGAAAAAAAAAATAGGCGCTAGGGAGGCTAGGAATAAAGCAGATTTGATTCCAGGAGGTTTCCCAAGTGCTCCATGACTCAAAATTAGCAATTTTGACCACTATGGATGTGTAGATGACAACTTGCATAAGGTGGAATATGGAAACTAGGAAAATAAGACAAAAATAGATTAATTAATGTGTAAGGTAGCTAACTATGGGTTGATTATTCTAACATAAGCTAGTTTTTAGTGCATGCAATTTCTATTTTCAAGTTACTTTATTGTAAAAGTGCATCTCACATAAATAAAATAAAATAAAAAGTGAGTCACTTAAGTCTTTTAATTTATTGTCGTACTATTTAAAAGTAACATTATTGTAAAAGTGGACATCACTTATTCTATAAAAGTGATTCACTTAAAAATAACTTTATTATAAAATGATTTTCAAAGGTTGATCTTGGGAAGAGGAGGGTTCTTTTTTTTAGTTGGTCAAGTTAATATCTGCCATGTCACTATTGGGGACATCTTCAACATTTTCTTTGATCAAGCATAACTTCGTCATCCATAATCAGTTTTCAGTGCCTTTTTTTTAAAATCGCATATTTTTTCGAGCTCTTTGCATCCAGATAGTTAGTTTCTACTCTTTTAGCCATTATTTTATAGTATGGCCTCCCCTTATGATATTACACTTGCAAGTTCCAACTATTTCTCATGGAAATCTCGTATGGAAGATGTTCTGCGAAGTATGAAACTTTTCAGGATAACCTCAGGGAAATAAACAAAACCCACCGATGATGATAAGCAAATTAAATGGGCAAATAGATGTGATAAATCTCATATATTTACTAGGATGTCAATCTCTACTGATTTACGATTCCACATATCTGGAATTGATGAACCTGATATAGCTTGGGAAAAGTTGGAATCTGTGTTTGGTAAACATAATGAAATTCGGGGTCATAAACTTGAGAATGAGTTGATTTTCTTGAATCCAAATGATTTTTCACGCATTCAAGACTATTTATCTAAGTATAAAACTCTTAGAATGTTATGTGCAGAATCCAAGATTAATAAAGAAGACAAACAATGTATTTACCATATTCTTTCCAAACTTGGACCTGCATATTCTGTTTTTGTATTTACATTCTACTCCATGAAAGAATCCTTGACTGCAGCTAGCTGTCAAGAGCCTAGTCTTGAATCAATTTGTGATTCCTTAATTAGAGATCAAGATAAGTTCATGCACCTTGGAATAGTTAACAATGCAAATACACCTGGGAAAGCCTTATTGTCCCAACAGAAAGAAAAGTCCAAGCCTCCCAAGAAATAGAATTTTCGCAATAATAATCCAAACAACCAGGGTCCCAAACCCTCTCAGTTAGATCCTTCTTTAAAAAATGACAAATGATCCAAGCCAAGAGGAAAGAAGACTGACCATCATTGCAATTTTTGTGGGAAAGATAATCATGATGAATCTAAATGTTTCAAGAAGATGGCAGACTTGGAAGCAGCAATGAAGAAGAGCCACATCAACCTAGATTTGTTTTCAGAATCTAACTCTCATGGACATGCACTTTGTGCTTTTGGTTACTCTTATACTGCATCTTCTTCTTCTGCTTCAAATGAATGGCTCATTGATTCTGGAGCATCTTATCATATGGCTAAGGATCAAGACATCTTTTCTACTATGCATGAATGTAATACCAAACAAATCTTTGTTGGTGATGATAGATATCTAAGTGTTGTAGGATCTGGAACAGTTCCAGTAGAAAATTGTCATTTCAGTGATGTACTATGTGTTCCAAAAATTTCCTGCAATCTGTTATTAGTCTATCAAATCACTCATTCGAGTGAAGGTAAAAGTGTGATGTTTACACCTCACCAAGTTGTAATCAAGGATTTTAAAAATCCTCAAAATTTCCTTGCTACTGGAACTGTTGATAATATTATCAGGTTGTACAAATTTAACAACTTTGGGTCATCACCTTTTCCTTCAGTTTTTGTTGCTCATAGTGATAGCTTGAGCAAACTTTGGCATGAGCGATTTGGTGACTTAAATCATCGCTCATTACAACAACTATGTAAAGACAATATGCTGACTGGTATTTTGATGGTATCTTGTAAGGATGGTGTTTGTTCTAGTTGTGTACTTGAAAACATCATCGGGACAGTTTTGACAAACGTGCCTCTTGGCACGCCTTGGTTCACTTGGAGCTTGTGCATAGTGACTTGTGTGGTCCTCTTCCATCTGCTTCCTTTTCTGGTTTCAAATATTTCTTAACTTTCATTGATGACTACTCCAAACACACTTGGGTTTACTTCCTAAAACTTAAGAGAAAAGTATTTAACATGTTCTTGGCCTACAAGGCCCTTGTTGAAAAACAATCTAGTCATCAAATTATTAAGTTAAGATCTGACAATGGAGGAGAATATGTTAACAACATGTTTACTACTTTTTACACTGAACAAGGAATCCAACAATAACACATTGTTCCATATACACCACAACAAAATGGTGTAGCTGAACGGAAGAACCACACTTTAAAAGAAATGGCTAATTGTATGATCCAATCTAAGGGACCAAGTCTTCAATATTGGGCTGAGGCCATAAATTGTGCAAATTACATAGTTAATCGCACACCCACTAAAGTTTTACAAGGTATAACACTGAAAGAAGCATGGAGTAAAATTAAATTAGATGTAAGTCACTTTCATGTGTTTGGTTGTGAAGCATGGGCTCACATTCCGGATGAAAAACGAAAAACATTGCAGTCTAAAAGTGAAAAGTGCATATTTGTTGGATATTCAGAAGATGTAAAAGGTTATAGACTTCTCCATCTACATTCTCATGATATAATCATTAGAAGAGATGTTGAATTTGATGAAAATATCTTGGCCTGCGAGCCTAACTTGGCGGGTGTGCAATCTTTGGCCTACGAGCCTGATTCGGAAATTGTGCCTTCTTCTTCTTCTTCCAACTTCCTTGACAGGTTTCCAACTCCAGTTTCTAATGATGACAGTGAGGATGAAAATCCACCTCTGCCTGCTCATGTTCTTCCAATTGTACCAGCACAAATGCTTCCTCGATGGGTTCATTCAACATGTGAAGCAGCTGGTGATCTTGCCGGTGATCCTAGAGATCAACGTCGAACATGTTCTCAGTTTTAGTGAGCCTATTCTCTTTTCGCTCAAGTTTCCAAGAATCATGATCCAGAAACTTTTGTAGAAGCTTCAGGAAATCTAGATTGGGATGTAGCTATGGATGAAGAATATCGTTCCTTAATGGCAAATGATACTTGGGATCTTGTTCCTCTTCCAAAAGGAAGAAAACTTGTCAGATGTAAATGTGTCTACAAAACTAAGTATGCATCAGATGGAAGTGTTGAAAGACTTAAGGCAAGGTTAGTTGCCAAAGGTTTTTCCCAAGTTGAAGGGATTGACTACAATGAAACCATTGCTCTTGTCACAAAAATGAATTCCATCAGCCTTGTTCTTTCCCTTGTAGCCTTACATAACCGGGAAGTCCATCAAATGGATGTCAAGTCTGTCTTTTTACATGGTGATTTATAGGAGGAAATTTACATGGAACAACCTCTTGGATATGTTCAGGATAACTGTAGCCTTGTCTGTCTCCTTAAGAAATCCATATATGGCCTTAAGCAAGCTCTTAGAGCTTGTTATGCCAAAATGGATAGCTTTCTCCCTGACACTAGTTTTTCTAGATTCCATTCTGACCCCAATGTCTATACCAAGAAAGTAGGAAACCATCTCATCATACTTGTTCTTTATGTTGATGATCTTGCCCTTACTGGTAGTGACCCTAAACTTATAACCCATGTGAAATCCAGTCTTAAGCAAAATTTTGAAATGTCAGACTTAGGACATTTGCATTATTTTCTTGGTCTCCAAGTCTTGCAATCCCAAGAAGGAATCTTTCTTTCCTAGTCTAAGTATGCTTGTGACCTTCTTTGTCACCCACATGGAAGATTGTAAACCAGCCCCATCTCCCTTTCAGTATGGAGTCAAACTTTCTGCCACTTGTACTTCCCCTGAAGTAGATACCACCTTGTATCCTCAGCTTGTTGGTAGTCTTTTATATTTGACTCATTCCTGTCCTGACCTTTCCTTTTCCATTGGTCGTATTTCCCATTATATGCAAACTCCTCATGAAAGTCATTGGAAAGTAGCAAAAAGAATACTTCGATATATTCGAGGTACAATTCAATTTGAGATTCATTACAGTATAGGGGGGAAACCTTTGTTGGTTGGTTTCAATGATTTAGATTGGGTTGACGATCCTGATGATCGAAAGTCTACTGTAGGTTATGTTTTCAGTCTGGGATCTGGACCTATCACTTGGGCTTGTAAGAAACAACAAGCTCTTTTTCTTTCTTCAGCAGAAGGAGAATATCAAGCCGCAGTTAATGCCAGTTAGGAAGCTTTATGGCTTTGATAGATCCTTTCAGAGTTTGGATTCGAGCAGTAGTAGCCTACTCCACTTTGGTGCGACAATAAAAGTGCCATCAATCTTGCCAAAGATCCATTTCTACATCAACACAACAAACAGATTGAGCTACACATGCACTTCATCAAAATTCTTGCTCATGATAGTGTTATTGAAGTTCTCTATTGCCCTACAGATGATCAAGTTGCAGACATCTTCACCAAGTCTCTTACAGCGAATTTTTCTAAACTTTGGTCTATGTTAGGAGTTCAGGAATGTGTCCTTAAGGGGGGATAGGCTCTAATGCCTCCTTCCTTCTCCTAATAGTGTCACTTTTGTAAATCCTTCAATCCTATCCCAAGTTGTTCTTAAGGGGGATGTTAGGATATTTAGACACTTAGGAGTTAGTTAAGATCAACTTGTGTAATATATCCGTTAGGTAAAAGTGTGTTTCTTTAGTATGCATTAGTATGAATTTATAAATATTCTAATCTGATGATCATGATATGTTCTAGACATAGAATGATCCGACAGTTCAACTTCTCTTAGATCATACCTACCATTGATCTATGGCTTAACACCCGATTGGTCTCTGATCTCTATTTAAAGAGCATAGAGGGTCCTTGGCTAGTTGATCGATTATGAGAAGCTCATGTAACTTTCTTTCTTT